>VZTU01027157.1:44648-59156 GCA_013400835.1 Zapornia atra | reverse complement strand
GCGCGCGCGCACAGAGGCGCGCGTACGCGGAGGGGGGCACACGCGCGCCGGGAGGCACGCGGGAAGGGAAGGGAAGGGAAGGGAAGGGAAGGGAAGGGAGAGGAGGAGAAGAATTGTTGAGGGATTGAGGAAGAAAAACACTTGAGAGGTGTTGGATCTTACAGGGAAAACAAAAAACAGGATGTCAGTGTGCTTGGTGGTGAGAGATGGTGGGAGATGGCAACTCAGCAGTGTTACAGACTTTTCCCAGTGAGCATTACACATCAGCCTTTCCTCTTCTGACTGATGCCTGTCTCACTAGCCATGACTTTTCCAGTGTTTTGTCAGGATGGCTTATTAATGTTCCATATGTCCTAGATATCCTCTGTGGATTTAGCAATAAATCATTGCTTTACGCTTCCAAATTGTGTGCATCCTGCTTCTAGCGTCTCTTTGTGCCCAGACCAAGGCACCTGAAGAAGGTACTTTGTGAGGGATGGGGATAGGGCATCCATAGAACTTACATTCTGGGTGTAGTGAAGAGAGAGGGCTTGCGGGGGTGGGGCTGGAAGAGGAAGATCTCCTCTTCTGGTGTCAGCGCGCTGTGAGACAGCAAAGCTAACCTATATCCTCTGTAATCCGTTCTTCCCTGCTGCCTTTGTCACCACCTTGTTACCTTTGTACAGCTGCTGTCAGCCCAGTTGCTTCCAATGAACATTGTGAAGTCGGGCAAGAAGCTGTTTGCCCTTCTGTCATTGTAAGCCAATGACTTACTTTCTCCTCATAGTAACTGAACAGTAATTACTCGATCTTTCTCTCACTATCAGTGTAGCTGTTGTCAGTTGTCATGTTTTCATGTCCTTTAATTTAAACTTAGCCTTAATCAGTAAGCTTAAAGTAAAACATGTTGTTATACATTTCTAGTGATCTAAGAATATATGGTAGTTTTCTTTCCCCCTGTCCTTTTCAATTTTTTTTAAAATATGGGTGTAGTAAAATTCTGTGCTTCTAATATAGTCCTGGAGGAGAACAAAGGGATGAGACAGTACTGATCAATTAAGCAGTGCTTATATCTGCTTTACATCACACGCCTTTTCTTCTTTGCCCCTTTGCTTTCATGCCTCGAGATTTTTCTTCTATCCTGCCTTCCAATTTAAGCATAGCTCGTGGCACCACATAATTATTATTACTTTCTTTTAAAATCTTGTGGTACTAGGTGACTCATGTAAAATCTAAAAGAAGTATTCTCTTTCATGAAATGAAAGTAAAGCCCAGTTGTCCTTGCAGTGCAAGGCAAGTTCCCTCTGTTGGTTCAAGGTGGAAAAGTATACTCACGAATGTGGTCAGGGGCAAGAGTCTGACAGCCAGATTGTTGGCCATCTTTAAAATCCATTTTCCACTACTACAGGAGAAGCTGAGTTTTAATTCAGACTCTCTGATGTGTGATGCCTCATAAAGTTAATATAATACTCATATTAATAGAATCTGGTTTATTTTATATAGGAAAAGTTGAAAACTTGTCTACCATAGCGATATAGAGGTGAACAGTTGCTGACACTGCAGATCTGCTAAATTGGTTTTTTCTCCCAAACCCCCTTCCTGACCCCTTCTCAGTTCACAAGTTGTTTATCTCAGAAGGACCACTGAAATCAGTGTTATACTTCATTTCATCAGGGTTGGATTCGGCATAAATTATGGCATAATCACTCTTAATCAGTATTAAAATCAGCCCTAATTTAACTGACATACCAGTGCGTATTTGTATAATGTAAAAATTGAGCCCTGTACTAGTATAAGCTAGTAATACTGAGTTATATTATTTTCTATCTACACCTAGTCTTTATTTGTATTTGTTGACAAGATTTAAAAGCATGTTTAAATTCTATAAATCACATAATTTTCCCCATTAAAGACTGAGATACAAGAATTTGAGCCACAAAGGAAATAACGAGGAGAGACAAACTCGTTTTCAGTACACTAGGATACAATTATATTCTGCTAATTTTAGTATAATATTGTTAGTGTAGCTGCTGTATTTTAATGGGATTCATATTAACAACAAGTGATTGCAGTCTGCATTTTTTTATTATCTCATTACGTGTATATATACTGTAGATATTTCTTGATTTACAATTCAATAGAAGCCAATAAGTAAAGTCGCTCGTGAAGATGATGCCCAGGATGCGATGAAAGACTGTTCCCTTAACCAGCACAGCTATAATGAAGTGTGAAAAGCAGCTTACAGCGTATTAATAAATGTGACAATCATCCTCAAGACGTGACAACCATTAGTAGCTTTCAGAGTTGTTTAAAGCTACTCCTCAGTAAAGATAGCTTGCAAATTGATATTTCAGAAGGAAAACTTTTTTTAAATGTATTTTTGTACTTTGCTTGTTTAATGTCTGCAAAAACTGTTCATGGTCAAAGAAGGAATTTTTAACTTTGAAATGCTTACCTGTGAATATTTTTACTATGTAATCTTTACACCTTAAACTCAGTGCAAAATCATAGCACTTAATTGCTTCTACATTATTGTTTGATGCCCAGTTTTTTTTAAAACAGCACAGAAAAAGTGTGCAGTCTATAGATATCCCTAGATAGTAAATAAATAAAAGCAATTAAGGGGTTTTTTTGGCTTGGAATTTATGAGTGCATCAAAATCTAAACATTTCATTGGACAATGTAGAATTTTATGACAATTACCAGACTGTTGAAGTGAAGCTGAGGCATTTGCCTTTGGAGGAGACTTCGCCCTCCCAACTCCTTGGCAGTCTGCCCGGTGGGTTGCTGCCAAGTGTAGACTTCCAGGCTTGTGACTTCTTGCCTTTCTAATTTTCCCAGTGTCTTCCTGCTCCTTCCTCAACATTTCTTCCAAGATTGTGGATGAAAGCGGGATAGAGATGGAAACTTTTTTTTTTTTTTCAAATAATGTGTAATTTTTTCTGAATAATAGCAAATTTTAAATAGATGCAGTTCTTAACAAAATAAGATTTCTGTGCTCTGCCGTCCCTATCTTCTCTACTTTTAATATTCAGACAATTGTGATGTCACCTACTGGAGTTTACCTCTAAACATTTAGCATAGACAACATAAAAATATAGCATCCAGGTTAGGAATGGCTGTGGCAGGTGGTGGCATAAGGGGATTTTAGTTTATAGTTTACACACCAGAGATGAAGCTTCACAACAGTGAACTACATAGGCAGCACCAGACTTTATTCTGCAGAATGTTGACTGTTTAACTCCACTGAAAAATTGCAGTGACTCAAAGGAGAATAGCGGCCCTGGATATAATTTCTTCAAAAGCTTTAATTGATATGGTTTCAGTGTACTATCTCCTTTAAAATTGTTTTAGAAGTGATTATTAATATTATGTAATAGTCTTATAAATACACTTCTTTGTCAAAAATCATAGAAAAAATACAGCTCTCCTCTGAGGATGGGATTTTGTTCAAATGAAAAAAGATTATGCTAATTCTCTGTATGGTCTGTTTTGCCAAACCATTGTTTGAAAGACCCTGTAAAACCTATTCTGTAAAATCTCAAATGCGAGTCCTCACACAAATTATTATTCTTTGAATAGCTGCAACAAAACTTGTACTATGTCAGGGGATATGCATTGAGTCCTGAATTTAATTAATCCCAACCATTATGCACCTCTGTTATTTTTTAGTGTATTCATGTTCTGGCTTCCGATGTGAATACCACGTGCAGTTGCACATTGAACCATTTTAATGTGCATTTATGTGTGTAGACCTCACCATGGAATGCTCTGAGGTAGTTCCTTCTCTGGTCTCCCAGTATGCTTCCCTAGACAAACAGGTCTGTAGTTCACTTTAAATCCATGCAGTCATGCTCATATGTTGGTAAGTATCCTCACCATACAGCTAGTTGTCCTCCAGATATGCACTCTAATTTGTCATCAGATTGGTCAAGTAAGGGAGAACAGACTGTAGTACTTCTCTACCTGCCACCTCCGTTTGATTGCTGATGAATGACAATACTCCCTGTTAGCATATTTTTATCCGATGCTAGTTCACATGGCTTTATGTACATCAGTCTTGCAAGATAAAGGTAATTTTATTTGTTGATTAGATCATACATCTGTCTGAGAGAAATAACTTCTTACAATTACTTCGAGTTGAAATAGGGAATAAAAGTTTCTAACTGAACTGGCTAATTCGCTGATCTTAAAGTGCTTGACAGTAAAGAAGTTTCATCGAAATGAGAGAGATGCAGCAGAAGTCTTAGCTGTATAGCTTACTGGGTAAACTAAATACTCTCTTAACGTAGCTAGTTGCGACGATGCACGCAGTGAGGAAAAAGGAGTATGGGCTGCAATTCAAAGGGAGTGTGCAACATTCTAGAAAGAAGCAGTTCAGTAAGAATGATATAAGGGTGAATAGAAACACTGATATGATACAAAAGGAGCAACATGTTAGAGATTTATGCAAACAGGTGGGAGGATAACTTTTCTCTCTTTCATGCTTCTTCACTGATAAGACAAATGTTGGAACATCCTGTCCAGTTTCAGTCTGTGAGGCCTCTTGAGGGAGAGGATGCTGCCCTCACTAAAGAGGGTGGCACCTAGATTTCTCTGACCAGAGGAAGTATGGTGGCAGCATGCTGCTGTCATTGACACCTGCTTCCCCATGGTGCTAAGGGAGTTGAAGACGCCTGCTGCTGGGTCTATAAGGCTCTGGACATGTGAACCATCTCTTTGATTTGCATCAGCTATAGCCAGTCTCAAAGCTGAGAGAAAAATGGATTCAAGGGAAGATTAGATTTTTGCCCCTGTCTTTACTATCACCATCTGGCCCTGGCTGGGAAGGAAAACAGTTAGATGTCAGTGTGGCCAAGGTGACAGTTCTGGCATTAAGCCATGGCTTGAGCAGAGGCAGTATTATGTAGGAGCTTTGATGAACATTGTAATGGGGGTGTGGTAGGATGTCCCTCCACAAGAGTGGGTCATAGGGGAACATTTGTACAGCCTTGAGGGACTAACAGTGTGCAAAGCCCTCAGCAGGGTCATGGCAAAATGCTGTTTGGAAACACAAATGAAATTTGTATCTATTTTTAGACGTCTGATGGACAATTGGAGGCATAGCACAGAAAACTTGTAAAGGAGAGAGTAAATGGCTTTATGCTGAAAAGCAACGTCAATGGATTTCTTCAGGGGTGACCGCCTTTCTGGAAAATGCATTAGTCAGAGATACATTATGCTTTAATCACATGTTCTTTGTAAATGGAAGATCAGATTGGATGATCTTCTGAACTTTCCTGCCCCTAAGATGCCTGAAAATGAAATTTTGATGAGTAAATAATACAAAAAGTAGGCTTACGTTTGATTACATTCCTTTTTCTTTTGTTTTTCTTCAAGCTGAAATAAAGAGCACAAAAGCTTTGAGGAAAAACAATGCAAGCTGCTCACATTTTATGGGTAGATTAAGACACAAGTATTTGCAGCATGAGGATCATGTAAGACGTATCACCTGATAGAGAAAAGCAGCACAGTGTGTTTTTCTAATGCATCAGTACTTTTAGTATACTTCTTTCTTCAGCTGTGCCAACTATCACTTCGTCTTCAGGATGTCTTCCTGAAGCTTTCCTTCCATCTTCTCCTTAACTACAGTGTCAGTTCTTATAATAACTTAATGTTACTGATTTTTTTTGATGTCTGAGATATCATTAGCATGATAGCTGATAAAGGTAGCAATATTTGGAAAAGTACCTATCCTTCAGAAAGAGGAAACACAACTGCTTGAAGGGAGCCTGTCTCACAATTCATGAGAACTTATCAATGTCTAAGCAAGTGAAATGTCTGAATTTAGAAATATATAAGTCAAAAGTAAAAAGTGTAACTATTACAAAGGGATAGCAGAAAAAAAAAAACCAAACCCCCACATTATTTCAATGCCTATTTGTGTCTTTCCACTACTTTTCCATGACTGGATTTCAAATTTTCACAGGCAGATCTACAATAGAGTTGGGTTTTTTTACAAGTTCAAGTATGATGTTGGACCAATACAGCTATGTCAGGAAAAAACCCTTTTCAAAGTTTTCAAAAAATATGTGTCTAGTTTTACTTTAAAATAAGATATTGAGCTAAGAGAATTGTCACAGGGGGGTTGTACCTGTACCATGCTGCTATGGTAACTAGTAAAATTTTTCCCTGCTGACAAAATTTAATGCCCAACTGGACCTTTTGGCATTATTGTCCTTTTATGTGCTCCTTAATATTTTCATATTACAATAATCCCTACTGGCAGAAGATCAGTATCTCCAAAGGCTTATCATGTAATTAAAAAAGGCAAAATATGGCAGAAAAGCAATTTTATTTGGTAAAAAGACAAAAAAAGTACTGAATGGTTTGCTCAGAGGCATCCTTGAGTTCTGCCCGAATCCTTGATCTGAATATTTACTCTCAGCTGTCTGTGACTGGACATGGAAGAATTTTCCTTACTCAACCTTCTATTAATGACAAATCTACTGGTAGCCTAAGGTTTGGAAGAGCATTTGTGGTGCTATAACATTTTTCTGTCCCTGGTGGGGATAGTAGAGCCAGCTTGCCTCCAGTTGTCTAAGTAATGGCTTTAACTAAGTTCAAGTCACAGAAGTATTCAGTATCCCAGTAAAGAAATTGTGCTGATAGTGCAAAAATATTTGCTAGTCTTTTGGAAATAAATGACGACTAGTATAAGTTATAAAAAAATAAGAGTCCTAGAAGATATTCTACCAAACTGAGAGTTCACTGAAATTAATAGAAATAAGGTAGGGGACTGACATAAATCAGAATCAATTTTACTGATGCTCATTATTTGCATATAAGAATTTGCTCCAGTCTTGAGTTCATTGTGGCAAGTTGTGTGTGAGAAAGTGTTACTGCCAAAGAGGAAGATGACAAGAGATTTAAGGAAAGAGGAAGTTTGCATTAGAAGAATACCCAAATCTGGCTTTCTTAGCGCTGCAAAATGAAAAGATTTCTCTCTACAGATAGACCAAAAAGGTAAATAGAAGGAAGAAAAGCTACTTAATTTGAAAGAAAAATCTGAGCACAACTTAAAAAATTAGTATGAATCAACCATGAGTAAATGCAGATGGGAAATTTAAAGTATGTAAAAAATAAAAACCAGAAAGATTTGCTTCAGGCTGCTTGCCTATGTTGATGAGGAAAGAAAATTAGTGTGTTACAGATTTTAGGGGTGCATTGGGTGTGGTATTTAAACAGTATCTCCTTTCATGCTTAAAAAATTAGTCATTCTCTAATAGCACAACATTAAAATGTTGATTTTTTTATTCATTTGACTTTTAATCTTTCTTTAATATTAATTATTTTCCTGATATCAACTCATCAGCTTTAAAAGGATCATCTCTGCTATCAGACATAGTTTAGTGTTTTGCACAAACATCCATACAGACCAGGCTCCTTTCTTCCTCAGCACAGCTGACAGTAAAGAAGCAGAAACAAAATACAGAGATATTGCTTTAAAAACGCAAACAGGAGAAAAAATCCCCCTGATTTTCAGCCAGTTGAGATTCTTGAGGGTTTGGTTTTTAAAAGCGTTTGGAATTGGTAGTGCTTACAGCAGCATGGAAGGCTATTTTGCACGACCTCCTGTCTTCACCTTTCTGAATACTGCATGTAGTTTAGGTTGTGTTTGCAAGGTAAAGTTGAGGAAGAGCTGAAATGTAACCAGATGATGGATGTGCTAAATTATAAGAACAGTTTGCACATATCGTTTCCTTAGAGATCTTAATAAGTGAAATGCACTTCCTTTTCAGAGACTAAAATGATAACAGCTTGGTAACAGAAGGGAGACAGCAACAGGAGGAGGCAGGCCAGTGTTAATAATTGTCAGGACCCTGAGGGTACTACTTGCCCACATCAGCCCTACACACCTTCCACCATGGGCCTGGGTCTTTGCCCAGGCTAGCTGTAGGTAAGCAGTAAGAGCAGGGGGCTCTGTAAAGGAAGAGGAGCCAAAGGTAGAAGACTGTCCATGTCTGTGCCTATGTGGGACCCAGGGCAGAAGAGTGGGGCAGGCCTGTCGCCAGCAGCCAGGGTCAGACAACATCTGGCCTCTGATGGGTGGGAAAATCCTTCCTTCCAAGGCACAGCTGAGGTCAGGCTGGGCAGTTGTCAGCGGTAGCTGAGGATGAGGGCTCAGGAGAGGCTTGCCTGTAGCCCCACTTGAGCGAGGAGTGGGGCAAGGACATATGCTGAAGAATAGCTCCTATGCTGAGGGTATGTGAGTAGAGCCCTCGGATCAAACTGGTCTGAACCATTAAGGGTTACTGGGTGCACTCAGAAAAACTACCCCAGAGCTCCCAGATTTGCAGCACAGAGGCCATTCTGTATGGCAGCATTAAAAGCTAATTGATATTCCAGTAGTACATACTACCTAGACTGGAGCCTACTGTGCTAATTAAAATAAAATCATGACTACAAGGTGCTTGCAGTCTATGTTAAATAAGATAGGTGAACAATGGGTAAAAGGATGTTCACTGTCCCAGTCTGATTGAAAAGAGATGCAGAGAAGATCCATTCTTGCTCCAGCATAAGTTAATGGCAGATACAGACCTGCACACTAGGTTTTTAGCCCCTTGTTTATGAGGCTGTGCTATCACTGAGGTTTCCACTGAGTCTGACACTCCTGCTTGCCTTCCACTGACACATAGAACAGTAGCTCTTGGGCAGCATCTGCAGACTGCAGTCCCAGTCACAAGCATAAATCCTGTGCCCCTTCTAGAGTTAAAGATTTTTTATGTAACTGGAAAGTCCTGTTTGATTTTTAATTTATTATATATAATATATATATGTTTGATATATATAGATGTTCATTATATATGTATATATATGTTTGGGGTTTTTTTACCTCTCCACACTAGAGACATTATTTTTGTAAAAAGCCTTTGTTGTTAGTTTTGAAAGACAGCACTGTTGTGCTTGCTCAGCCCACCTTAGGCCAGCTGTGACTTGGCAGTGTTAAATTTTTCTATAATCTTCTGGGGGAGAGATGCAGACCTCCCGATCTCTAGCTGAGTGGCGACAAAAGTGAGCCAGGTTGATGCTGGAACCAGTACAGGCCATCAGAAACTATCTGCACTGCTTGCATGGTTTTACTTTGTTGGTTCAGTGCCCGGATTTTGGGCAGTGTCCCTGTCAGAGTTTTTCAGGTATCAGAAGTATGTGGCTACCTCAGCATTACCTTATTACCATGGCTAATTACTAGCATGAACCTATCACTGGCACATCTGAACGGCGCCTTCCTGCACACAAATTTAATTATGAAATATGAGGGGTTTTTATTAAAAAGTAGCATTACTGTTCAGCTGTAGTTCTATAAATATCTTTCGGATTCAACATGAATGGCTTTTTCCGCTCAACAGATTGAGTTTTAAAATTGTGTGTGCATCATTGCTTCCAAATACTCCTTTTGTCCCAGTGTTTGAAAGAAATATTTCATAGTTCAAGTAATGGGGAAGTTTGTTATCTTTTTTCAGAGATCAGTTATATATCTGGAGAAAGCTGGGGCAAACTGAGGCAGATGAAGGAAAAACTATGTTTTTTTCTACTGTTCAGGTGTTTGTTTATTTGAGAGGAGGCTCAAGTTTAGTTCACGTGAAGAGGCAATTTCTTTGTAGGCAACTTACTCTAAAGCTCTGGACATTAAGGGGTCACATCTTCTCATGCAGCTCTAGTGAAGCTCTGTTTTCTGTCAGCTGCACACTAGAGCTGTATGAGCTTAGTTAATTTTCATTGATTCTTCACTTTTTCTTCCTCAGCAGTAAGAGGTATTTGTTACAATTTAAGTCATATACTACAGTGATGGGTATCCTAAAACATGATTTATGTATAATCAATCAATCAGAAAAGAGTAGAGGCTACACAGATGACTTGGGTTTAGAAGTAACTTGGCCATTGTGTTTATAATGGCAAGAATAAATCTGTCGCCACCTAATTGCTTCATCCTGTACATGCCAGGATTTTTCTGACTTTGTATCTTATAACACGTCCCTGTTTCTATAAATAGAAATAATTTGCTTAAGCGCTTTCCTTCTGAATACTTTATTATTCAGCTCACTGTCTGTGTTGGTTTTCATGAAGTCTTAATCACATATATCAGTCTCTCTCTGGATTGCCTTTTTACTATTCCATATTTGTGCTTGTTTTACATGGGTTATTTTTTTCTCCCACAAGGCTCCAGGGATCTCTTCTAGTTAAGGATTTTATTCTTTAACTATCAGGTTTTTTCAAATGTTATTTCTCTGAAAAAGAAATACAAACTGCTGTGTCTTATGTACCAGGATGCTGCAACAGTGAGCACAGCCATTGGCAAACTGTATCCCTGCTCTAAAAAATGGAGTAAAGGATGAGGGTTAGGCTCACTTTTGGAGGACAGTGGTTATATTTCTAGTCTAACTTTTCAGAGCCAATGTTAAGAAAAGCTCAGAATGATGTTCTGAGTGATGTGTAAGAGATGCATCCCAAAAGCACATCTCATTACAAATTTCTTGCTAACTTTCCTGTAAGTATTGAAATTAGTGCAAAGGTAGACAAAAAGTTAAATTTCTGAGCTACTATGTTGTGAAAGACAATGCTTTCAAACAGTATTGGGGTTGGGAATAGAAAATTATCAGACTGATGAGCTGCTTCATTCAGAGGGAAGAGCCACTTTTTATGTGTAATCCTCAAGTGAGTCATACACAGGGCTGCCCCTGTAGGCTGTGCTCACAGGGATATGGCTTAAAAAATGCTTCTGTGCTACACACACAAGCATTAATAATAAAACAGAGAAATGGTGTGTGGGTGTGCCTGTGTGTGTGTGCAAAGGAGGGGATAGGAGACCTAGGAAGATACAGTGGGAGGAAGGGAAGGAAGGAGATGTAACTGTGATTTCCAGTCAAGCTGCCTCCATGTGCTGACAGTTGTTGCTCTCAACCAAAATTTTGCAGTTCTTAGTTTCAGCTATATCTTGTAGAATTCATCTTCTTCACATGAAAAAAAGTAACATAGCTGTGCTAAGTGTCTATGGCAAAGATCCTTTTAGATGATCTTCAGGTCTCCAGGTATTGACAATGGAAGTTCAAGGTATTCATTCAGAAATATTCAGCCACTAAAGAGAATTGCCCTTTAATGTGGTTTTGTGCTACAATTGATTAACAACAGTTTATTAGATGTCCAGGGGGAATTGAGCACACACTTAGGCTGTGGGTACATCAACCACCAGCTGCTTGGTCAAACCAATCAATACTCTGTTCGTGCTTCTTTGTACTTGTCTGTTTGTAGTGCTCCCATTTTTTTCTCACCTCATTCAGAGATTGTGAATGTTTTGGGATCAGTTCTGTGTGATAAAGATCTACCTTATGGCTGGGACTGCTATCTACCACAGCGATAGGAAAATGGCAATGAGGATAATAATATGCGTAGATCTGGAGAGGGATCATATGTATTAAATCTGTTTGGGACTGCCTCTTGCTTTCACGCTGTATGACTAGGTCCGTCTGTTCAAAATACAGCTATTGTATGGTGCTGTATTTTTTTTTAAACCAAGGACCAAGCTGACAACTTTCAAACTGCTACTTCATAATAAGGTGTCATATTATCCTCCTCCAGCTATTTCACACCTCTAGCTATTCCCTTCAGGCAGATTCTAAAATGAAATTAGTGTGGGGGTCAGTAAAGATTATGCACGATAAAGAAGCAATGAGAAATGTTTGAAAGAATGTTAACCAGCACTTTACACCTTTATCCCCAGAGGCAGTGGGGTGATCACATACAGTATACATTAATACCAAATCAACACAAATCATTCATAATGGCCTGGGCATCATGTTGAGAAGAAGAATGGAAAATACATAACATACATAAAATTACAATAAACTATCATAATGTGGACAAAGCTGAATCTATTAAGTCATATCCACATACTCCAGTGAGCTGTTCCTCCACTTCTCACTCAGAGATAAATCTCAGAACACTAGAGAGCTGTCATGTGCAATTTGCCTTAGGTACCCCACTGTATCTACCATTGTCTTTCCCAATACAAGCATGTACTTCTGATGATACACATCTCCAGATCTGCAGACCGTGACAGCTATCTCTCTGTTATCAAAATGATTGACATGGTAGAATAAGCAAATCCATTCCTTAGACCCACCTTCATTAAAAAGTCCTGACTTCCATAGCGAATTCATTTAGGGCTTGTTATAAAATGTTGCAAGATTTTCTGTAATCCTACAAATAATGCCCAGATCACATCCTAGAGGACTTCTGCCATTCCTTTGTGACGATGTTACTGTTTGATTTATATGTGCCACTGAGAAGCGTGATTTTGAGAATCTATTATGGTTAATATTTTACTTAACTCTTTCTGCCACGGAGTAAAACCTTTTTCTGTTGAGGATCCTGAATTTCTGCACCAACACATGGAAGAACTTTTACACAGTGAGGGTGACAGAGCACTGGGACAGGTGGAGTCTCCATCTCTGGAGATATTCAGGACTCGTCTGGACGCTTATCTGTGCAATATGAGCTAGGGAGCCTGCTTTGGCAGGGGGGTTGGACCCGATGATCTCTCAAGGTCCCTTCCAACCCCTACGATTCTGTGATTCTGTGATTCTGTGGATGTCTTTTCACAATGGGAGGGAACTGAGTTACTGGACATTTTCTAGGATTTTCTAGGATATACAATGTGATGCTCCCCTCTCTCCCTCCCTCCCCCCCTTTAGTGAATACTATTCTAGTCACTAAACTGGAGTAGCACCTGCAGCAATCTGATTTATTTGCACAACCAGGATGGCAAGCTTCCCATGACTTGGGACATATGTGACTTCAGGGATATATTATCCATAAGGCTCAACAGTCACTGAATTTCAGCCACAGATGAAGTAAAAGTTGGTACACACAATAGGCAGTGGTTTGTCTGTAAATTTAAGAATTAACAAAACTTTTCAACCAAAACAATTCCGGAAGACCACCACTGCCACCATGTCTTTTTTTCTTGACCTTTTCTATTAAGCTGCTTGATTTTTTAAAAAAATATTATTTTTTAACATAGGAGATCAGAAATTATGGCCCTTACCTAATCACCAGCCATTTTCTGCTATGTATTCTGGAGGTAATGGAGGTTTTCAGATTTCACCTTACTCCTGTAGAAACAGCATTCTGAATGTTTAGTTATATTTGGTCAGAACTAAAGTATGTTTAGAAAAGAAAGATGGAAGTTTAAAAAAAATGTGGCTATTTCTCAGAAAAGACAAAACAAGGCATCCCTGCCAAGCTCTAACTTTCACATATTCCGACCAGCTGCAATGGGCTGGCAGATCAGGGGAATTCCTTTATTATTCCTTGAGACCCATTGAAGTCCTGTAGTCATGGAATGAGGGTTGGGGTATTTTTAGCTGATCTTGTTTCAATAGTCATCTAAATCTGATCAGGTGTTGTTGGAAGCCTAATTCATGAGTCAAAATAGCAAAGTGGATTTTGTTTATTTGACTGTTTATTGGGTTCGTGTTAATTTATTTAAAGGACTTGAACAGACAGGGAGAAAACTGTAGCAATATTATGTAAGGATTTGGCCTACTTAATCCCATTAACTTCATTAGGAGTCATGCAGCCAAAGCCACAAATCCCACTTTAAATATATAATGGAGAGAGATTAAGCTTAATCTGGGCAATAAACCTGAAACCATAAAAATTCCAAGTCTTTAAAAAGTTTTGAGATAATATGCATACTTGTAAGAAATTAGACAGAGGTATGATGTTGGTGCAGACTATTTCCTTGTGACAAAAATATCTTTTTAGTGTTATCTATCCTGTATCGTTTAAAGCTTCCATTCCTTAAGGCTGTGGCTAAGTGGGGTTTCTATAATCTCCTCATCTATCATGTGCAGATACGTACACAACTCTGTCTTGTGTTCATCCTGTTGACAAGCTATGGCTAGACTGCAGATCACAGCAGGCATTACAAGTAAGCAGCATGTTCATAGCTATATCTTACATCTTCAGAATAAGGATTACACAAGCCCTTAACTTCAGTTATACCTTTTATTTATACATCAGAGTTTTATCACAGAATGAATCATAAAATGGTTTGGGCTGGAAGGGGACCTTAAAGATCATCTATTTCCAACCCCCCCTGCCTGAGGTAGAATCAGCAAGCAACGTGCAAGACTAGGAGTATTCCATATGAGGAAAAAAGAAAGTGAGATGTTGTCGTTCTCTTGACCTACTAGCCCACTTGACCCATCTTTTCCACTTCTGTGTATAAAAAAATAAAATATGTTGTTTAACGGGGAAAAAAATTCCAGGTAATTAAAATTTAGATGGGAAACTTTCAGGCAAGATGCAATCATTTGGGATATTTTTAAGGTTGCTTCAATCTTTCCTTCTGCAGTTTTTATGCTGGCATCCAAATTCCTCCACGTCTTCTCCTTTCACTGACCAAAGATGTGCAGTGGTTACTTTTAATGTTATCTCCACTGTAGAGTTCTCAAAAAAACTCTTGTTTATTTTTCTGCAGGTCTA
>VZTU01027157.1:0-44633 GCA_013400835.1 Zapornia atra | reverse complement strand
AGGTCTAACCCTTGTAACAGAAGTGTTAGAGCCATCCTAAGAGAATAGCTACAGCTTTTTGGTAGCTTATGCTTTGATCAGACTCTGCAATGTTCCCCTCTGGGAACAGCAACTCACTGTGGGTCTCTGTGTGGACATGCCTGAAGCCTGGCTGTATTCAGGGAAAGAGCAAAGAACTGAGATGTCTAGATCATTTTTATGTGAACTGCCAGTTGCTGGGCACATCCAAAATAGAGAATGGAACAAGTTAACTTCAAAACTGTGTTTTCAAATAGTGTGAGAAGCTGAGTCAAAGTGGCAAGTTGCTATCCTCTAGCAGTAGAACTGTTCTGTCTTCACCTTGAAAGGAACCTCAACAAGGGTCCTCCTGGCTTGCTCCATCATAAGGAAGATTTGGAATACATTTAAAAAATACTAGTGATAAAAAGCTGAAAGCACCAAAAAGTGGAAAAATACTTTCTTGTTCCCCCTGTAATTCTAGTTGAAGAGAGCTCTTAAAGTTATGAAGGAAATTCAGCTGTCGCTAAGGGTGATTTCAACACCCTGTGTACTGGGGAAAGGTACAGAGCAATGCACCACACACCACCAGGAGTTGCAGAATCAGGCCTTATACTTAACAATTGAAAGTAAAATCCTAGACCTGTCCAGTGCTGCATGTCACCCTGCATGTGACAAGCCTATCATGCTAACTGTACAAATAACTGTCTGTCGTCACAAATGTTCTCAATGTACATCCAGACTTTATAACACTCAGTTCTATCGTCTTGCATTTAGTAACATGTCAGATGCTTATGGTTGCTTCCTTATATAATTACCCTGGATGCCACTATATAAATAAATGTTCTCTGGTAATAACAGCCATGTATAGAAATCTGGCAGGAGAATCTTACCAACAGTTGAATATGCTAGTTTATAGTATGATGCATTATACTTGGTAAAGAATTAAATACAAAGAAAAAACAGTGAAGCAATAGAATATTTGACTGCTAATGAATAATGTGCTTAGGCTATGTTTGACTTTCAAATCTATACCCAAGACACCATTTTAAGATTACATTCGAAAGTTCATTTGCATTCAAAGTGAAACCCATTTAGGTTATACCAACTAAGTTCTGAATTTTAATGTACATCTGTGTGCATATTTCAGTCCCTGAGATTTGGCTCTTGTTTACTGCAGTGACTGGACTGTGCCTTTCATCCATGTCAACTCAAACAAGCCCTTGTTTTAAGGTACTGAAAAGTGGGCAGATATTCTTTGCAGAAGCTGGAAGAATCTGCTTTATTTCAGAAATTTCAGAAATTACTCATTCCTGACAAATATTGAGGAAGCAATTTCACCATAGAAATTTTTTTTCAAATTTTTATTGGAAACAATGACACTTTCAGACTTTTGGCCTCCTTAGAAATGTTTGTTTCTCTCTCAAGCTTAACACCAACTATTATTGGACATCTAACAGACAGTTTGTCTTACGTTATTAATTAAAACAGCAAATAAATAGGCTGTGCAATATGACAGAGCAGCTGGCACAGAATATTTATTAAAATTGTTTGCAGCTCTCTAAATAATAAAATCCAATCCCTGTTTTTTTGAGGTGTCTTAATTTATCAGAGGAGATATGGGTGCAGGAGCAAGCACCTAGTATCAAGATCATAAGTTTGCAGGGGTTTTTGTGTTCTGTTTTGGTTTTTCATTTTTTAATACAATTAGGAGATTATCTCAGAAAATTTCTGAGCACTAGCATAAGTTTGGGTTAAACTAGGCTAACAGGGTATTAAAAATAGAAGTTTTCTATCCTGGATGTTGCTGTTAGTGACATGTTGCACATAACAACATCCCGTAACAGTATTAAAGAGGAGAGTTAAGAATGTATAGGCTTCAAAACTGTATATACTTTGGGCTTTCTTTGCTGTTTACTTCAGTTAGTAGTATGTACTTCCAACCTCAATTTCTCATGTGACTGTTTCTAAGTTTAACACTGAGTGGTCTGTTAGTTGCAGTTGGCTTTTGAATCAGGACTATCAGGGGATTTCTTTAAAATGATGGCCCAGTTTGCTTTTGTTTTCTACTTCAAAGACTGTGTCCCACATCACCCAAAACTTTCTTGCATCAACCATAAACTGAAAGCAGTAACACTCCTCTAAACCTTTGCTTGCGTGGATCTGAAACACAGCATTTCACTGCACAGTTGACAGCTGTTTTTAGTGACTTAAAAGGAACATACAGTTCATAATACTTTGGAGGGTTTTGATGCTTTCCTGAATGCCAGACCTAGAAGATTCTGTTTCTTATGCACATTTTCAGTTCCAAATCTTGAATTACAATTTGGTTGCTTTCTAAACCTTTGTCCTATGAAAGCCATGAATTCCATGATAACTTCCAAGCATGATTCTTCCAGATCACACACTATTCTTCCCCAATGTGTGCATCTATGCCTGTGATCAAAACATGAATCTATGGCTTCAGTGGCAGCCCTCCTTGCAAGCTCTGAGACTATTATTTAGCAAGAGGAGGTAAAAGGTTTAGTGCAGCTTTAATAACTTTCATCAATCCTCTTTTGGTAAATATTCAGGAGACATTCTTTTTTTGATAGTTGAACAGCTCTAGAACAAACATCTGATTCAAACAAATCTTCCAGTTTTCACTTTGTCATCAGTTTACAATCAATTATAGACAGGCTTTTACCCTTTTAAAACCCCAGTGTCCTTATTTGGGTTTTTTTTGTTATCAAAGAACAATTTTTTCTGTAAAGTTTTAGAGTTCCTGTATGAAGAGATCGAAATTAGCATTGAGGTAATTAAGGATGTGAAAAAAGCTTTAGCTGAATTTCTTCAGAACCAGGATGTGCATAATTGCTGTATATAATAAACTGCAAAGAAGCATCTTATTTATACTTAGTCCTGCATAGAGCGTTTGTATGTTAAGCTTAAGGGATTTTGATTTCCTTTAAAGACAAGATTCATAGATCTTGATACATGCTCTCAGATATGATTTACCTTCTCACTTGATCATTTTTCCATTAATATCCTACTGTTTAGGTTTTCTTCCTGCATATCAGGTATTTAGTTTAGATAGCATTGCAAGCTTTCTAAGGTCGACGCTTACTCTCTTCAACATCAAAGATTTTGCTCAGCATTTTTGCTAGTGCTAAGCTGACCCCTGTACTTCACTGATATGTGCAGCCAGCTTGTGGAGTCTCCCAGTTTCTGTGGCTCCATCTTCCTTACATCATTTGTTATGAAATTTGGTCAGGTGCCACAGGAAGCAATAAAGCCATTCCTAGGAGTTTTTGTTGTTATTGTGAGCATATGGCCATACAAAACACAGGCAGCATGTGAGTTAAAATGGCAAAACCCAGGTGCCTTCAGCAAAAAGGAAAGTCAATTTATTATACAATGGAAAGGAAAAGGAATATGGTCTGGGATTAATTAGTGGACATTGAATGTACTAGAATCTGCCCGGAAGCAGAGATACGTAGAGTCATAGAATCACAGAATTATTTGGGTTGGAAGGGACCTCAAAGCCCATCTAGTCCCAAACCCCCTGCCACACAGGCAGGGACACCCTCTGCCAGACCAGGTTCCCCAAAGCCCCATCCAACCTGGCCTTGAACACTGCCAGGGAGGGGGCAGCCACAGCTTCTTTGGGCAGCCTGTGCCAGGGCCTCACCACCCTCACAGGGAAGAATTTTTTCTCAATGTCTAATCTACATGTACCCTTTTTTAGAATAAGCCCATTGCCCCTTTTCCCTGATAAAGAGTTCCTCTCCATCTTTTCTGTAGGCCCTGTTCAAGTACTGGAAGGCCACTACAAAGTCTCCCTGGAGCCTTCTCTTCTCAC
Organism: Zapornia atra; assembly: GCA_013400835.1. NCBI lineage: Eukaryota > Metazoa > Chordata > Aves > Gruiformes > Rallidae > Zapornia > Zapornia atra. The sequence continues at coordinate 40,795 of VZTU01027157.1, read as the reverse complement.
TTGGGCTGAGCAAGCCCAACTCTCTCAGCCTGTCTTCACGGGAGAGGTGGTTCAGCCCTCTCATCATCTTTGTGTCCCTTCTCTGGACTCACTCTAATAGCTCCATTTCTTTCTTGTACTGGGGACCCCAGAATGGATGTAGTACTCCAGGTGGAGTCTCTCTAGAGCAGAGTAGAGGAGAATCACGTCCCTTGACCTGCTGTTCACACTGGTTTTGATGAAACCCAGGATACCATTGTCTTTCTGGGCTGCAAGGCTGTCCCTTGGCTCCAGTGAATGACCATTTACGTGGCAATCAGAGGGATTCAAGTTTTCTGTCTACATGTGTATTTGCTTTGCAGCTAAGTTTCGCATCTAAAAATAGCAATTAAAAAATCATGGCAAAGACTAAGGAAATCCTGAATTGTGCCCACATTTTTGTTCTCCAAGAATTGAAAACATACCCAGCTGTAGATGTGTAAGTGAAAAATAATGAGGAAAGAAATCATCACAATGATTTTGGTTTTATTAATCGTCTGTCACATTTAAAACAGTGTAAGATCAGTATGAATCCAGTTACTCATGAAGACACATTTCTCATTACTCACCTTAAGTTTGATTTCAAAAATTCTGTTTCCTGAGGACAGAAAGTCTGATTTCTTATCAGTATTAAAACCTACTGTGCTGTAATGAATTCTCCTGTAACCATAAGATTCAGATAGGATCAACAAGCAGCCATAGTGGTTAAGAATATTGATTATATGTTTCTGTAAAAAGGTAGGGTAACCTGCATATGTCAGTAAGTTTCTTTAGTATTTTTTACTTTATTTGTACCTGGAAGAGACCTTTTTGTGTTTGAAAGCATTGATGATCATTCAATAGAATACAGCCAAGTCAAGGTTAAATAACACAAAGAAATTTTTACTCTTCTATTTTATGTGAAGCAGTTTTTAGCAGGCTTCTGAGATTTTATTTTATACTTTGGGCAAAATATAATGAATTAATATAAAATCTTCTATCTAGGCAGGTAGACAACATCAAAAGCATAAATAAGATCATATAGCAGTATGAATTACCTTATTTACCTTGAGATAAATTGGCAGTGGTCAGATTCAACACATACGCATGCACACACAAAGAATAATACTGATGTGTGTTGATATTGCTGTTGTCCCTGTAAGGCAGACAGCATTTAATGAATACAATAAATCAAGAGCAAGACTGCGTTTTAAAGCAAATATTTATTTGATCATTTCAATAAATAGCTGTGGTCCATTCAAATGTGGATGTGTGAGTATATTGAGAAGCTTCTGAATAATGCAAGTAAGGCTTAAAACTTTGAAAATTTTACGATTTCTATAGCAGCTGGACATGCGAGTCAACCCTTGTTATTTGCATTTGCACCAATCAAGTAGATGGGCACTTAATCTCAGGCAGGTACTTCTGCATTGACAATGTGATTGGAAAATAAGGGGTTTTAAGATCCTAAATGTAGTGGAAGTTCAGGGCTAGCAAGTTCGGCCTCAGTTTAAATGTTGAGAAGAAAAAGCTTTTCCTAGAGTCTGACCTGAAACATACTAAGTTTTGGGGTGGATTTTTTAATTTCTGCCCATCAACTCTGTATTTGCTGATATTAGATATTGTTATAATATTGTTATATTAAAACACCTTAATACCCTGAAGTGCATGACAGAGTTTCTTGGTACTGCTTGGAATTGGCATTCCTGTGGATACCTGGGTGGCCATTGCTTTGGGCTTTTGACACCTGGCAAAAAAGACATTGCTTTTCTGCCATCTATCTGCCTAGCAGTCTTTAAATCACTGTTAACCTGAATAGGAATAAAATTAACTGTAGTCTGTGGTGCCCAGCTGAATAGTTGTTCACATAGTTTTCAGTGCTGTTGTGGTGAAGAAAAGCAAGATGCACCGATTTGGCATTAAAATACTGTGTGCTACAAAAGTCAGAACATGATAGAAAAGTTTAGTTTTTGATGTCTTGATTGTTTGCTTACTTTTCTCCTCATTTTTCTCAGTAAGTTGTGGCTTTTGTCATAACAGTTAATAGCAGCACACTGCTTTAAGATGTGCTCTGAGAAGCCCAATATTTGAAGCCACCCTACCCCAGCAGAGATTGCATACCATGCAACCATTCCTTTCACACGTTTTACCATCTTTTCATATTGCATTAGCAATGTGACCAGCTCTGGTCTAAGCAGATAGACGAGCTCCCATTTGCAGCTTCATCTATTACCTTTTTTAGCAACCTGTCTCATTTGGCATAGGTAGGGAAAGGGGAGGTAAAGATAAGCCTACTTAAGCCCAAAGAGGGCATTCCTAAGCCAGCAGAGGAGCTGCTGTTTTAGGGGATACGTAATGACTAGTCTGACCAGACATTTGGTGTAGTAATCATTTGCTAAAGGTTTGGTGTTTCCAGCAATTCTGAATGCATTTCTTTAAAAACAAGGCAAGACCTATGTTCATCTTAAACTCCGTAGCTACAATGAAATGTACTTCAGGGCACAATAATGTTAAAGCTTCATCAATGTTATCTGACAAGCACTATCATTATGGGAACAAAGTGCCCTATGTTTCAGAGTAATGTTTTATATGGACAGTGGTTGAGTCCTATCTCATTTCTCCAGTCCTCTGACAGTGGCTATGATAAATGGATTGTAGCCATCTTAAATTCATCATTATTATAGTGTCCTAATGCAAATAAAACCTTGTAAGGACCTTGAATCTCTGCATAGGTGCCCTTCTGTTTTTTTTCTTCCTGGCAACGCCAATGTATTGAAAACACTGAGAAAAACATTTTTGAGCCTGGTTTCTGGATGCCATCCTTTCTTGATACAAAAGAAACCAAACTGAATCTGAATGATGCAGTGTTGTATCTCTACATATCACTGGTACTGTCATTTTACAGATGGACTTAAACTGCATCTCAAGCAAAGTTGAGTCAGGCTGGAATCACACAGCACAGAATGTGCTTACGAACATGGTGCATTACATTTTTGTTTCACAAAAAGAGCTGTAACGACTTGTGAGGAGTTCAAGAGCACATTAGGCTCAGATTTTGAGGGAATAATTAAAATCACGTCCTCTGCTAGGATGACTTTTTGCCATAAAGTGTCCTTGTTTGAAGCTGCACACAAGCTGTAGCCTGAGAATAAGTTCTGAGGGTGTGAATTAATAAGCAGATGATATAAGTAGTTCTCAGAAAACTGAGGGATACACTCCAGTGTCCTCACTTAATCCATTTGCTTTTGACATTAACTCCATCCAAGAGCAGGACTCAGTTCTGCCTGTCATTATTCCAAGAACAGTTTACCAAAGGCATTATGTGATACATGTCCTGAACTTGTAACTCCCCACCTTGTGCGAAGCCCCAGTTCCATCCACAATGGCCTTTTCCCCACCTTCTGCAAACAGAGACTAAGAATGATTTCTGTTTGCAACCTTTTCATCCTTACAGGCATCACAGTCAGAACCTGCTTCCTGTTGGAAGTTTATTTTAGCTAAATAGCAAGTATTTTAGGTCATGTCAGGCCAATTTGCCTAACTGGTAACAGCATTTATGCTATCAGTGTAACACATAATATGCTTTGAAAGGATACAGAGATATACAGATATACACACACACATACTCACACACACATATATATTTTAGCTGTATATTCTGGGTAGTTAGAATATTCTCTGCTCTCAGAAACCCTTTATATTAAGCTGTGCTGTGTGTGAAAAACAATTCTGTCTAACATCACAGCGCAAAGCATTAGACGGTCTTCCTCCCATTGTGCAGGCAGGTATTGCTTCCAGTAAAGCAAAAGCATCCAGTCCCTCTGGATCACAACACTTTTCTACATCTCTGCAGCAGGAAAGGGGAGAGTAATCACATCAAAGTTTAGGCAATGGGTATCTGGACCTCATTTGAAATACAGAGAAATGTAGAAATACATTGGAATATTTATCAGTGTATTTTTCCAGGTTCTTGGCTTTAGAACTGAATAGCTTCTAATGTATGCAAATTAATTCTTTGTTAAAAAGAAAATTTCAAATCCAATAACAATAACTTCAGTGGAAATGAAAGAGCGGTTTGCCCCCTTGAACCTCCGGGGGAATTTGACCAAATTAATTTTCTTAAGCAACATCATAAATCCAGAGAAAGAAAAACACATTTAGATAAATGAAAGTCTGTCAGAGGCCACAGTGCTAGTGGTGTTGAATTGGACAATTAATTATGTATTTTGTGCACATCATAAATAGTGAGCGGCTTAAAGGATGATGACTCAATAATATAGCAAGAAAGAAGTCAGATAGAGCAAATCTTTCATCAGTAGTTTTCCCCTGTGACCCATGTTTCACCCAATGCCATTGTAATGATGTGATGAAAGGATCAAAGTGCTGAAAGATCCAAACCTACTGCCCATTCTGACAGCCGTGGCTTTCTACCATGGGGAAAATTAAATAAGCAGATACGGTCAAGTAGAGAAATGCAGGGGTAGCTTTTTAAGCTTATTAAGTCTCATTATGCACAAAACTTCATGCACAAGCTAGCTGTCCTGTAATATCAGTATGACAAAGCAGTGAGTCTGCAGGAAAGCTTTGATCTCCTGATATCAAAGAAAGAAGATTCATGCTGCTCTTGCCCACAGTATTTATGCATGCAAGGCTGAGAACCCGCTCGGTAAACAGAGCCTTACTCATGTATGTGTCTGCCAGAAGGGGTCTGACACAGCTACAGGGCTCACTACACCGTCCACTTTTCTCTCTGCATCTCTGTGTGGATGATGTTTTCCTTTTTCCTTTGCCCAGCCTAAGGCTTCATTTAGGTGTTGTGCTCCAAGAGGACACCTGCTCTGTCCTTTGAATACAGCCTGCATAGATCTAACTGAGCTGGCCTTAAACAAGGCAGTCCAGGTACTGATTATGCGGTAATTACAAACGTGTGGTGCTCAGTGCAGGCTGCTCAATCTGCCTCCGAGGAGCTGTGAGAACATGCAAGTGTCCCAGCTGCACTGAGCTTTGCGCTGCATGGGGTAATCAAAAATTAGCCTGGGTACATGCTCTTCAGTTGCACTTTCGGTTGTGGAGGAGCCATATCTGAAGACCTGCGGCGTGTTAGGTACTAACACCACCTAAATGACAGAGCTAGTGCATCTTCAGGTCCTCCCTTGGAGAGCTGTAGCCATGGCTTTAGACAGCCTCCCTCCTTAAACTAAAGTTTTGTTCATTTTAACAGTAGGAACAAAGTATATGATTGAAAAGTCTTAAGACTAGGTTAAACAAAGTTTGCTGTTCCTGAACAGCAAGTCAAGCAAGCCTGAGTTCATTAATATGCTCTATAGATGCCTATTTTGTAGTCTGGCTCTCCCTAAAAAATCACTCTTGAAAGCCTGATCATATTTGAATTACCCTTCTTCTGTTGCATTCCTGGACATTATTGTTTTTTGGGTCTGACATTGGGACTGTTGTACCTTCGGGATACAAACCATTCTAAGCTAAAGTTTCAGCTTTGTTCCTTAATTGGAACGAGGCTTGTTAAGTTTCATCTATCTTCTGCTCTGTGTTTAGCTTTATTTTATAATGCTGCAAACCAAAAATGTACGGGGGCAGACATCCCAGTAATCTCATCCTTTAAGTTTCCACCCTCTGGCATGAGTGCAGCTGAAAAAGAGAACACCAAAACTGAAAATGAATGTTGGCATAGAGTTTGAACGAAGGAAGGTAACAACACTGCTAAATTGCCCTTGCCCTGTGGAACATTGCAATATCCTAAGGACTATCTTCCAAAGGACAGCAAGGGGAGGTAAATTTCAGCTCATATGTTAAAACCTGTATTTAGTCGATTTTTTTAAATTTTTTTTTTTACCCCTTAAGAAACTCTGTGTTTGAAAAATGTTCCTGGTTTTGCTGATTTTTGCTCTTTCCTTGATTTGTTACCCAACTCTGGAGCCATAGTGCCTTTTGCAGCTGCATAGTCATAGGTGTGGTAACAAAATGGAGTGAAACTGCTGTTATTGGTGGAACATCTGAGGGGATAATATGATCTGGTGGAGTCATTGTTGGGGGTAGATCTCTCACCGTTGGGAAAACCCATCTGAGATCATTCATTTCAGCTCCAGGGAAAGTCACCTACCTGTGGTGAGAACTGTCTCCTTTGTGCTCATCTGCTTCTCTTTAGGTTGCCTCCCTTATAATAAATGTGCCAATGCACTTCTTTTGGTTTTCTCATACCAAATAGTTACAAGGTAGGAGGTAATTATGGGACTCTCCAACTCATCAGCTGATTAGCAATAGAATGCAACTCAGCACAGATCAAAAAAATATGTATTGTTCTGACTGCCTCATTAACTGTTCCTCAATAGACACCGGGAGCAGGTTTGTTTTCACAGCCTGGGCTAGTATTTCACCTCTTACTTTGTGTGGTTGTTGCAGCAGCTGGTTGACTGAGGAGCAGGAACATACTGTGTCTGTCCTTGAAGTGCTCATGGCATCACATACACATGTTTCCTTCCTGACTCAAAACCATTCAAGATGGAGCCAGGAAGCAGCCAGAGCCAGATCTGTGAGGGCAAAGTCCTCTCATTCCCTGACCTGGAATGCAGCTAATATAATCCACAAAATCAGCAGCCTGGCAGAGAGGGGTGAGTCACAGATGGCTTTCCTTCTGGTAGAAACTGTGTTGCTACGTTAGCCAGGCCTTGGTGACATGTCAGATGTCAGTACTGCTTTGTGTAATGTTTGTGTTGGGTTTCTTCAAGTGTTTTGATGTTACTTAAGGGAGCTGTCACAGGGCAGCTCAAGGTGGGGTTAAGCAAAGGCTGTTAAGCAGAATCGGTGAAAATCTTTGATGGTGTTCTAGTAGGTGTAAGGGCAAGTGGGAAGATGGGGGAGGGCACAGAGCAATGTTGGCTGCATCAGACTTTTGCTATGTGAAATATTAAATGGATTTTTTGGAAATCATGGGATATTTTGGGGAGGTACCTATGATGACAACTTATCTTCTTGGAACTCCTTCCTACCCCCCAGCAGTGCAGCTCTCTCCTCAGGGAACAGCTTTTGTACAGTCGTTCCCCACAAGAAGCACTGCTTCTTTCAGTCCTCCTTTCCAGAGGAGGAAACTTAAATACAGAGTTAACTTAGCTTTTCTGTCAAGCCAGCATGAAAGGGTGGTTGTTGCTGTGGATAATGGGAAAAAAGGTTTTTAGAAAAAGTAGGATCATCATCCAGCAAGATTCCATTGACTGTTGAGATGTGGCTGCAGCAGGCCATTTACCGGCGGGTTGTAAAGGAAGAAGTTGCCATGCTATACTGCGAACTCTCTGCTTGTAATTTGAATCTCTTGTTTGCAGAAGATTGCTGTGGTTAGTGTGTAACACCACTTGGAAATGAATAAGGCTAGAGTTTTCTGGGAGATAGGGATAAGGTAAATATTTGAGTACTCTGCAGGTTATTACAAGACTGGTAAGATTTTATATGGGACCTGCTCTTGAAAATTTTGAAAGTTCATGTCTGGTGAAGCTTTGTCATGTTAACTGCAGCTCTGCTAGGAGGGTTGGGGGCATTTGCATGAGCAGTGCCCTGTGGTTGCCCATTTTGTATAGTTGTTGACTAGTAGCTGGCATAATTCAGCAGTTTCGCAGATCTAGATCTAAGGACAGTACAGACCAATTAATTTCCCAGTGGATAATGCAGACACTGTTATTTTGAGGGAGAAGAGGAGTTAGCAACACGGACACCATCTGCATGATGCCAGTTGCACAGAGATGGAGGGTGGACTAGTGACAGTGGCAGACATTGTGGCAAGCAGTAAAGAAGTGACTAAACAAGTTCCCTTTCCTTCCAGCAGAGAAGAGATTTTATAATTATTCTATTTAACATCTTATAATTTATGGATTGTCTCTACTCTTACATGTCTCCAATTCAAAACTATCACAGTAAAGTTTGCTAAATTCCACACTCGTCACACAATTCACCTTAGTTTTGTTATAAATTCTGCTGCCAGCCACATCGTCAATGCAAATTCAGTTTTATAAGACTTTAATGCCTGTTTGCTGTGCACCTGTTAAGACCCTTTATTTTTAAAATCCCTAAGTTGGCCGGCTTTGAAACAATAATAGTAAACAGCCATCAGTGGGGTGTTTTTGCTACAATCTTCCTGGGGTTGCAGAGCACATAAATAGAAATAGGAATTCAAAGAAATAGATGTGCCTCAAACCTAGACTTAAGCCACTGGTGCTGCGGGAAGGTTCGCTGAAGTGAGCTTTCCAGCGAGTCTTCTTATAAAGCCAAGGGATAATTTGCCTTGATGTAAACATGAAATGGGGGTAACCACTTGCTTGTGTCCACTTGTGCTAAATAAATTGCCTTCCCATGCCTGATTATTTGCCCTTAAATTCCTAATTATGTGAAAATGACTGCTTGGAGCTTGTCCATATATTGACTCATCAGCATTCACAGCTACCACTGAGAAAGGCTGCTGATAAAATCAGGTAATCAAAAAAGAAGTAATGTGTTTCCTAATTTCAGTGCAAATTCTTTCCTAAATAAGCACTGACCAAAAACTGACATTAAAAAGAAAATCCCTATTACCTACTGCCAACAAGTCATTTATGCTTTCCAGAAAGTTATTCTTTTGTTTGTATTACCCAGCTGAAGATCGGCAAAATAGTATTTATCATACTTTACTGGTCCACTCGCCTTCTTTGGCAATGGTCTTGATTTGCATACTTAAATCCAAGGTATAGCTATAGAACAGGTGTTGTCTTGGCATTTTCTGGCTACCTCTTTCAAAGGGGTTTATTTTCTGAAGCCTAAGGGTTTTCACAATTCATTACAGATTCAGCACGGAAAGAAACCTTAAGCCAACTCAAACCAGCTCTTTTTTCAGTGTAAGTGATAGAAGGTAGCTAGCATATTTGCCAAATGTAGTATTTGTCATAATATGTTTTTTTCCATTTTCAATATAAAGTCTACTTGAAAAAAGAGAGTTCTAAGAGTTGGGTTTTTCCCACATTACAGATTTTGAAAAGGGCAACAATTTTTTTCACAGACATTCAATTTGCTTTAAAAAATCATTTTTTTCATCTTATCATCACCATCATCATCAGTACCATCTGTGTGTTCAAAAAGTCGATCATATCCAAGTCAATGCCATTGTCAATACCTATTACTCCATGGTCAATGCCATTTTATTCAGTTTCAGATAAAGCCGTTTTCACTTTTAGTTCTTGAAGTCTAAGAACCTCCTCTTCTGAAGAAAGAGAAGAAAATGGAAAATGGAGGAAAGGGGAGAGAGGGGAGGGAAGGCGGAAGAGGAGGAGACAAAAAGGGAAAGGCCCTTTTCCATTTTATCTAATGATGAGCACGAAAAAGCAGGGAGGGAAAAATAAGATACTCTGATTTCTGAAAATAAGGGTGTTAAACATTAAAGTGAAACAATTGACTTCATTTCAGAACTCTGTATGAATGGAATAATCATTGGCATTCGTGAAAATAATCTGCGTTCACTGAAATTAGTTTCTAACTGAAAAAAATAAAAAGCACCCCCCTTACCCCCTCTCTTCTCTTCCAGTCTTTGGTAAATCATGCTTCTAACACAAAAAACAATAGCTTTATTTCTGTTTGCTCTTCTGTTACAGTTACTATAAAGCTCCAGTGTTACTCTGGAAACCTAAACATATAAACAAAAGGAAATCATTTGGAGAAAGTCAGAATCATCTATCTTAATATGAAATGCTCAGATCTGATACTGAAGCAGCGGTCTGAAGAGTATAATTATATTCAGAGGCCTTAAATGAGCCTATTAATGACCTTACACTCACTAAGGGTCTACCATGAATTGCACCATCTCTTTTCTAGGGAAACTTCTTCTCTGTAGGGACTTCTGAAACAGAAAAGAATTATATTCTGCCAAAACTATTCTCCTTTTTAACATATCTACTAATATTCCCTTTGTCTTGCCTCTTATCTCACAGGAGGTCATAAAATATTTTGTCAGTGATTCATGAGAAATACATATTATAAGTCGTCTCATTTCCGATTGTTAATTTTCTTGTCTGTGTGTGAAAGTGGGAACACATTATTCCGTGCACTGAAATCGGAAGCAGCTTCCTGCCATTTAGTATGCCCATTACAAAGTGTCGTAGTGAAAGCAATAATGGATGAATATTGAAAAGTGCAGAAGTTTGATATGGTTAATTACAGAAGATGAGGTAATAATTCACAATTCATCCATGCCACCCAGAGAAAGTAGACTGGCTGAAGGAAGCCTCTTGAAAATGTTGTACAAATCCAGTTCTACCTAACAGAGCAGCACACGTTTGGTACCTGGATCCAGGGTTTGTATCTTTACCATGAGTTTATCTTCCTTTTCCTCCACTCTCCAAACAGACATTCCTGTGTACACAAATACCACCTTCATTGTGACAGTACCAGTCACTGGAAAAATTAGCCTCAGTATGTCAGTGCTGTTAAGTTAAACAAGAGGGCCAAGTCAAGCTGGGCCTTGGAAGTGTCTGAGGAAAAGGTGGTGTTACCTGAAGGCTGCATTTTGCCGGTGTATGGACTTGAAGGCTTGAGGGGTTTTTTCTGGACAAAGTTATGCCATCCTCATTCCCTATAATGGCCACCACATCTTCCTTCTCTCTGCAGCACCAGCAGCCTGAGCTTCCAGGTTGAGCTGCACATGCAGGTGATGCTTCTGACCTGAATTTGTGGCTGGAAAACCTGTTCTGAATTCTTCCTGAGCAAGGTGGTGTTGATTTAGCCAGTGGGCCATCTGTTTGAGCTGAATGCTCTAAGCTGGCGCCAAAAAGGACCACAGAAACAAGGAACTACATTTTTATAAAACCTAGCAGAAAGGTTTGCTGGATTTCACATAAGAAGCATAGTAGAGAGAACTGAACCTAAGCTTCTTATGTCTAAATTGTTGCACTTCCACCCTATCGTGTCACTGAAAGCTTAATTTTCCACAAGTCTCTTGATCCTCCTAGGTCCTGTTCATCTGAAGCACTTTTGCCTCTAATTGCTGCCTCTACTCTTGCAATTAGACACTTCAATGAATCAGAGCTCCTCCTTAAACTAATGTTAACTTGCTGAAAAGGCATGAAGCAGGAGAAATCCATATACTTAAAACTTGCCAACCACAGAGATGACCCATCTTCATCAGAAATTACTTTTCTTTCTCTTTTCACCCAGGCAGGTCTCTCAGTGTCACTGGTCAACACGAGAAGGGCTGCGATTGATGTGCACAGGCTCAGGATACCTCACAGACTGGTGTGTTCGGGTATGTTGTGGAAAAGAAATGCAAACAAATATAACTTGGTGGGTGAGAGGTGCCAGAAATGAATGAAGGTCAGAATGGGGTTTGACCTATTTAATGCATTTGTTGCAATTGACTTTTATAGGGGCTTCTGTAGCTTTACACCTATCTTTGTAATACACTTGGCATAAGTGTTAAGACAGCTTACTCTCACTTAATCAAATTTCGAGCACATATGTAGGCATTTGGCTCACTTACTAGAAAGTTATTGACTCCAGATAGTCTAGAGGGAGACTATTTTGGTCCCTAATTCAGTTTAAAAGCGCGTATTTCATAAGTTACCTCATCTTTGTTTCCCAGAAGAATTTCTTGCTTATCTTATTGACTTCTAAGTTTATCCATGTTACAGGAGGTGATTACCTGCTCAGTCCTCACAACAGGTATGTTCTTTCAACTTTTGCTGTATTTTGACCTGTTTTCATTTTCTGTCTCCTTCCAGAAGGTTGGACACCAAGCTCAGAACATTTTTTTTAAATGCATATTTTTTCCTGTGAACCTAAAGTCCCTTTTTCATACTGCTAACCTCTTCTGAAGACTGCAGTCCATTAAACTTCCCTGTAAGCATCAGCTGAACATTCATTGTACTCTTAAATAAGAAAGTACGTGAAGGATTAATCTTCCCCTTGGAAACATTATTTAGGGTTTTTGATTCTTTCAGTGCATTTTTTTACTCTAGAAAGTTATCCTTCGTTGAGATCTGAATAATACAGAGCGACATCCTGTTATCCTGGGACATATGAAAAGCAGTTATCAATAAAAAGGTGAGCTTACTGGAACAAATAAGTAAGTTTATATACATAATAAATACATATATTTATAAATAATAAACATATAAAATAAATAAATAAGATGAATAAAATATTTTTTTTTCCATTATAAAACACATTTATATCTCATGCCTGTGAATTCTTCTCCTATCCCCAGGTTAGGTAGTACAGTGGCTTGTTCACGATGCCCACAGCTAGACCTTCCCAGTAAACTGCAGCTGTGTTCCTTCTGTAGGACGCCTGATCCAAGATTTTCTGGCACTTCTACAAGGCCCTTGTATCCTAAAATACCCTGGTTTATGACTTTTCGATATAAAATTACTCAAATAACGTGAAGGCTGTATCAGACTCTTGCAGAGCAATTCTTTTTCTTAGTAGCCTGGTAGGAAAAGGCATTGCATGCCTAGAGACATGGCATGAAGCCAGGTGTGGGGTTGTTGCTGGCATCAGAAGGCTACCTAGAATTTTGGTTTATTTTGCTTTCCCATTAAAAATTGTGCTGCTCATTCAGCCTCCTAGCTCTTCCCAGAAAACATTCCCAAATTTCATTTTAGACACACCGGTCTGTTTAGCACTGAAAGAGAAGCTAGGAGTGAATTTGTGTGCTGTGTGGAAAGTCAGGGGGCAGGATGCAGCAGGGAGCCTTGGAGCCGACTTGTTTGACAGTGAAGCCGAGCTGAGCTTTTATTCGTGCCTGGGAGGTGGCTGAAGGGAACCTGCCTAGTTCAAGTCTCTGATCCAAACCCAAATGCAGTTGCTAATTGCATTTATTTTATGGGGCTGGATTAATCATATTATAAAATATGTTTTTGACAGAACTGTAATTTAGTTACGATAAAGAAGGACTACATAAAACGAAACTAAGGAAATCTACATGAGACTGGTTTTCTTAGTTTTATTGAGAGAAGTGAATAAAAAGAGGCAAATACCCAATTGCTATAAACTGATTTAGGTCCTGCCATTTTATGATGCAATGAAAGGATACAGTGAAAGAAGGTTTAACACTTTCACTGACCAGTTAATAAAGCAAAGTGAATTTCTTATTTAGTTTGCTTTCCTTCTGAGGTACTATCCAGAAAGATAAGATTCCTATTTTACCTCAGTGATATATGAAAGTCTGTGAAAATATTAATGAGTTCTGAGTCACAAAGAGCTGACATTTGCTTTTGTGCAATGTTCGCTCACAGTCCACGGTGATGAAGAATACAGTCTTCGTTGAGGCATGTTAATTACAGAGGGTGAGTTTCCCTATACCCATTAATGAATAACAGCTTCCTGGAGTTTATGCAGCCTCAGTAGAGAAGCATTTAAATCTTGGCTGCCTCAGACTAAAGTGTGTTGTCAGCTTTGCATCTCAATTAAAAAGGCCTGTGTGATTTTTAGCTGTTAGAAGTTAACTGGAGTAAGGCAAGTGCATCCAAAGATGAGTCCTGAATCGTGTTTAGCTTATTTAGCATAGAGCTTCACAGCAATATCAAAGTCCATCATTACAGACATTTGCAAACTCTGGGCAAATTCTGTCCCCGTGGTCTTGACTCAGGTAAAAGGAAGGAAAATCTGTGGATTTCTTCTACCAGGGACCTCCAAATTGATAAGGAACATGGATAGCACATAGGCAGAAGGAAAGAAGGCTTGACTGGGATGCATTTGGACTCCCCAAGCCCTGCAATGTTTGCAGAATGCCTGCACTCCACCCTGTCACGGTGCATCTGTGTAGGGTCCCAGGGCACAAAGTGTGTGCTGCACGTGATGCTTTCATAGGCTGCAGAGCACTGAAGTGAGATCACTGAACTGAGGTCACTTGTGACACACAGAGGCCACCTGCGTGTCCAGTGGGTGCTGACTGAGGTTATGCGGGTGGGATGGCAAGGGGCAAGTCTCCCTTCTCCCTCTTGCCCAACATTCAGCACGTATGTGCTGCTGCTTTGTCCCACAGCGTTGATCCTATGAGCTGCCATCACAGACCTGCTTTAGCAATGGGATATAATTCTGAACCATGGCTCCACTGCAATCACAAACTGGTTCAGGACTCATGACACCATCTAACATTTAATGCAGAAGCTGTTACCTGCTTATCCAGGTGACAGTGGAGAAGTGACTCAGGCAGGGAGAACTACTCAATTCTCGTCCCTGGATGGTCCTTCTTTATCCAACAATAACTGCAAATTTAATGCCTTTAGGCACATTAGATTTCAATATTTTCTGCAAGACATCTTCCTTAACCATGCTGTGTCTTACAACATCCGGCTTATACTGTGGGTGACCTTCAGAGGGGAAGTAATATCATTTAGAAATCATCAACACCAATTTCTAGTGCCCTGGAGGATTATTGTCATTTTCAGTGCAGTAACTATGGAAAAAAAAAACCCAAAACCATGGTACTAAAGTAATATTTTCTGGTTCCTGGAAATCAGACACTTGTGCCACATGCTGTCCCATTGCATGCAGAACGGGTGGTCCAACAGGCCTATATGCTTTATACAGAAAGGGTGATAAGAAGGTGGGAAACAAAGCACAAAGACTGGGACTGAAAAGACTTTTGCAAGACCACATGGCACCTCAGCATTAAGATCTTAAGAGAAGGGAAATATCCTAAATCTCACCATGCCCACTGAGTACATCATTCCTTACATTACTCAGCCTGTGTTACCTGTCACAAACAGCCATTACTTGTCCAGTTTCTATGTTCTTTTATTTAGCAAAAAAGTTTGTACAATGCACAAAATGCATTTGCTGTAAAATATTCGTGTATTTTAGTTGCTATTGTGAGAAGTATTAAAGGTGTATCTGTCATGGCTGCAGTTTGAAATTACCAAGATACTGGGTAAAATTAGCATTATAGACGTGCAGCAAAAAAAACAAGGAAAAGAAAGAAAAAAGCATCCATATGCACACTGATATATTTCATGGGTTTTTTTTCTTTCGTGGGAACTGACTTCTGAATAATCCTTTGTTGTAACCACAAGATTGCAGCAATATGAAATAAACCTGCTTTTATCTCACTTACGGTTTTTTATAGCCCTTCTGAATTCTGTTATAAAAAAGATGGAAGGGTAAAGATTAAGATCTGTACTAAAAAGCAAGATGTCACCATTTAACGCTCTCTTCCACCGTGTAACTTTCACCTCATTCCTTAGCCTTGAGTCTGCTTTTAATAGGAAAATCAGGAACATCACACAGGTCAGCAAAAATCTATCAGGGTAATGGCAAGGCAAGCCCTCAGCTCCCTCATGAAGTCACCAATCCCTAGCTTACATTTTATAATTTGAGGATTAAATAGAACACGCTTGTGTTTCAAATCAGTATGGAGAGAGCTGCACATATATCTATTAATTATTTACTGCCTCTCTAAACTTACAGAGCTAAAACTAATTTTAATGAGTGAGAGCTTAGCTAGCGTAGACTTCAAGAGCCTAAATTTTATCTGCGATGTTCCCTTGGTGTTCTCAGATTTATGTGTGTATTTATATTCACTTTAACTAAATCCAAATTGGGCAAGAGTCTGAGTGATATGAGCATGTTCATTTGAAAAATAATTATCAGAAAGGACAAAACCTCAAGCGCCTAGGAAAAATCTTTGATACAGTCTATATATATTTTAATGGCTGTTAGAATGTGTCTCCTAAGAGAAACTGGGGCGCAGGAAGGACACATACTTTAAAGTACAAGTGGAGTTCTGCATATACAGAGGAGCCCCTCTTATCCTCCTGGGATAAGAGGAGACCAGGGGTAAGCTTTCAGCTCAACTTTTAAATACAGATTGCCTGTCACAGTTGGTTTTGACCCATGAGTAGTCGCAGTATAAATAAACACTGAGAATAATCTTATGAAGTGGGAAAGCTGGAGTGTTGTCTATCCACTTTACTCAGGCTTTTTTATTTATTATTTCTGACAACAGTAATAAAATGGTATTAATTTTTCAATTAATATTAGCATGAATATTGACTTATGCTATTATGCATATCAAGACACAAAGAAGTAAAGCTCTCCTGCTGCTTTACATAATTGAATAATGCTACTTTAACATTTGCAGAACCTTTAGGGAAGTATAATGAATTCTGCAAATACTCAGATTTGCATACTGGAAACAGAAACAACTGGAAAGTTTTAAAAATGCATCTGCTGTATTCCATGCAAAGTAATGTTGCCTTTCCAAAAAAAAAAAAAATTAAAACCTGCAAAGTAATATTTTCCACAGAGCTGACAATGCCATGCTTGCATTGAAGCATTAGGAAAGATTGAGGTTCTTACAGAGAATGTGCGTCTGTCATTTCTGAGTCTGACAAAATATGCAGCCAGCCTAAAGGATGATCTTGGGAGCACCTAGGAATGACGTAGGAAAGAATAAATTATTGACACCCAGGATTTGCAAAAACCTCCAGGGCTTTGGAAATAAGTGAAAACTAGGATAAAAAACTGTTTTGAGTCACTATGTGGTTGTGGCCCTAAATGAAGCTTACCTTCACTGGCTGGCCAGTCATAGCCATGGTCTTTGCTGTGAAAGGGAGTGGTGCTGCCCCAGCCTCCAGCTGTGAAGTGTCCATCACCCGGTGTCACCCCGCAATTACCCTCCCTGGACAGAATATGAATATGCATTCCTTTCCACGAGAAAAAGAGAGGAGTCCAAAATACCTTGTGCCTAAACTATTTTACCGACCACTGCTTTTCTTTGAAAGATGTGAGTTTTGTGGTTGGCAAGGAGTAAGAGGAATTAAGGTCTACCAGTATTTAGCTAAGAGCTGGCAAAGTGAACTCTGGTAATGTCTTCTTGCTGTAGTATGTCTAGAACTGCATGAATAAATGCAGGTTAACGTGCATCTTTTCTGCTGGCAGTTGTTGATATCGGTATGCTGGATTGCATTCAAAAACAGAGCCAGGAAGACACAGTCTGAGATAAAGATGCAACTGCAGCCCCATTCTCAAGTAGGAGTGTTAAGAGATTTGTGGTTTGGTTCCTCTGCTTGCCCTTACAAGCCCCTCCCTCGCCACTTGCAGTCTCTCAGTAATTCTTGGGACTGGGTAGCTGCAAATAATTTTACGGTAGAGAAAAAATGTCTTACTTTTATTTGAATGAAGATAACTTTAATTGAAATAATTCTACAGTGATATGGCTGGTGCTACACTGCTCATTACGAATTGTTAGGCACAATACAGCACCTCACTCGTGAGATTCTCAGCCATTGCATTCTTAAATCCCCTTTCACAATCAAGTCAAGATCATCTCAGGGCTGGATTTGTTCTTCCTCCCTCATCAGGTTCAGACAAATCTCTGCTACCAGATTCTATTCAAATCTGCCACCACTGATCTTGTCCCGCAACATCTGCTTTGTGGAGTGTTTGACATCTCTGAGCAAAACAGGACCCCTGCAAGGAGTCCATCAGATGATCCACTTAGTGGCTTTGATATCCCTAACGAAGAGTTTGCTCAGGGCATGCACTTCTCCTTGGTTATGTCTTCCCCAATCATTTTCCCCTTCTGCCTGCTCACAAGCATCACACTGTACTCCTGGGCTCAGAATCCAGGATCTTACTACAGCAAAATGCTGAGTGAAAAAATAAACTTGAATAATAATTTATGTAAATGAAGCCTTCCCACGCTACCTTTTTCCTTCTCCTAGAGGGGGAGCACAGGGCTTTTCTTCTTAAGCCTTCTGGCTTATTGCATTAATAATTCATAACCAGTGTGCTTTATATAGGCCACGGCTCACTCAAAGCAAACTTACAGAAAGCTATTTTTCCACCAGTGTTCCTCAGAATGGATTTTCTTTAGAGCATGCGGCTTTCAAAGCCACAAATTCTTCATTTCTGTGGCGAAAAACTTGTAGTTCCATGAACTGTCTTAAACTGATTATTGACATGTTTCCTCTCCACAGAGCTGAAGGTGCACGCAAGGCAAGGGAGGAGGGATGCCTCGCAACGGACTCTGCAGAGTTGATAAAGGGAACAGGTCTGCATCAGTAGGAAGCCACAGCGCTGTGAACCGGGGCTTGATTAAACGTCTCACTGTAACTTCTTCATAAGGAGTTTGCAATCCACCGTTAGCATATTACGAGTAGTAACGAATTGTCTTGAAGGACTGGGACTGATTTAACAAGCAATTCGGTTGTTTTAAGTCTGCAACAAAACAAGTAACTTTATACGTTTTCACATAGCAAAAAGGTAACAAACTCTTTAGTTTCCATTACTAAGTAACAGATTTCTAATAATAAATGGCTGGAATTCCCTTGTAGAAAAAAAAAAAAAAAGGACAGGCTGAAAGTAAAGTTGAAGTTGCTTTTAAAGCAACCTGCTGAAATGTGTTAAGCAGATGAACTAACTGGTTGAAGCATGTGGGGCAGGGCAAGAATGATTACGTAACTTTTAAGGGTATAGAGTAATTTGAACAAATATTTCAGAAAACGGGAAATGCTTGGTACAAAAAGGGATAAAGTTCTAAAGACATGTTCCTAAAAGAAATTATAAAGAAATGCTATGAAAAAAGACAGAACTCAGTAGGATAAAGCAGGGTTTTCTAAATTTCCTGGTCACAATAAGTAAATCTGGACTATAGAGCTAGCTTTGCTTAAATGTGTGATTGTTTAGGCATTATATTATTGTTGATAGGGAAAACCTTGGGAGGCATCTTTAAAGGCCAAACTGTATAACAGAGATGAGGAGTCCTGGGAACACCTTCTGCCTCGATTCCAGTTGGTTTTGTTACAGAATGGCAAAAATCACAGAAGAGAGAGTGGCTGAACCTTCACTTGCTAACATACTCCGCAGACACCCTGCAATGGGCAGCTCACACAGAGGCCACCCCAGAGCAGACAAGTGTTGAAGCAAACAAGCAGCCCCCAAAAACCTGGAACAGCTAAAAATGACCAGGAGATGGGAAGAGGGGAAAAAAAAATAAAAATCTTTGAGCCTTTGACAGAATATAACTTCTTGTCAAGTTAGTATTTGTATCAGGTAGAGATCTAGTCCTCAGAGCCCTAGTTCTCCAGAAGTCCTGGAAATCCATCAATTATCTGAACAATTTCTCTTGCAATAGTAACCGTGTGGTAGCCAGTGTCTTGCTAACAAAGATGTAGTCCTACTTTTAGCTGAAAAACATAAATTACCCAATTAATCCACTTAGCCTCCGCACTTTTCAAACCTTAGCCATCACAGAGTTCTCATCTCTGAAAGCAAAATAAGCAGAACAGCTAAAGCACTGGTACTAATGGTCTCACAAGCACTTAAAACAGTTATAATATGCCTCCTACTTAAGCTCTGCATCCCCAGGGTTCTGTTTGTTGTCAGAAAGTGATGAGGCAGCAGCGGCTGTCTCTTATCCACTTATAGCAGGAGTGCAGTTTTTTTTCTCATTAGGATGTACAAAACTAAACAGCAAACTACACTCCATCAGGTTTCTTTCAAAATGCTTTCTTTCAGTTAGAACTTTCCTAGAGAAGTTTTATAATGCTTTGGCATCACCCAAATCCCACTTGAAAGCTGTAATAAAAGGAAAAAATATTAAAACAATAATAAAAGAGTTAAGTTTGAAGTCCTAACAAACTCTGGCTTGCTGCTGGAGAGAAGATAAATTAGAAAATAATTTTCAGCCACATTCTGACAACAAGAAATTGTTTTTCAGAAAAATTAAAATACTATATACCTTCTAAAAAATTGCAGGAGATTATCTAAAATCCACAGTAAAATAAATACTAGGGATCATTCCTAGATGTTATTGTTATATTAAATTGAAAGCTGCAAGTGAAATAGTGAGAAGTAATTCACACCCACATGAAACATGTCAGGAATAAAGACAAGTCTAGCTTACATATTGGGTCAGGATCAGAAGCAATTTATTTTACAATGCTATGTAGTCTGTTATTTCTGTAATTACTAGTAAATGTTCAGATTCTAGGTGTATTATAACAATCTGGGGTTCGGGGAAGGGGGGTGGGGAATCATACTTGGTTAATTTAGCTACATAAACCAGTGCTATTTCAAACAAAAAAATTAAGCCTGGAAATTTTATGCTGAAACATATGAGAAAAAGTAAGAAAGGAAAGTAACATTATTGGAAGGTTTGTCTAAAGCTTTTGATAACCTTTGATTTCTTACTACTTTTCAAGCTAGAAGTCTGGAAGTTGCACAAAGTGATGATGTCCAATACCAGGACAGAGAAAATGGAGACCTGCTCTATATTACAAAGAACTACTGAAGATATGAAGAAGTGTGGGTGTGTCGTGGTTTATCATGACCAGCAGCTAATGCAGCCATACAGCTGTTTGCCTGCTTCCCCCTGCCCCAGTGGGATGGGGGAGGGAATCAAAGTTTAATAAAAAATAAATTGAAGTGAGAACAGTTTAACAGGAAAGGAGAAGGAGAAGGAGAAAAAGGAGAGGAGGAAGAAGAAGAGGAAGGGGAAGATAAAAAACAGGTGATGCACAATACCAAAACAGAAACATAAAGAAAAGCTTATCGGAGGTGGCTGTTAGTCTTAAACTTAGCAATTGTTTAGGGATGAAGAATTTCCTGCTATCAAAAACTTATCCCTTCTAATTAAAGTGTTTAAAGATGAATTAACAACTGTAAATAAACAGCAGTTTTTTATGTGAAAATGTATTATCAATATTAGAGCTGCAGGTCAGTTCTTCATAAAACTGAATGAAAAAAATAGGCTGGTTTTTGTGAGCCTTGTGAAAATGGATGTGCATAGACAACCTTTTTAAGGCTGGTCTAGCTGTACCTTGTTCTTTAGCTTATGCTATTTCTTTTAAAGTTCTTAAGATCATCAGATGAATGTAGGTGTGTTTTAAATAAATACTGGTAGGGAGATGTGTTAGGGGAATAATGGGGTTTTGTTTTAGAAGCTCAGCATGACTTTCAGAAATGGTTTAACAAAAATAATAACAACCCTCTGAAACTTGTCTGCTTTTCAGTTCTTGGGAGAAAGTACTGCTCTTACTGGCACAAACTGCAAAAAGCCATTTGTCTCCAGCTTAGCCCTGGGGGAGTTAGCAACATTACTATCCCGTGTGTATTGCATTAAACACTTCAAATCACTTTAATAATGCTTGCAAGTTTGAAATTAGATTCAAGACTGGAATGATTTAAAGGTCTTTAAAATGAATGAACCATGCGGTTATTTTAATTGTTCTAAGTATAATCATCTATATTTTAAAATACTATTCCTAAACCATGCAGTTTTGGCATCCAAAAGGAAATTAATTTAGCAGGCTGTTTTTATGCTAGGTTTAGTGCAATCACTTAAATGCAGGTGTTCAAAGTGACCAATGATTTGTAGCTGTCTAATTTGACACATACTGGAATGCCACTATCATAAATCTTCCTAAATATCAAATATATATCATTTGGGCCCTACAAAATCATTGGTTTCCTGAGGTACAGTGGCATACTTGTGATGTAAATCAGTTTCTAAATTACTTGGAAAAATCTTATGGAAGTGGATCATTTAGCATTTACCTCAGGTTTTTTAAGCCTTTTGAGGACTTTAATGAAGCACTTTGGTAACAGCTATGTCACCGACTTTGAGCCTATTAAATGACTTAACTAGCATAATGCTATGACGGAAGCTCTACGCAGCCACTAATCCAAGCTTTCTTGTTGAGTGCAGAGGAAATTAGCTCATAAATAGTCAGATTTAAAGTATTGCACAGAAACTCCTGAAGTAAAACCCCAGAAGTTTTGGAATTCAAGGTGAAGGCAGAAGGAAATGAGAGGAGTTGTCCACATACGTGTCTGCAGCTGGATTATATTGCTGAGTAAAGCTTTTTAGCGCAACAGTATTTTCAGGGATAATGGATTTCAGGTAGCTTTCCATGCTAACCAGGGATTTCCTACTCTGGTGAGGAGGATGGAAGAGAAGAAAAAAGCCAACTACTTTCCTAAAAACTAAGCCATGAATTTGGCTGTTCCGCACTGAGGGATGTGGGATGAAAGGAAGAGAGACAGTGCAGAGTTCTGCCAGCATCTCAGTGAGAAAGGCCTGACAACAAATGGCATAACAAAAGAGCTGTTTTAATAAGCCACAACAAAAAGAGGAATACAGATAGAAAATTAATCTTACATTCCTTCAGATACTGGGAACCCCCACATTCCTGCAGCATTGGGCACACCCCAGTAAACACAATGGAAAAAAGTGCTGCATTAGCAGGTGTCCTTGTGACATCATTGTGATGGCATAGACATACAGAAAGGTCCGTTACTATTTGTCATGTGAGGAGGTGGACATACTGACAAAAGCAGCTGAGAAGGAGTTCCAGTGCCAGTAGAAGTGCAGTAGGCACAGCCTACATGTTTCAGTCCTCATATTTCTCCTTGGATGTCACCCAAGCCCATGACAAATTACGTGTCAATAAATTGCAGAACTCAAAGATGTACAGTTGAAACAAGTCAGATTCTCTTAAATATAAACAGATCTCATGAAGGCAGTCTGTAAATTTTGTCTGGACTAAAAAGAGTAAGTATTGTGTAGCCTCAAGACAAGCATAAAAATGTGAATGGAAAGGTCACTTTTTGGTTTTTTCCTCACAATGGCAAGAAACAGAACAGTAGGCAATTTTAGAACTGAAAAATTTAGTGCTGGAAAGTCCTTTTGAAATGGGCAGTGGAACTTCCACAGTTACACAAGACCAGAGATCTATCCTACTTAATTTTTCTTATCAGAAAAAAAGCAACAGAAAACTCCATTGGAGTGATCTCCATTTTCCCCAGCCGCGACAAAACACTGCAATGAAGACTACAGCCATTTCTAAACAGAAAATCAGTTGACTTTCATAATGATGCTAGAAGCAAATTTTGCTGGTATTTTTGAGAAAAACGGAAGTCTAGCCCATGCTGCAACAAAATTCATACAGCTTCCAAAGAAAGCCCAGCCCCAAATATTTGTCTTTCTAAACTGTAATTGGATCTTTTCAATAATTTAGAGCATTCACAAAAGTGTTTCAAATACAGTATGTTCAAATATAGCTATTTATTTCTCATACAGCACGCTTAAACAATGATTAACTACCCTTAAGCTTCTCAAAAGATGGGAATGGGGGTTAACAAGGAGTTACTGCAGATTATTAAGAAGTGAATGTGTCTTTAAGGCAGTGAGGTTTTGTATTAGAGGAGATACATACTGTGACTTGTAAAAAAAAGAAAAAGACTGACAGCAACTGCACCTTCCTGTGTTGAATACGGGGAGAGTCTGTCTGGGGGGCATTGCATCAAATGCCTGAGTCAGATTTACTGTATGGAGCTATTAACTGGAGCATTGCCTGTAAAGGCACAGCATGTTTGGAAACCGTAGCCTCTTCTTACTTTCTATGCTATTTGAAACTAAGGGCAGGTAAGGATTCAGCAGAAGATGTGTCATTTGGCAAAATGCTACTGCAGCTTGGAAGGAAGCGGTCCTTGTACAGTGCTCGCTTTTTCCTTTTTCTCTTTTTTCGACATTTCTCTGTTGTGCATTTATATCTACTGAGCGTAAAGGAGAAATAAAAGAGAAAGCACAGCTGCAGGAAGTAGTTTTCAGTGTGGTAGATATCAAAATAACCAAGCAACATCGTCTTTACTGGTGCAAAAAGGGAATTCCAGCAACCTGCTTCCAGCCCACAATCTTCCATTAAAAATATTGCATAAAAATACCAGGCCTGCCTATATTTAATTTACTAGTGATTTGTGATACTTTCTATCAGAATAGTATAAAGTAGCTATAATTTTCTAAAATAATAATCAGTGTGTGAAAGGGAAGTTGTAAAAGCAACAAATTTTGTTTAGCGTCACCGTGAGAGGTGAACAACTTGCAAGTAGCTACGCACACACGCGCGTATCAGTCCATCGCATACAAAAAGCCATCTAAGGAAAACATCTAGCCAGCATGCCCACAACAAAGATCTGTTGTACTGGGAGTACAAAAAGCTTTGACTTGTCCACTGTCTGAATTATTGCCAGAATTTACAAAGAAGATCTAATATCTAAAAGTTCACACAGAGCAAGGGATGAAGTGCACCACAGAAGAGTAAAAACCTATCTATTCATGCTATGTGGCATTTGAGAAAGGAAAGCTCTAACAGGTTCGATCTCACAGCAAAGAACATTTTCATTACCCAGTTGTTAGCTGAAGGCAGCCTAGTCAAACAGCTGCAGACTTATTCCACTAACTCGGAGGCTTTTATTCCACTCGTGTATGTGGTTTTGTTTTAGATGATTCCATTGACTTCTGAAGGGTTACCTTGGATTGCACTGATACCACTAAAATGAGACAAGCAACATCAACACAAAAACAAACATGTCACCACCAAGGTTAAAAAAAAAAAGCCTATGACTTCAAGAAATCGGTGTCATATTCACAGATATATTTTAGAAACCTGGTCTCAGAGCTTTGTACAAATAAAGCATGGAGTACTAGAAATGTCTCTTTCCTGGACTTTTTCAACAAGAAAAAAAATCTGAATACAGAGCTGAAAATATGTGCCACTGGCTGAGGAACAGATTCCAGCCAGGAAGAAGGGAAAACATCTCCCACTAAACAGGGGTGATGATGAGGAGATAGGGTTGTATAGCACAGACTCATTTACTTGTCAGTAATTGCTAGGGTAGCAAGACAGGAGCCGCCCTGTGTGGACCTTGGGAGTTCAGCACTGGATCGAAAAGAAAGTTTAAAAAAAAAAGAAGAAAAAAGAAAAAAATCCAAAGTAACTGTGTATAACATCACACAAGTCATTTATAGATCACATTAGCTTTTTCTGGAAAAAATCAATTTTTTACTCTTTAAAAGAACTGCTCACTTTGCCATTGTTTTATAGACCAGATGCTTTTCTTTTCTCTTTTTTTTTTTTTTTTGCTAGTCCTTCTGGTTCAGAGGAAGAGGAAGTTGGTTTTCTTTTCTGTTGTAGCTAAAGCACGCTCTAGAGGAGTCTCTGTTGAAACCTATTTGCGATAATAAGTAGGAAAGGCACTCTAGTAGATCTTAACTTCAGTGAATCTAGGATAAAATGGGATTTCCTGGGTGATGCAGTATTGACAAAAGTGTCAGCAGCCAGAATTACGCCCGTGCTTACATCGAAACCACAGTGAGTTTTCGATATCTCAGAGACATATGCAGCAGCTTACATCTCCAGGAAGTTGTCATTTCTGAACATGGTACAGCAAAAGACCTACTACTATGGAGCCAAAAAAACTGCAGTGGAAAAATTGCTCAGGTGCTAATCTGTATCGCTCATATACAGAAGTTAGCTTGTTCAAAGTCAGCCTTCATTCTCTGCAGCCAAAATACACATCTTTTCTTTAGGGCTTTTACAAGTATAAAGTTGCAAGCTTTCTTTTTGATGGCCATTTGTCACATCTGAGGTCCTGATGTTCATGGGTGAGATGCACAATCTGTGCTGTCCTAGAATCAATGTGGTGTGTCACACATCATTTGGTGTGAGTGGTGTGAACCCCATCATATATCCAGTGATGGACATAGTGCGTGCGTCTCACTGTCAGCATCTTCTGGCTGCTTCCTCAGCATCCTCTGCTGCTCTACCTGCCTGTTTGCTAGTGCGTATCACAGGTCTTGGGCTTTTGCGTTGTCAGATGCAATGACTTAAGTCACTAAGGATGCCAGGTGGGAGAGCAGTGCCATTCAGCCATACCAGAATGAGAGAAGTAATTATGCACAGTGGCAGCTTTTTGTAGCCCTGTTTTCTCAGAAGGCAGGAGCCTGGTCCCTCACTCCATTATCTGGCAGGCTAGAGTTCACCTCATGGGTTACTTGCTACTAGATTGGAAAGCTACTTGGTATTTAGAAATGAAAGTTCAAAGCTATGTGAGTCAGAGTGAGTTCCTCCTTTATTCTTTCACCATGTCAGATACCGTAGATTAGCAATTTCCCTAAGTGGTATTTAATGCTAATTACTTCAGGATCAATGAGCTGTAACCAAAAAGTTTTTAATAAGACTTTTCTCATATGAGGTTTACAGTGAGTATTTCTTCAGACCCATTTCAACTCTTGGTGTGTACCTGGTCCATACCTAGCCCACACAAGCCTGGACACGGATGTTCAGCTTCAGACTTTTGTTTTTCCTGTTACACTCATCAAATATGTCTCCTACTCATGCAGAGAGGATTCACAGAAGGCTCGTGTAAGCCGCCTCTCTTCAACACGTGCCAGCCATCTCTCTGTGCAGTGTGCTCCTCTCGGTGCACTCCCTTTGTGCTGCCAGGTTAGCGAGTCCGAAAGGACACCATGGACCTGTAATCTGAATTACGTAGTCCAAATGTGTGGCAAGAAAAAACACATTTTCCTAATTGCATTCACTTGTATTTCAAATTGCATGTGTTGCAGATGGATTTGTGTCACCCCCTGCTTGTCATGCCACAGAGGGGTGGGGTCCGCGTGGTTTTTTTTGTTATAAACATCAAAAAAATGCAGGGGGTTTTTTTCTACATAGAAGACAAGAATTTGAAGGGTTTGGAAGTGTAGCAAAACACAGGAGTTAGAGTAGAATTGTACAGCTCTTTTCTTGCAAAAGCTAGAGCAGATATTGTCTTCATTTCTTTTGTCCTTCAAGTTGTCTCAGTAGTAGCAGTCTTCAGATATGAGTCAGACACATGGGAGAAGATAAAAGTAATAATTCTGAGTGGGTTTTTATTTATCTTTTAAGATCTTGAGGTTTAAGTTCTTAGTCTTGTCTGTGGTATCCTGAGGCTAGAAATTTGCTTTTTAAAGAAAAGCTGAAAATCTGATATAGTCATGCAGCAAAAGGGCTCTCAGAGCTTTGAAAAAGTTTCACCCAGTGGGGAAAAAAAAATCACTATTTTGCAAACATGGGTTTGTGATGGTAGTATTATTTAAATGCCACGAGAAGGAGTAGCCTGCTATTCTTTCCCATGAATATTAAAAAGATTGTTTACAAGATCAAGTTTTGTTACCAAGTGTGAGTAGAAGTAGACTTCTAGTGGTAAAAACAGTTACTTAACGTTTACAGAATGCTTACTCAGAGCATTACAGAATAACATTACAGAATGCTTATCGTAATACTTACCCAGAACAAAACTGATGATTTAAAAATAATTGTGTAATAGTCTATTTACTAAAAAATAGAGAGGTTTGGGTTTTGGTTCTTTTTTTCCAGTTGAACAAAATCTACCAAATTATTTTGTTCGAAAAATGAAGAGAATTGGACTGGACTTCTGAAACTCTGATGCTATTTTTACCTCAGTCACTGACTTTGGCAAATGTACTGCTGTAAGTTTGTGGAAAGCCACACAGTTTCCAGCATAGCTTCTAAACTCTTTTAGAGTTCCCATTTGCTAGGGAAAACAGTTCATGTTGTGGAGTTCCTCCTGTTAACATTTTCCCATTCTGAGCAGAATGTTTCAGAGTGTCATTAAACGGCAGAGATTGAAAGTGAGAATGGGTTAGTAACCTAATACTTTGGGCATTCCTCATCCTGATGAAACACCTGAGCTTCAGCCTCTTCTCTGGTGCGTATTTGTGTGTCATATGTTGGAGTGGCATTGTTTATAAATACAGAATCACAACGGGCTCTTACACAAATACATCCATTTCCAATGCATGCTAGCAACTAGTGCAGTTTCAGGGGGCTCATTTGGATGTATTTCAAAATGACAAGCATTTTGTTCAGTGTCCAGACAAATGTCTCAGGCCTTAGAAGTACCTACTCTCACAGCGAAGGTTTAAGTGGCTGTTTTATCACTAGTGGTTTGGTGTTCACAGGCATTTGTAATTTGGGAGGTTTTGTATGTCCTTCAGTCGATTGCATTTTGTCTGCTACCCCCAGCAGGTAGAGATGTCATTTCCTGGCAGTGGCTTTTTATGCAGTTCCTTCTGAGGTGGGGGTTCCCTTTAGGACTGTTTCTAGCAAATCCAATGGCCCTCTAGGCTGAACAGGTTGTCCCTCGTGTATTTTCTCAACTTACCTGCTACCACTAAGGACAAACTATCTTTTCCTATCCAGAGTATCTTTGTTCAGTCTCTTTAAATGCAGCGTGGCTGAATAACAAAGTTCCTTTTGGTCTGTCCGGGCCAGTTTGGAACAGGTTACCGTAAGTACCTTGTTCAGCAAAGCCCCATTCTGCTATAACAGGGTCATGGAGCTGAACTAGCCTGAGTGACTGATCAGCATTTAATTCCTTACTAGGGTTTTGATTGCCTCTTCATGTTTGGGGTTCCATTTCCATACAAAAGTGAGCAGAATGGACCATCAACAATATAAAACCCAGGTTTTCTCCAGTACCCTGGAGTACCCATAAACTGCTGTAATTTCTCCCTAGATCAGGGCATTTGTAATCATTCATTTTTACTTAGGGTGTCCGGAGGAGTTGCTGCACTGCACGCAATGCACAAAGTACTTACAAATTTTAGTTCTCCACTTGGTCCATGACATTTTTCAGGTGGAACTTCAACTTCTACTTGGCGTAGTGCTTGCCACACTGCTGTTGCTGCTTCCTCCACTTTTTCAGGAGAGGTTCCTCTGATTAAAATATGATCTATATATTGGTAGTTTCATATCCTAAGGGAGTGAAACTGTCTGTAAAAGTTCAGCAAGTGCAGTATAAGCTATTGTAGGTGAATGTTTATATCCCTGTGGGAGTCAGTTAAAGGTGTATTGAACACCTTTCCAAGTAAAAGCTTATTTCTCTTTATCCTTTCGCTGTAAGGGGACCATAAAGAACGTATCTTTCACATCTAGCATCACCATGCATGGGTGTGCAGCTGGTTGCAAAGTAAATGTAAAGTGTGCAGTGTATGGTCCAGCAGCTGTTAGGGGGGAAAGTATCAGCATCCAAGCATCCATAACCAATTGTTAAATGCCACCCCCGCCTGGTTTCCAAACTGGCCTGACTGGTGAGTTACATGGCTTCTCGGTTCTGAAGTATCACAGAATTTCACAGAACATTAGGAGTTGGAAGGGACCTCGAAAGATCATCTAGTCCAACCCCCTTGCCAGAGCAGGATCACCTAGACTAATTCACACAGGAACACATCCAGGCGGTTTATGAATGTCTCCAGAGAAGGAGACTCCACAAACTCTCTGGGCAGCCTGTGCCAGTGCTCCATGACCCTCACAGTGAAAAAGCTTCTCATTATGTTCACATGGAACTTCCTATGCTCCAGCTTGCACCCGTTGCCCCTTGTTCTATTGCTGGCCATCACTGAGAAGAGCCTGGCTCTGTCCTCCTGACTCTCGCCCTTTATGTATTTATAAGTATTAGTAAGGTCACCCTTCAGTCTCCTCCAAGCTAACCAGGCCCAGGTCCCTCAGCATCTCCTCATAAGGAAGATGTTCCACTCCCTTAATCATCTTGGTGGCCCTGTGCTGGACTCTTTCAAGGAATTCTATGTCCTTCTTGAACTCAGGGACCCAGAACAGGCCACAATATTCCAGGTGTAGTCGTTTTTTCAAATCTATTAATTCAGAAATTCCAATTCGAGCCACAGCAGTAATCAGATACAGTGGGACATTAGTAATCTTCGAATCAGGGAGTGCACAGGCTGCATTGAGTCCACACACTGTGGCCTCATGATTTCTGTCAGGGTTGGGGTCAACACCTGAACCAAAGGGCCACACGCTGCTATACATCAGGTGCCAGGTGTGGCCATTCAAAACATTGAAACCCCAACTATTTTCATTGTGATCTTTAGCTTCAAAGCAAGCAGAGACATGCACTTCTCATCTGGGCTCTATTGCTTAACTTTCACATTTGGGCAAATAACACCTGCTTCATTCACTCCAGTGACTTTAACTGTGCTGTTTGTGTCGTACGTCCAACTTCTTGGCATCCAGTTATGTTATTACTGAAATTTATGTTCTGGTGTCTATTAGCAGTTTCACCAGATGTTGTTGAGGACCGACTGGAATTGGAATGTATTCTGATGTGATGATGAGTTTAGCCTCATGTTCAGAATAATCTACAGGAGGCAAGGGGTCATCATTTTCCTCATCATACTTATCGGGGTCACCTGAAATACCACCATCTCAATCCTCTAGGAACACTATTATTTTCCAGACTTTTATGGAGTTAGGGGGATGCAGAGCCTGCATGAACATCATCTCAGTATTTTCTTTCAACTTTTGTTTTTTCTCCTTTTCTTCCTGTAACAATTTCTGCAGCTGCTCAATTTCGGGGACAGTAATAACTCAGCTGCCTTCCTGCCTTCTATTTCCTCTCTCAGCTCTTGTCCCTATTATGCTATTTCTTATCCTGACAGCAATTTCTAGGCAGGTGCCTAATATCTTACAAATAATTCCTTCTCCTATGCCATTTTTTAATATATCATTTTGCTAATTTTAACTGTTCTTCAATAGCACCCCTGTCATGCTAGTGGTCACAAGGCCGTTCTTCTCAGAATGTAGGACTTGTACTTATTCTATGCTTCCATAAGTAATGAATGGTACTACTTGCCATCCTGCCAACTATGTTAATTGCTATGTAATACTGTATGACATCACTACTATGATTGCTATATTCCATATCAACAGTATTATAGTAACAATTACCCTGATTAACGAAGAACGAATTTTGACAAAACCAAGCAAAGTGCAGTGATGATAGAACCAGACAAGCTTCAACACGCAGCAATCTAACAGCACATACCATCTCTCCATCCCTGAAGGACTGATAGGACAGATGGAGACCAAAGCCATGTACTAAATGAACTCAACAGCCATTTTAGAGGGGTGGTCCATAGGCTAAAGGAATAATATCTGTGTGCATATATCAAAAGACATGAAAGGTGATAGTGATGAACTGGGATGTATTGGAAAGTATGTGGCTTAGACATAATGTAGATAGTATAGAATAAGTAGTAGATATTGTCCTGGTTTCTATTAGGATGGCATTATTTTTCTTCCTAGCAGCTGGTACAGTGCTATGTTTTGGATTTAGAAAGAGAATAATAGTGACAACACACTGATGTTTTAGTTGTTGCTGAACAGTGTTTACACAAAGTCAGGGACTTCTCAGCTTCTCATATTGCTCTGCCAGCAAGGAGTCTGGGGGTACACAAGAAACTGGGAGGGGGCACGGCCATGACAGTTGGCCCAAACTCCCAAAGGGATATTCCATACCATATGATGTCAGGCTGAACAATAAAACTGGGGGGTTTGGCTGGGGGCTGTGGTGTCCACTGGTGGGGCACTGGCTGGGCATCAGTCAATAGATGGTGAGCAATTGCATTGCTCATCACTTGTTTTGTATATACTTTATCATTATTATTTGCCCTTCCTTTTTGGCCCCATTGAACTGTATCTCAACCCCTGAGTTTTAACGTTTTGTTTTCCTCCCCATTTTGCTCTCCCATCCCACTGGAGCAGGGAGTGAGTGAACGGTTGTGTGGTACTTACCTGCCTGCTGGGTTAAGCCGCAACAGTGTAACATTCACTGTTACCCCTTGTCTATTCAAGATCAACAATAATGATCATCAGAGTGTCCACATTGCTTTCTGGTCTGTTTCTTATTTTTATTTCTTAGAATAAAAATATGAACAGTGACTAACTCTTCACTAATGAAAAATGCTTGCATTAATAAGGTAACAAACATACCATTTGATTTTCTCATGATCCTCACATATCTACTTAATATTTTTAAAATGGATTTTAGCTAAAGGCTTCTCAGAAATACTTCAAAGGACGTATACTTTTAATCCTCACTGTTTTGTGTGGAATACCTAAAGAAAAGACAAACAGAAGAAGACAAGGGTTTTGACTTCACATTATTATATTGACTACTTCTGTAATTGAAAAGTAACATATCAATGTCCAGTATCTAAGATGATGACTACATCTGAGCATGTTTTCCCCAAAATTCATCCAGCAAAATTCAGTGCTATAGGAATGCAGTTTATGATGTTTATGACTTATAGAAGAATAATTTAGAATTAAAAAAAGGGCATGTATGATTTTCTGCTTGAGAATAAATGTCTGAATCAAATCTTACACATTGTAATCCCAATCATAGTCTTACCAAAAAAATGAAGATATGCTTCCATTGGATAAAGGAAAAATAACCATATTCTTCCTGAGTTTCAAAAGCAGTGATTAAAAAAAGAACTTTATATGCAGTGCTTTCAGATACCAGAGACCAAGATTGGAGTACTACAATTGACAGAACTCACTATTTTGTGAAAGAAAAAAAGGTTATTTTTCAAACTCTGAGTCATTTAGTGTGAGTGGAAGAATGAACTGTGTTCTTACAACCACATTCCAGAAAATCTTGACACCGTGTTTTTATTTCCCATCAAGCTTCAGATTCATTATGCCAAAATCATATTTATATTCTATTATTTGAGACAAACCTCATGTTTAAAAATAATATCCAATTTGCAAACCCTGTCACTGATACAATTAGTGAAGATTAAACTGATGACTGAATTTCTGTCACCTTCTTACTAGCGTTTTATTTTTATTTCTAGTTATTTACTTCAGGCATGTTGAAATGAGTACAACATATCATGCTGACAAAGGCTGAAGCTTCATTTCTTCCGTTGCATTTCCATGGAAATCAAGAACTTGGTAAGAAAATATTAATTTGACTAAACCCACAGCAGCTGCTCCCCTGATTTGAGTATAAATGCTGCTCATAAGACACAATATTGTGTTCAAAAGCAGTCTGCCTTGGTGTGAGATGCCTGGGGCTCTGCTACAAACCTCTCTTTGATCTGATTCAAGATCTATTTAAATATCACTTTTTTTTTTTTAAAACTATATAATGAAAATGTTTGGTTTTTCACACTATATTGTGAAAATTGGGGGGGGGAGGGACGGGGTTGTTACAGTCTTCAAAAACCTTGGCCAAGTGGTTTCTATCCTTTTAAAGCCAAGAAATTTAATTAAATTCACGCATACTTTAGGCCACACTGAGGCCATTGCAGTGGCCTGGCCTTGGAGTAATGTGACACTATCCTAGTGGTGAGTGTAAGAAAAAGAAATACCAAGTTCCCTGAAATGGGAGCCAGACATAATGACCTGTCAACTCCAAAAGGAACTATGTTTTAGGTTTTTGAATTTAAGGTACATCTACAGTTTTTGAATACCAACTCTTCAGTTGCTTATTCCATGACTGTCTACACTGAATTAATGTTAGTCAATTCCTTTCCCAATCAACCACCTCCAAAGTTTGAAGTGAAAGCAGAACCAGCACAGTTTTCCTCCAGCAGCTAAGATTAATTTAGAAAAGTATTAATTAGTTAGAAGATTTCACTTTGCAATTCATATAACAGATGTGGTCTAGGTCTTTCCTGCTCCAATGGACAATGATTTTCCCTAATGAACCAAATTAGAGCCATTGCTTCTAAAACGGAATCTCTTTTTCTAAGCCAACATCATTATAACATGTGTCTCTGCCAGATATTTTCTCTTAACAAGAGCTACTGGAAAGTTTAATCTTTCACTGACTGTGACAGTATGTTGCAAATGCCATATGTTTTCTGGAAGAAAGTTGGCAAAATACATACTGTGTTTCCCGTCAGGTTGCACCTTCCCTAATTTTACTGAGAAGTTGTGAGGGAGCCCTGAAGGCAGAATGCTTCTGTTTGGTTGGACTTTTTATTTGTTTGTTTTTACTGAACTATCACGATCCACAACTAGATAGACTGATTTGGCAGAGGTTAAACCCCCTTCCATTCCAACCCACCTCAGATTGCTCTGCGTAGTTGGGGGTGGCTGGGCTGAACTCCTGGGTGAGGTTCAATTAGGTGTTTTATCATGACCAGGGGGACAGAATTAAGACTCAAAACGGAGTCAAGTGTCAAGTCACTTTATTTGGCCCACCTCAAACATGCAAGAGAAGAGGGGGAAAAAAGAGGGAAAAGTGGAAAAGAGGGAGAGAGAGGTTGCAACAGCTACCACCATGGACCTGCAGCATCCCATCAGTCCAGTGTGTTTAGGTTGGGGAACATTCCTCCGATGTTGGTTGTCTCTGCTCTTTTATCTGGTTGTATTCACTCCTTCTGGGAATCAATTAGCATATTCCAAGAGCTATTTTGTTTAACTACACCCACCATTTGGTGCTGGTACATATGCCAAATACCATCAGTGGAGGGTCTCCAGGAATCTCAGGTGATCTTCAAGGGTCTCTGGGTCCCTCTGTCTTCTAGACCCTGGGTCTGTGCGCACGTGCAGGGGTTGGGTTAAATTTAGTCAGCTCGACATCCAGGTCCATAAGAAGGCAGGAAGCATCTGGTCTTGTGGTCTGACCATTGCTCCCTTGTTTAAGACAGTGCTGATAGTTGGTGGTGTAACAACCACATGAACAACACACAGAGTATCCCACTAACTGAATTCAAAGTGTGGTAAAGGACAGGACACATTATTGCAAAGAGAAACAAGGCTGGATCATCTACTTACACCAGATGTCATACATACCTGACTCATTTATCTTGCAGAAAACACTCAATAAGGGGCTTGCATAATTTTTATCCTAGTGTAGGGTAAGCTAAAGGTACTATTCTAAACGGACACTGAAATTCCAACATAGAGAATGATAGGGTCAAATAGGAAAAGCTTGTGTTTCTTGCAAAATTTTGAGAAGTAAAATGATTTTGAATTTTAATAATCAGCATAATATTTAATGTGTTCAAAACATTTCAGTACTTTTCTCAAAGTCCTTAAAATGGTTACCTTAAAAGTCAAACATGAAGCTTTCAACAGGAAGACTACATGTTAGAAAATGGGTCTCAACATTATTTTTATAGTCTGTGATACCTTCAAAAAAAAATCACAACTTTCACTGAAAAAGTAGATTTTATCAGTTTTGAATATGAGATTGCTGATTTATTGAGGCAACATGCTGTTTATATTTTAATGGAATTGTAATTTAAATTGTATTCAGTATTAGCAAACTTATTTTTCAGCACATTCTGAACCTTAGGAAGTCAATCCCACCTGCTCATCAAAGACTAAGTACATCCCATAATATTTTTTTCAGTAGGAATCTGCATGTTAGATTGACCTGCCTGATCCTAATTCATATTTATTTTCTATGGTATGGCAATAACCTGGCAAAATGAATTTGATTGGCATTTTAGCAAAATTGCTAAATTTACCTCATATTCTTTTATGTGTGTTTTGATACAACAGACAACCCAGTCATTCGGAGAGACATTTCCAATCTGTCCTGAGATAAAAGTAGCTGAGAAGCGTCTTCAGCATATAATGTCCCTTCTCACAATTAACAGCTGTATTAGAAGGAGGATTAAGAAAGTACCAGTTGAAAGCCCCCATTTTATCAAGCACTAGAAACTCAGAACAGAATTGCTGCTTATTTTGTTTCAGCCAAAGAGCTGGAGAATTTTATGAGAAAGAAATCCTAAGTATAAGCAAAAAACCTAACAGATACACTCAATGCACAGACATTTTCTCCTTTCCAATTACGAATCAACTTGGTGTCTTTCCCCTTAGCACAAGGGGAGAACTACAAACAATAGAAGTGGGATGTTGATTATCACAGTTATAGTCTTTTAAGGGCAGGCAATGTTCAAAAATATACAGGGAAGTTCTTTTGCTAGGTGAAGACGATCTCTTAAATAAATTGTGATATTAACAACAACAACATGATCATGTTATTGTAGTTACTCCAGCATTATTTAATAATAATTATTATTATCATTATTATTATAAGATATAGTATATATTCTAATAACGGTATATTATTAACAATAATATAAGATATTATTATTAGACTTACATACTTATTAGGAGAATTATTATTACTATTGCTATTATTATTATTACTACTACTACTACTACTACTATTACTATTACTATTATATCATGATAGCAAAAAGCAAAAAACCCCATCCAAAACCTTGCACTCCGATTTTATAGTAGAAAGGGATGTAGGAATTCTGATCTGGTAGTTCTGGGGGTGTCCTTTCAAATTTTAATCCTAACAAGCATGCAATCTTTTTGACATTGTTGCTTTTAATATGGACAGTAGAAAAGGAATGGCTTTTCAAATAGGCATAAATATTTTTACATGCATTCTTTTATTCAATAATGAGCATGCTTTTATTTGTTCTTTGATTAAATGTAATCAACACGGTGTCAGCATTTGGATTAAAAATATCCTATGAACTCTACCCTTGTATGTAGAGATAATCAAGCTTGGGGACATCAACCTTCATTCCATAAGCTAGTGAGAGCAGGATGAATATCATATTTCCTGAGATTCTTTTGTTTATGGGAGAGTACATCCACAGAAGGAATAGGATGCTGAAATTTGAAGTTCAGGATCCTTGCTTTGCTACAACACACTCCTGGACCCTGCACTACAGTCTCAAGGGTCTGACATTACAGTTTCTAAGGTGCTACAAAATCCATTTCTGGCCAGATAAGGTAAGACTAGTGAGAGAAAAGAAAGTCCACAGACCGAAAAATCCTTAAGAGTCTGGGAAACTCAATACCAGGTTAATCTCTGGATCCATCCAGATCCATCACTTTGCTGTCCCTTTTTCTCAGAACTGCCCACTGGACTAGTCTTTGCACAAAAAAAAAATATCTGGTTTCCTGGTTCAAGTCCTCTGCTGCTATCTGCAACATGCTGAGATCACCTTAGGCCAACCCCCATCTGATCTCAACTCATCTGCACCCAGTATGAGAGCTCTAGTCACCGACTGATAGCTGCATTCAGTCTGCTGTCCTATCATTTGGGGTGTGGGCTGATAGGATTTCAAGAGCAGTTCCTCAAGTGAGTGTCAATCTGGTTCTTTTAATATTTGAAGTATAAATGCTATCTTTAAATTGCAACACATCTCCTTGAATAAATTTCCTTTTTGTAATAGAATGACAGGTGCCGAATGATCTGGTTACATCACATAGGCAGCTGAATCTACTAAAGGAGAAAATGGTGTAAGGGTGGGAAGAAAGATGAGAATTAGCCTCCCAAATGGAAATTGTTCTTTTAAATTAGATGCATGATAGTGGATGACAGAATAGTGATAGAAGCAGCAATCCTTGCTCACGTTGCCATGGACTTCAAAGGGAGTATTCCCCATGTGAGAGCTGCAGGATCAGACGTCCTATCTGTACTTGTTTCTTTCAGCATCTGGCTCTTACATGTGTTGTCAGGAGAGCTTTTCTCACCATATGGGACTTGTGAAATATATTTAAAGCCCTTGGTAATGTTCAGTCCATTGCCTACTTGGTTGGGCATTCCTTACACCTTTCTAAAAAGTGTCACTGCAGAGCGAAATTTAATTTGCACTTTAATGTGGGAAAATAAGTCCTCCTTTTTATAGAACAGGGTTTTTACAGTGTTTGCCTCTTACTGCAGCTTTTAAAAAAGTAAAAAACCCATGCCCCATGCTGCCTCAGGAGAACTAGAGCATGTCCTTTTCACTTATTGCTGTCAGACTGGGCCTCTTCCTTTTCTAGACCTCACTCAACAGCCTGAAGCTAAAATGGTCTTCTTTCAAAAGCCTGCAAAACTGTCTCTTTTCAGGCCGTGAGAGGCAGAATGCTCTTTCAGACTGGAGAATTGGTGAAAAATAAGTATTTTCCCTTTAGGTCTCGGTGTCTGGGGAAATATCACTCAGACAGCTGCCATTATTAATTATAAAGGAGGTAAATGTGGCTGGATAAAGACGTATCTTGTGCCACTCTATGAGGTGGACCTGATTTCATGTATATCTTCCAGTTATCCTGAATTCTTGTCAGGATTTTGTGTGGATGCACAGCCTGACTCAGAGCCTTTGTTGTATGTCTTCGACTACTGCATTAACAGTGGAGAAGAGGCCTGATGAGTCCTGGAGAAAGAAGGTTAATGTAAATGGTAACTGCAAGGATCACTTGTCCATCACTGATTTCTCTTCTATGTGATATACATGGCAAGCTGGGCCACGTGGTAAGACCAGTATTCACAAACTCATCTCTGTGTCCTCCATACAACGTGGTACATGTTCTCACTACTCTTGACAAGGTCCAGTGCATAATTTATATGTCTGGATTAGTAATCAGTCAAAACAGCTTCAATACCTCATTTTAGATTCAAGGTCTTGGCTAACATTCTTGATCCACTGAAGCTTTTTTTTCACAGCTTATGAATGCCGTACAAACTCTGCAGAATGACATTGACTATCACAAACTTTGGAGCAGGAAGAACAGTGACTCCCTGAACCTGGTTGAAAAAAACATGTTCTAACACCTGTCACCATTTTTAGATGTTTATAGTAATCCATACATATGGTGAGATTGTGACTGTGTAGTTTTCTTTGGTAATTGAAGCATGCAGAATCATCCATTAAGCTGCCCTTCTCCATTCTGCTTCTTGTTATTCTGGAAAGTGGATAGAAGATGATAAGTTTGTTCTTCCATTCTTCTTGAATGGTCAATGTGTGCACATAACTGGTTTATCTACAGGCAGTGTGTTACTAGGTCAGGTGAGGATTAGTGAAATATTTTTGAGAGGAGTCTTGAAAATTGTGAGGAATAGCTCTGGTAAAACATATTCTGATAGTTTTAGGCTGTTCTGGGTGAGTGGGAAGCATCCTTATGCTATAATAAATATTTTAATTCTGTTGATGGTGGTAGTTTAGGGGGTAAGGTTGATTACAGTGGATATGGCACATATTTAAATGCTCTGTGCATTTATTCCCTTGCTATAATGCATGGTTCCCTTTAAAAGATTACATTGGTCATTGTTCGATACATCTATATTGTGAATATCTGTAGGTAGATTTATATTTATATGACTGCAATTTTTTATCAACAGACTCTTCTTGCAGACTAGAGCATCGAAGTTCCTCCAATAACCCTTTTTTTTTTTTTTTTTCTTTTATCCTCTGGCATTCTACTGATCTAGTTTACATATTTCCTCTGCCCCAAGTAATTTGAAATACTGAGGGTGAAAATCATGACAGAATACTCAAAAGAAATCATTTGGTTAAACCTCTAGGTGGCCATCAAAAAATCTTGTTTCAAATGCCTTTCCGCTGTGCAAAAATGAACAGATCTTCATTGTGACATTCAGCTTTGATCAAATGTCATATCTGGGATTCCTTCTGCACAGCAGTGTTTTTATAATAAGAGCTATCATAATGCTGCAGCTAACGCTTCAAAGTAGCATTAAATGAAAGTCTGTGAGCTGGATGCTTTTCACAGCGGAGAGGGTATCTTGCTATTCTCTGGACGAGGGAAGTTTTAAGGGAACAGTACCTTCTTAAACAGTGTTTTGGCACCATCTAGACCTTACTCGTTCTGACACAGACTTTCTCTGGGGCCTCATATGAGTGACTTAAGCTCTCTTGATTTTTCTCTAGATTTGTTTATCTTTAGAGATAATTATATTTTTCCCTCAAAGAGAAAAGAATTCAGGTAAATTTGGATTATTTTTTTAGAACTTCAGAATCTGTGACTTTGACGACATAATACAAACTTATCTGTGATTTTGGACATCTGTTAAAGGAAAGCATGATATATTTTTCTTCTCTTGTGTCTTTTTTCTTAAATTGTATAATACAGTCTTGTTCATATTAATATATAAAGGGGGAATATTAAGGGGAAAAGGAGGGGGAAGGGTAAGGGATGGGGAAGGGAGATTCTTACCTTCCAACTTAGGTTAAATATATAAATAAAAAAGCTTTACAGTTCAATATCAGCTCTGCTATTCTCTTGGTCTGTAGTCACTTTTATCTTAAATGCACCAAATTCAAAACCAGATACGAAGATCTATGTTTCTCTCAGTTATCAATCCTGAAAAAGTTTGGGGTTTGGTTTGGTTTTGTTCATTTGGGGGGGTTGTTTTGTTTTTCTGGTTGTTTGGGTTGTTTTGGGTTTTTTCCCCCAAATACTTTGTGGGGTGTATCCTGACTGGACTAATTGTAGGTATAAGGCTTGGGATCTATATCAGAATTTGGAGGACTAGAGATTTGGGTCCCTAATAAATTAGTGTAGTAACCTGCAATGGGCTGGTTTTGTTTGAACTCCAGACACATGTATTTCTGTTTGAAGAAGTAAAATGGATAAGTATTGTCCTATTTATTTTAACTATCAACCCCTCAGAAAGGACGCAACTATGCTCAAGGGGCAGTATCCTTGCAGTATGCTCACCATTCTTCTAGCTCCTTATCAAAAAGCTGCACATCTGACTTTCAGGGTTCAGATATTTCCTTCTGATGAGACCAGCAGTAGAGGAAAAGGGAGGGAACTGCTCTGAATGCACTTTTCCTGATGATGGACTCAGGAAATTAAACACAGATGAGTTGTATTGACAATCTTTACTTTTGTGTGACAGGAAAAGCCATTTGCTGAGAACAAATGCGATACGAAAATGTTGAGTTTAATGTGAAGTAGATGTCAGAGGCTCCTGATTTCGTGGTACTGTAGCACTTATTTCACAATCCATAAAAACAAAGGTTCTAGGGAGACTTTCCAAGACAAAAGGAATGCTTGGGTTTTAATTATTTTCCTGATATCTTTTACTTATTTTCCTTACATCACAGGCAGTTATGAATTTCTGCAACTCGACAGTCATGTTGCTTCCTTTCAAATGAGGGATAAAAGGACATCTATCAAGCTAACTGGATGAATCATGTAATACTGACAGCTGAGCACAGCTTACGAAGCGAGGGAAATACGTTAAATGTGTAGCAAGGAATGAGCAATATGTCATCAGGAGTGATTCCTAAAGAGCATGATTGCATGTTTGTTTTGCCAGGGAAGTTTAAGGTTTCTTTGAGGGAAGATATGCCTGCAGGTTTCCAGGGTTCAGTAAGTCTGCATCTATCCGCTTTCCAAAGCTTCTT
>VZTU01027156.1:56326-169970 GCA_013400835.1 Zapornia atra | reverse complement strand
TACAACTTTATTCTTTGCTTCTGCATTGCTCCTGAGTAGATGCTGTATACACAGAGAGGAAGGAGGACAAAAATCACTCAGTGTACTTTCTCTGAAGATGAAACTCTCTAAAGTAGTCATAATAAACTTTCTCTGTTTTGCGCTTACCTTTTTTGTTTTCTTTCTTTTTTATTCTTGGTAAAATATATAGAGGTTTAAAGCTTTTAAAATTCATACAGATTTAGCAATGAAAGGAAGATTTTTCTCAGGCATGAGTGCTATGAATGTGGGCTGATTTCTGAGACTCCTCAAAACCAAGAAGTCTGGCTGCACCTAGGGTAGGTATGAGGCTACAGCAGTATAATATTAGTGAACTGGGTTCTGGTAAGACAGGGATAATTTAAGACATCTAAGGGTGAGTAAGTCTATGGACCATTCTAAATCTGGAGTGAGGGAGGGGGGACAAACAAAACAATCCAAGAAAATGTACAAAGTGTGGTTTAATATGTGTTAACCCAAATGCACCCTGCATATAGACGTACTGCATGGAGTTCAAGGTTGTTGGCACAGAGAATGAACTTCTTGTAAAGCTTCTGTGCTACCTTCCCTGACTGATGCCTGAATGTAATACTGACTGACCACCCCATAGGTGTGAATTTTCAGTATCTACTTTTGAATCTGCTCTTATGTTCTTCTATACCATGTTGCAGTAACAGCTCAACCAAAATAATCCCAAAATAATCGTTCTTGACAAGAAGTTACACAGGATAGTCTAGCCAGTAAGTAGCACACAGCATGTATTTGAATATGTCTTCCTACAGCATATTTTAATGCTTATGGCAATCTAAAAGCCCGGGGAAAACTTCAAACATTTATTTCAGAAAGGAACATTGATGTACACTTGAAATTATATCAGACAGCAGTAGAGGTTTTAAGCACACTTTCTCTTCTGGGAAAGTGGATCAAAAAGCAGGGATACTGTTCTCCTGTGTCATTTCCTTCAATAACAAAGGAAGGGCTGACCCTAGATATTTGGATTATGTTTCTCAAAAATGAAAAAAAAGTATACTAATCAGTTCTGAATCTTGATAGAGCCCTTTTGCCATGCAATTGTTCCTTTAATAAACTGAATAAGGGAAAAGAGGTTGGAAACTCAAGTACAGAATGTGGTCAGATTAAAATGCAGCTGATGAGACTAGAAATCATTGGCAGGAACAGAAATAAATACATATAAAGCTTCTGGCTCTTTAACTAGAGGTAGAATCCCACTGTCATGTGAATAGAGAGAGGGAACGTAAACAGTCTGCCAGTCCGTGATAAGAACCTCTTCGAAGAGGTGAAGAGAGGGAAAGAAGAGGCAGGGACCTGAAGAGCTAATGACATTTTCATCATTTTCCTTCCCAGTTCCGATGATTACATGATTGATATCAGTAGCATAACTCTTAAATAGTTTGTTATAATACATGCATCTCCTTTGTTTGCATATACATTTCCCCTTGCTCCCCAACCAAAACAGCAACAAAAAAACCCCTAGTATGCAGCATTGACCACTTTTCTGCAGGAGAAAGGCAAAGCTCAGTGTAGAGCAACTCAATCAAACTTGGGGAAGTTTGGAAATGGTAAGAACCAGATTTGACATAGCAGAATCCCATCCTACTGAAATAGTCTATCTTGGCCACTAAATGCAATTAAAAATGAAACTATAAATTACCCTTATTACTGGTGCAAAGTCCAGTTTATTCAACCATATGTGCCTGAGTAATTGCAATGGATTTACTTGGACCATGTATGTGCATTACAATGATGTTTGGAAAGAACAGTGGCAAAGCTTTATACGTTAAATGTAAGTAAATCTTACCTCAATACCAAGAGATGTCAATTCAGCTTTATACAACTGCCCATGTACAAATCATGCTCCTTTCTCCCATACTGTACTGCTTTGTCTCCATGAAGGAAAATCTACCAGCCTTGACACATCAGTCCGCTCTCTGCACATATGACAGCTATGTAGTGGATAATTTAATTTAGATCCTCTAGATACCATCAGAATATTAAGGCTACTTCCACCTCAGCGTGTTTACTATGAGATCTATATTTTTGAAATTATGATACTGAAATCAGGGGAAAGGAAATATCTGATGTTGCCTGCAGTATGAGTGTACTGGATTGTAATACCCAGGAATCCTTTCCAGGCCCCAAAACCCCAATTATTTGTTTTCAAAGTAAATATAATTATTCTGAATTCATTCTGGCATGTTCAAAAAGGAATATTTTTTACATAATTCTTTATTGTGAGTCAGCAGAAAGATGTTCATTTGAGACACAGGGAAGAATATGGCCTGCATGTGAGAATGATGATTCAGAAACAACCAGTAGGCTTAGCAAACTGCTTCCTCCCACTCATGCAGAAATTAAGAATACTGGAATTAGAAGAGAGGAGGCTGAATAATATTCCTTCCTGGGAACCGTAATTTTCTAATTATTTGTGCTAGCTTGCAGGAGAGGATAGATAATTTCCCATTGGAAAACACAGGAGCATTGAAGAAAAAAATCCTTTGTCTCAAAAGACTATCTTGATTAATTAGGTTCTTTCTGATGAGAATTTACCTTTCTTGTCAGATTCTGTGACATGGGAGAAATGTACAACTTAGATGCTATTCTGGAGTATACAGGAGTAATGAAAGTTTATTGCGGGAAATCTGAGACAGGCATGTGTGTAAACCTGGAGTTCTTGAATCCACCTCCAGTATTAGGACTTATAAATAAAAGCTTCTGACACATTTCACCAACAAGCAATTCCAAGGATAAAACTATGACAGTACAAATGTTCAGTACTTCCTGAATTTAGAAATGAAGGTTTATCATGCAAGTTCAAGTGAAGTCAGGTGGAATTTACAGGACATGATACATCCAGTATTTGCATTGAGATACTTCCAGAAGGACTCTACAGAGGAGGCATACAGAAATCTGATAGCTCATTTAATTTCCATGAAACCTACTATAGTATAAACCACTTAGAGCAAAGTTACCTGGAAAGACTTGTAATGATCATTCAGGATTTAGACCGAATACAGAGTCAGTATGGTTAAATACCATTCCAGGATCATGATTGAATCACTGTTTGTGGTCTTGTATGAATTGAGACCGGTCAGTATCTAGTGCAGGATTGCAGTGTGAGCACTGGAAAAGACTGTGCAGGGCCAAAGAGGTGTGGGGAAAACCCAGAGGTTGGGCTCCAGCCTCAGCTGACGAGGGCTGACATTGGTGGGATGGGACCTCTGTGCTAAGAAGGATTCTTGATCCTTGCACGGCTTTCCCTGTGGCTGCTGGTATCTGAACAACTTCCAACACTGCCACTGTCCCCTTCTGTTATCACTGAAGTTGTTCTAAAAACCAGTTTAAATGGAACTCATTGCTATTGGTGCCTGGAACTGAAAGCAGGGGTGAACCTTCAACATCAGCTCTGTTTTCTGGATAGAAACCATTTTTCTGCCCACTGGC
Organism: Zapornia atra; assembly: GCA_013400835.1. NCBI lineage: Eukaryota > Metazoa > Chordata > Aves > Gruiformes > Rallidae > Zapornia > Zapornia atra. Next base: position 166,490 of record VZTU01027156.1, on the reverse strand, counting down.
ACATATTTTTTACTCAGTGGAGTACAAAGATGAAAAGCCTGCATAGACAAAAGAGAAGGGACATCTAGGGCCCCATTCCACTGGATGTAACAATATGTTACAGATGGTGGCAGTGGCTCAGTTTTCTCTCTTGTAGGAAGGACCATACTAGCAACATGGTAAGACACAATTTTGAAGGCATGAAAGGTAGGCAGAGGGTATAAAATGCTAAATCAGTCTGAAAAGTGAGTTTATCTTTCCTCTAAAATAAAAATCCAAAAGCTTGTGATTTGGTGCTGTTCTTCTTTTTGGTTTTTAACTTTTCATCAGTGCCAAGTGGCAAGCAGGGTTCAGGTTGATTGCACAGGAGCAAATTCTCTGCTGACCTTTTTATTTTTCAAAATTTCAAAAACTCAGGAGTTCAGTGCAAATAGAAGTACAGGAAAAAAAAATCTGTGTCTGGAGTGTTCCACAAGAGTTACAAAACCCAGGAACTTCTGCAGTCACTGAATATTTTTTTTCAGATGCATAAATTCCAATTGAAAACTGGGCAGCATTTCATTTTGGCATTTGTATCACCTCAGCCTGTAGTTCTGTTTCTTTTTCCATTCTTTGCTTTTCATCTAATCCAATAGTATTCCCTGGGATACAGAATTATGAGGCATAATAGAGTGAGGCTATTGTGTCAGTTTGGACTCTCAGGTGCTACATAAATGTTAATAATTAATAGGACTTGGGTTTTACATGAAGATGTGGTCATGATTTCCCTTCTTTTCCTGTTGTGTAGTATTACCGATTTCATTTTGCATTTTGACCAAGGAATCGGGATCTTTTTGTGATTTTTTACAAATCCATGATGTCAGAATACCTCAAGAAAAAGTTGCCTCTGTTGAAGACATAATTTTATTTCATGTTATCTGATTTATGTTTATCAATTCTGATAATCCTCATATGAAGTAATTCCCACCAGGTGGAATTTTAATGTTTAGTTACGTTCCTCGATACTAGGATCAGACAGATACAAAAATAGCATTTTGTCTTCTGAGAGGTTTTTGTTGATTTCACATTTTAATTGGTTCCACTCGAAGAAATAGAAGGAAAATATCTGATATGCTCTACTGATGGGGACAGAGCTCTTGCACTCTTTTGAGTGATATCTGGACCCTGCAAATACGGGTTCCCAGCAGCCTGCTATGTGGGCTGCCAACAAGCTGTGTGAGGTAGCCACAAAGAACCCAAGTTTTAAAACCTGCCTGGTAGTGACACTCAGTTTGGAGCCTGCCTAGGCTCTGTCAGACCAACTTTGAAATCAAACCACATCTGTGAAAAGTTCTAAATTGGCCAAATCATCAAATTCCCGGGAAACACTGTTTGGTAAGAATGTTTCCAACCTGCTCTAAAAGGAAAGTAAATGACCGCAGCCATTGTTGTACCCGTTCAAGGTCCCAACTGTAGCTGTTTCCAGTGTTCCGGGTTGAAATGCTATGTAGATACGTCCACAGGTCCATGACATTTTACTGAATCCAGGAAGTCCCTCTTTCCAGCCAGAAGAAAAAAATGGGGGGGAAGCTAATGTCCATGGCCAGACTGTTTATAGTGTTTACAGTTCTATCACCTCATGATTTTTCTCTAAGGAAGGTTGGTGGTTTTTTAAGGTTAAAGAAGTATTTCTTTCTACATAGTTTATTTCTAAGAGATATTGTGTCCTGATGAAGAGTTTTATAAAGGTCACGTAAACTGTACTGTTCAGGCTGTCTAAAACAGATTGCTATTAAATATGCCTTAAACTTAGTATTCCCTGGAAGATTAACTGCCTTATAAATGACACTTTGACAGATTGTTTTAGCTATGAGGGGTTATGTATGTGTGCTGAAATTTAAAGTTTGCCTGTTAACTCTCAAAGTGAATCGAAATGAGTAATTTATTTTTCTGATATTCAGTGTGTTATGTCATTTCTGAAATACAGGGATCTTCATCTGGGGAATATAAAAGATACTGTAGAACCAGCTGTACTTAGAGCTCCATACACAGCCACTCCCTTTGGGTTAGGATATCAAAGGAAACTCCCAAAACACGACGATAGATTTTAAAAAGAAGGGCATGATGAATTCTTCAGAAATTCTACTTGTACATGTGAAAAGGCTGATGGGTGCCAGGCAGTTTGTAAATCACCGTCGTTAGATACCTAATTGTTACGAAGGCTTTTTAAGAAGCTGTGATGACAAGTTCCAAAACAGAAATGTCATATTGATTAACTGGCTATATTTCCTAGACAGGAACTCATCTATTTCTTTATGTATTTAATTTCTTGGCTCTTGCATTATAGGTCTGGCCAGGCGAAGGATCCCCATGTAAAGGAAAGGCTATATGCAGTGTGTCTTTCTGCCCGTGTTACTATCCATGGCTTCAACTGCTTCACATCTGTTCATGCTGCGAATCCTTTTACTTGTGTTGAGTCTCAGAAAGGTGTCTTGTGCAGAAGTCTGATCTTTGCAGATACAACAACACAGATTGTCTGGCATAACCCTGCAGAGCCTGCTCCTGCTTCAGATCTATAGTAATTAGATAGGAAGAAGCAGCTCAGCAAAAGGAGGATGGTTGGTCATTGAACTGACATTGTTTTCCACAGGTGGTGACATGCAGACTTTCAGGCTCAGGGAAGAGGAGCCCCTTGAGTGCACTCAGGAACTTTGTTTTCTTCTAGAGAACTTTGTATGAGAGCTCAGATGTAAGGGTTTCACAATTTTTTTTGTGGCATGTTATTTAAAGGAAAACTCAGCTTGTCCTTTCTTGTTTATTTATTTTATTTTGGCTTCTCTCTACTAGACTCCTGCACATGTGGCACAGTCAAGAAGTTCTTTTGAGAGCCCCTTGCCTCGCAAAATGTCCTGGAAATTGTCCTGTGCCTGACGTCATAACATCCAGCTGACTGACAGCAACTACCAGTTCCAGATTATGCATCTGTCTGCTTAGTGATGGCTAAGGAGCTCACAGCTGGTGTGCATGAGAAGGACTGGCCTGGGTCCTAATTACTCTGAGAGAAAGAAGCAGCCATTGGGATTCACCCAAGCCTCACTTTATCCATGATGAGCTGTAATACTAACCATTTTTGAGTGAGTCACTACCAAAACCAGCTGGGAAATAGAAATTTCAGAGGTGAAGCTGGACAGGCTGCATAGTCTGTGGTATTCTGGGGAGTAATTTGTAAGTGTTACTATATGGAGCTGCACGGATGTATTTTGCCAATAGTGGTGGTCATTGTAAGCTAGTTAAAAGTTTTGTGTCTGTTCCTGAACATGATGGGCCACCCATTCAGTGTATGTCTGAGCAAAACCAGCACTGGAGCGTTAGCGAGTGTCACAACTCTGTAACTTCAGTCTATCTACTGTGTTAAAGTATTGGTCTAGTGTTTATAGCTAACATGGGAGCTGTGAAAACATCTGATGGATATCTCACAGCCAAAGTACTTACAATGGGAAAGTTCAGTCCTATGATTAGGTGGCCTAGCCAAAAACAATGGATGGGAGATAGATAACACTGCTGACGCCCAACTGAGCCTTCACTAATGGACCCTTTGAGACTCAAAATATCCTAGATCAAGATTCTGTCATGATAACAACCTGACTGAAGTAAGGAAACTTCTTAAAACTCTCCGCATCCTATGGGCTGTTGTTTTGTGTGAGCTAAAGATTGATGATGAACGATTGCTTGCCAATGAGATACAAATATCCAGCAAATAAATATGACTATTTAGTATGCTGGTTTTGCTGGTGAGTAATACTTTTTGAAGGCTCAGGAAATATGCAACCCAAATAAAAAGAAGTCATTGCACTGTGGAAGGTCTGATGGAGATGACAGTCTAGGTTTGCACAAAACTCAGATCCAGAGGAGCCCATCTGGATTTTGTTCTAACATGGGAACAGTCATGTGAGCTGCCTGTACTTCACCCAGTACTTTGCATTACAAAGATAATACTTTGCCATTTGTACTATACTGAGGGCACCGAAACCCTGCCTGCCAGGTAAACTGCATTTGGTTAGGATCATGATGATCTTTCATGGCTTTCATTCAGTACCAGTTTTGCATGCCTTTACTAGCATTTGATACCCAGAATTGCAGGCATCTAGGAATGCTTTCCTAGAAAAGAACACTAGAGCACAGGTTTCATTTCTTTAAGTAACTAATACCTGACAGTGTTGAGTAAACAAGCCAGTGAGCCAACATGAAAAGGAAGTTACAAACTGGTCTTTAGCCTGTGTCATGTTGTTGGAGAGCGCTGCCTCAGCCTAGAGATTAATGTTTCAGATTAGGAAGAAAGGAATTGCTAGCAATCATCTAAGGTGTGCCAGCTGTCTCTCTCCTCTATTTTAGCATAAATTTGGCCAGACACAGAAATGTTTGGTTTTTTTCCTGAGAAAAAAATAGGTGCTCTCAGTCAGAATTGTGAGGTAAGTGCTGCCTGAAGTTTTGTTTAACCTGCTGCTTCAGTGAGACATTAGAAGGGAAAATACTTTGTTTTGATGATTTATTTTGGCTTTTCCATGCTTGGATCCTTTACAGGGCTCTGCAGAGGAGTGGTAGGACGGGCAGTGCACCAGGTTTGCAGCCTGTACCGTCCTTCAGTCCCAGAGACTTCAGTTAGAAAAGGCAAAAATGTATTCTGTGCTGAATGCCTGGTAAATGATGAAGGAAGAAGGGAGGGCAGGAAGTGAGACTTTTGTGTAAGCAGAGAATTCATCCATAGCTGGACTCTCACATGAAAACTTTCAGGGCAAGACACAAACCATAGTGCTTTTGATGGTATGAGCCCATAGTAGAGATGGGAATTGGGCATTATGCAGGCATTTTTTCAGCTTGTTCTTCCCCTGGAAAGGGAAGGTGCATCAGTTGAACGCTTGGTAAAACCTGGCGATGAATTTTCCTTTTTTAATGAGGCTTTTCTGAAAGGGGCTTTCAATTTTCTTACTTTGTTTTATAGATTTAAAAAAAGTGTTGGGAATGTTTATAATATTAAAATAGCTACTGTGTATGGGGATAGAACCAAGGGAGAATTTTACTACAGCAGTCACTGCCAGTGAAGATAGGAGATAACATTTGAATTCCCCATTTTCAAACTGCACTTATGTTCTTGCCATGTGATTTAGACCCACTCTGGAACATGACCTATTACTCCTGGTTCAAATACATGTGAAAAATAGCTGATGTCTTAAGCACTGTAACAGGTTCTCATCATTCTGTGAATGGCTCATTTCACGTACATGTCTGCAAGCAGCTTTATTTTGTGGATTAAGTCTGTCTTAATTTGGCATCCATCTTGGCTTCGAGGAGGCATCCATGGAGTCTACTGAAGGCATAGACAAGAAATGAAAAGGCAGGTTTTGTAGTCATTCCAACAATGCCTGAAGAGAGGACTTACAACTAGCCACATGTGGTACTTGTGCACAGAAACTGAGACTGCGTACCTGGCAGTGTAGGAATGAGTAGAAAGAGAAATTGAGCTGAAAAGATGACAACTAAGAACCTAATTATGAAATGCAAGCTCCATGGGCAAACTTTTGCTAGAAAAGCTGCAATACAATTGGTCTCATGTTGTGAGACAAACCCATATATAAATGCGAAAAGTCTTTTTATTGTACCTAAATCACACGTAAAGCTGAAGAGTAATGAATTAGAATAACTGGCCCCAGATCACACCAAATGAATTTGAGTGCTAACTTTGTTTTTTCTAAAAGCCAGTCAAGGGCCTTATAAACAAGACTGCCCTTCTACTCAAACAGAATTTAACAGAAATACTGTAATAGCCAAAATATCCAACTCTTAAAAGACACATATACTATTTCAATTTTCAATAAATCTCAATTAATCTTTAAGATTTCCAACTAATATGCCAAAAGTCCAAGGGTGCTACAAAGCCTTTCTTGACAGAAATGTCAGTATAGCTTTCCTAAGCCCCAGACTCAGACTACGTTTCTTGGGAACTTTTCGGTAAATGCTTCATCTTTCAACCTTCATATTCTTCCTCCTTATCAGTGCCAGTGAGTGAAGTGCAGTACTGGTGTTATTGTCAGTTATGTAAGATGATAAAAAGTCCATGTTTCCTATTATCTGTTATGCAGATGGACTAACACAACTGTAATTCATAACTGAAAATGTTCTTGGATGTATACCCCTTGAATATTTTTCTTCCATAGTGCTTAAAATCCCAGCGCAGCACTTGATGTCTCCTGCATGGCCAAGCTCAGAGTTATCATTGCTGACAAACAGAATAAGGGATTGTAGTCAGCCTCAAAAGTCTGTCTTTCCAGCTTTCCTGCTACTGGTTTTATTTTGTTAGCAGTCTGAAATGCAGTTTTATCTTTCATTTTTTCCACATGTTCAAACTGGACTAAACTACTGGAAGCTGTAGCTTCTTGCTTGAAGTGCTCCAGTGAAGTAGCGTAGGCCACAATAAAATTCATTTTTCAGAGATAAAATAGTGGACTATGAACTGACTGGAACTGCTCAGGAGTGAGACCTTGATGCTGTGACAGTCTCCAAAACATCAGCTCAGTGCTTAGCAGGTGTTTAGCAAGGAAGCAAGGAAGGGAACTGTTAGGGTCTTTTAGGAATGGGTGGTGGGGGGGGAGGGAAGGGAAAAAACCCTTATGCACAGTTGATTCACAACCTGAATGATGTGTGCAGTTCTTGTCTTCCTATCTGAAAAAGATTATACTAGAACTCAAGAAGGCATAGAGAAGAGAAGCAGGAGTGACTGGAGGTATGGAGCAGCTTGCGTAGGAGTAGTGACTGAGGAAGCTCCTCAGGCCTCAGGAAGGGTACAAAGTGGGCCTAGAAGCTCATGAATGGCATGAGAAGATTTGGTGGTAGTGATCAAGACTGATCGCAGTCTTCTCCAATGTGAAAACTGAAGGCCAGCACATGAAGCTGACAGGAGTCTAGTTCATATCAAAAGTAGGTAATTATCCTGAAGGAGAACACTCTTCATAAATGAGTGGTTCTCATATAGAACACCATAGGACACTGCGGGTATAAGAAATGCACTCTGTTTCAAGGGAAGAATGGACAGGCATTTGAAACAGAGAGCCTCCAGAGTTCCTGAACAGATTAAATCATAACAAGCTCAGAAAATCTGCTGAGTGGAAAGTAGCTGCAAGGTGGAAGAATATGCAGAGAGGAAATAGCCTCTGTACTTACTCTACTGTGGTTTCTTATGTGTCCAGTTATGACACAGAATATTTAATTAGCTGAATACTTAGTCTGAATCAGTATAGTCAGTTGTACTATTATAACAAGTCCCCAACTGCAGATGAGACCCAGAAATAAATACTGAGCCTCTAACCTCTGTAAGGGTTGGGGTTTTTTTCTGTAGAATCTGGGAAAAATACTTTCTTTCTTGGACTCTACAGTAATGGAATCTGCAGTATGTGTGAGGTGATCAGAGCTATACCTCCTTCTCATAACAAGCTTTCCAGAGCCTGAAGTCAGTTAGAAATGTATACATTCATGTCTGCATCTTCACAAATGTAGGGTAAAATACCAAAGTAAGCTGGGTGCTCTAATATAGAGAGCTGTGAGGAGGATTGAATTCTGCAGTGCATTTCATAGTCTCAGGATCATAACTATGTGAAGTCATGATATTTTTGTTTCACTTGCTTTGCATACATTCTGAAAGGCTCTATGAATGTTTGAAGCATCCTTTTGTTTATGAAAATATGAAAAGTCAAGTAGTATTAGAAAACCTATTTTCATAGTTGTGAACTTACTATTCTTCTTGGCAATAAAATCAACATCTAACTGTCCTTTGTAGAGAGGGAGAAATGGGTTCCATATGGGGATAATTATCTGGTTGTCTTGTCTTAAAGTAATACAGAAATCACTACCCTGTTGAAAGAGCCCAGAATAACTTGTTTATCTAGCATTTATTTGGGCATCAAAACACTAAAACAGGTCAGAAGGAATCAGACCCAGATATTTTCTGTCTTGATTACTAGTTATGAATGTGAACAGTAACTTTCGGCTAAGACTAGCTTACCGTACATCCTAATAACCTGGTTTTTCATCATCTCTTATGGTGAGAGTATTGTTACTGCCTCTGCATTTAACTTGGGCCTTGGGGATTTTTAGTGAAATGTTCAGTAAAGGTGCCAATTGTGTAGAGGTTTTAGTGGTGTGGATTCCTGTCCATGAGATCACCAGCTCGCTGACCAACCATGACTTGGTAATGACCATTTGGTAAATGACCTACACTGGATTTGAACTGGTGACCTTACTGTGGAAGACTGAATGCTGGTTCTAACCTCTGGAGGATTTAATTTCTGGTTTTTATTCTAAAATAAACTCTGTTCAACCTCAAACTTCTTCCTTGGGCAGTGTTGTGACAATAACATTTTCTCTTTTACCTGGAACTGCTTTGTATCTTTCACAGTGCTAAATTTATGTTCTTCATCATTTAATTCAGAAATAATCTTAGTATACATTGACTTCATAGAATATTAGAAAATGTTCTTCAGCAAGTGTTTAGGGGAACAAGAAGAAAAAACTTTAACAGCTGTGTTCAGTACCTTTGAGAAAATGCCATGCACTGTAGCATGGGAACAGCCCTAAATTCCGTACTCTGGCAAAAGCCTAAGTCAATAATACTTGTGCCTGAGGAACTGCCACAGGACTGGCACAAATATTTTGATTTTTCTGGTTATAGAAGTACACAAAAAACAAAAGGAGTAAAAAAAAATTCTAAATTTCAGAATATGCAGCTGGAGCTTGCTTGTAGCATGTTTTTTAAAAATAATTATTCTGTAAGCTTTTGTCGCCCTAATTGAGCCCAAATGTGCATCAGGTATACTGATTGAAAGCTCACAATGGTCCAGTTATTTGCAAACACATTTTAGCAGTCGGTGTTGTGTTTGGCTGGTTTTTTTCAAGTACTATTTATGTACTGATTGCAATTATCAAGCCTTCACTGAAAACTTCTCATTTCATCATCAGAGTAAAAAACAAAGGTAAAAGCTAAATTCTTAGTGCATCCAGTATTCATGAACTTTATCAACTGACATTATTGATCAAGACATGAGCTTTTATAGTTATTTTCCCTGTATTTATCATGGCAAAATATTCAAATTTTTATCTTGGAAAAACTTTTTAAAACCTCTTTAGAGGGAAAAGAAGGAATATGGGCATGACTTAGGTGCAAAGTTTAAATTAATATTAGGAAAAAATGAATAATTAGATCCTATACATTTCAGTTGTTATGTATTCTTGAGAGTTTTTCTCTTCTATGTGTTGCTGACTCCTGGCTTGGGGAAGAAATTTTACAATTGGTGCACGACATATGACCAGCCATGGAATTAAAAAAAGCTAAGTGAACCACCCTTCCCTGAACCACAGAACTTGATCAGACTGAGTGCACTAAATCAGTACTGCTTCTTCAAGTAATAATACAGAATAATCAGTATAAAATACTGACTAAAAACAAAAGACAGTGATTTCTTTTCTTCTCATCTGTCTGCTAATTTGTTAAATGCGTTAAGGATTGACACATATGACTCTTCTTCTGTGTAAATTATAACATGTATAGTGTGACTTTCTAAAGATTCCAGTACTGCCATATTTTGTTACTGAAATTTCTTCATCTCTTTGATCAAAATGGCCAGCCCTCAGCATCTGGTCAAATACTTACCATATTTTTTATAGCATAGCCAGGAAAATAAATTTTTAATTACAGATCCGTGAAGCCTTTGTGGTTAAGAAGGCAAAAGAATCAAAAGTTTCATCTGAAGTCAAGCTGACTGACTGATGAAGTGAATTCAGATATGAAATGAACAACCATAAATATTATATTTTTATGTTTTTATACACTATACAAAACTGAGATCAGTTTTGGAAGACTGTTGCCCCTGACTTGCAAGACTGAGCAAATCTGGCAAGGACATGCACATATGCTGAGTTTTGTTTTCCAATATAAAGTCTAGGCATTTTCCCTACAAACCATGATGTCTATCTTATGAGGTCTGTGTTATGCTTTCAAAAACTTTTTTGTTTCATACATCTGCTATATAGCCTTAATTCAAGTGTGCAGTACTCATAGAAAAGCAGACTGAAATTCTTGTTTCAGGACATTTTCAACTACAAAAGGCTGTCCTTTTTCACTTTTTTCCCCAGTAAAATGTTACGTTTAAAGGAAAATTTAGTTTTTCTTAATTTAATAACCTGAACAAATAATGGCCCTTCTCTGCTTCTTTTCTGGAAGAGAGAAATTTTATGACAAATTCAAAACCACAGAACTTTTGTGATAAATTTAAAAAAAATCTTTGAGCTTTCTTTCCAAGTTTCTCATTAAAATGCTCGCTATTTTATGACCTGCTTCAATGTGGTGATTTCTATTTAATTTAGCTTGGAGCCAGTACTTTCTCAACCAACAGAGAAACTCTGTGTATAGATTCACTGGACACAAGAAACATCACTTTCATTCATGAGATTGTAGGGTTTGCTTCTCATGGCTGCTGAAAATTTTGAGAAAGCACTTTATTGTTGATTACAGTTCACCCTGTAGTCTCATCCCAATTTTTCATTATAAAAATATAACTCTTGATAACTCTGAGATGGAGGCAAGAGCCTTGAAATGTTGTCCTCCAAGGGGTGAGATGAAATGTTTATAGTGTCTTATTTCTAGATGTAAATGGGATTCATTATGTGCTGAAATGTGTAAATTTTTTTTCAGCCATATGACAACCAGTTGATAGGGGTTTATGGGGCTCACTAAAGAGGGAAGCTGGCAAAGTCTCTTCTCGCAGCTGATAGCTGAGGTGTAGGAATTAGCTCTAACAGCAGCAGCTTCCAGGAGGCAGTCACACAGGAGGCCGCAGCATGGCAGGGAATGAATAGAAATGGAACAGGGACTGAGAACTGGACTGTGTTTTTACCCATGGAAATGACTTGTAGCAGACTAAGTGTTAGAGTGCCTGTCCTGTAACTCAAGGGGAATAAACCTGCACAAAAGATTTGGGTCAAATTCATGTGTAGGGTTGCAGGCACCTTATGCCACTCTGAGTAGCACAGAGATGCCTCCCAGAGCCCTCTTCTGTGGGAAGAGGAACCCTGCTACAGACAGATCCAAGGGTATCCTCTCCAAGTAGGCTGGACCAGACTCAGCCCAGCCCGAAGGCTCAGCCAAAAGTGAGATCCTGTTTTTCAAGCTTATCTTTTCTTATCAGGTCAAGTAAGCTGCTCGGTGATCTTGAGAAGCTTTTTTCTGTCTCTGCCTCTATTTTTGATAGGGAAGGTGTGAAAGATTTGAGATATTCCATTGAAAATATAGTATGTATAAAGCAGATGTAATGATACTCTAAGCAGTTGTACAGGGTTTCTTCATTCTCTATTGTTTTTCTGCTTCTGCTCTCAGATACGTATAGGCAGCTCGTTTCTTTTTTATTTCAGTTTTATAAAGGCAATAGTAGTCTATAGGTTGATCATATGTAGAAAATTAGCCCAAGACTAGCTCTAGATCTTTGAAGTGCTTTTGGATTCTTTTGAATGAAAAGCATTACAACTGGTAAATGAAAGTTTTGTTGTGTGTACGGCTGGGCAAAGGAGATGTCATCCAAAAGCAGCTAATTGCAGAGTTGTACCTGGAAACCTTTCTGCTACAGGTTTTACTCATGTCCAGCTTTTCCAGACCTCTGCCTTTCTTTTGGTGCAGCGTGTGGGTGAATCAGTTGGTCTTTGATTCAAAGTTCTTTGTAACTGAGGAAAACAGTACCACTAACTTGAGTGAGGCTAGATGGAAGGTCTCTGGCTGTGTTTAAGATGGCAGAGTAACTAACATGTAAATCATGAGGTTTTCGGTAATGAAAAATAAAACCCCTTAAAATATCACAAGTCTAAAATTGATTCTGCTAGTGTTTATACGTGAAATTTCACATAATACGAGTACCTCTGTTTACATTATAATGTCCTTGGTTACATTTAGAGTTGAGCAAATCAAAAAGGAACTATCCACTGATGTTCTAAAGAAAAATATTCAGCATGCTTCACACAAAGCAGAAGAAAATAAGGGAAAAACAATTTCATGGTTAATTTTACATTTTATAAGAAGAATGTTACGTTGAAAGCAAGTGCCATCTTACTGTTTGTGTTATAAAACACTCAAAAATTCATGTTTTTGATGATTTTAGGGTGCAATGTTTACCCTGAACTGGAAAACAGATCCAGATAAAGCTCCCATTCTCAAAAGGAAGAAAAGTTGAAGTCAGAGTTTAGATCTCAGACTTTCAAGTTTGGGAGTAAGTCAGAAAATGGATTGTGTAATGGGTTGTTCTGTTGGGAATCCAGTCTTTATTAGCTGCTGTCGGTGGAAATGATAATGTAAAACTTGAAAAATTTGTTTTCTACTGCATATGGCTGAAATACTTATAAAGTAATGGTACAGTAAATAGGCTGTTCTTGATATGGGCTGTGTAGTTCTTCCATTTGTTGTAGTGACGTATTTTATCCTGCATTTTGGATATGATCTTTCACTACTTAGTGATGAGAGTAACTCTTTCAGTTGTACTATTACTGAATTTGCTGTGACTTCCTTGTTGGGTTCATGTCCTCCAGCAGGACATTGATGCTGGAGAGGGGGAGGGAAGGGACTGGTATTCAGCTGAAGAGCAGAAGAAATTTTGTCTGAGACCTCTGTACAATCTCAAAAAACCAATAGCAGAAATACCCCTTATTACCTGATCTCCATGAATAGTGACATTACTTTGATGACTACAAGGCTAAATAAAAAGGGTTTTCTCTATGACCTAATGACTTTTTCCTGTTATATACTCACAAGCTATTACAGTAATTAGTATCTGCTGACAGTTGTGCACAGCATAACTTTGTATAACACTTTTCCAGACATATTGTTTCTTTCACAGAGCATAAAATAAATTAATCATACAAATTTGCTCTGTGTCACAACTTGCAGGTTACATCTGTTTACGTACGTATGCCTATTTTGTTAGAGAGTTTTATAGAAAAGCTTTTAATGTCCACACAGACTTTTATAATATCTAATTACATTGTCCAAAAAATGTGAGGAAGGGAATTTACTGGAAAGAAAACCTTTGAAGTAGTGGAGGCTTATTCTTCAGGCAATACTGGTCTCCAAGTATTTCTGGCAAGACATTCGTTCTCTTTTAAGGTTCAATGCTACTGCACAAAAGCTCAGGCGCTCAGGCATGTAACTTCTCCTCTCACAGTGGTATATCGTATTGATCTGCAGCAGAGGATCCAGGGACACTCTGACTATGGGCTGCTGGGAAAGACAGTCACCTAAGACAAACTTTTCACATGTTTGATTTTCCCTGAAAGTGTTCCTTAAACTTTCAGTAGTAGATGAGAGCTAATTTCAAACTAACAATTTTCAGGGATTGAAGTTTGTGAGTTTGGTAGAGGTGGGGTTTTGGTTTTGTTTTGGGGTTTTTTTTTTCAGGTTTTTTGCTTTTTTTTTTAGCAAAGACGAGCACATTATTTCTTTTATGAAAAACCCATACAGCATAGAGAAGAGTAAGCCATGTTTGGGATTTTGCAGTCTTGATCCATCCTTTCTATGCATGAGGCAAAAGAATAGCATTAGACAGAGACACACATCCCTCGAAAGGCTCCGTGATTTGTGATTTGAAACCTGATGCTTCCCGCGGGGAGCTTTGTCATTGCCCTGCTCACCCACCTGTTTCCTCCTGCTCACACAGGGAGCTGTTACCACATCCATCAGTGCTTGGCTTAGCAGGCAGGTAGTGTTGGCACACGGTTTTGCTTGGGGCCCCATTGTACGAAGGAATGTACTGTCTGATTCTCACTGCTAAGAGAGCTCTGCTTTTTCTCCTCCCACCGGTGTTGCAGAGGGTGGCTTGGTCAAAGTTAGGACTTTGATTGGGCCACACAATCACAGCTACAAGGCCTGCTTTCCCTCAGGTATAAATGGGAGAGAAAACGGCTGGAAGGTGGTCCTCACAGAATCGCTCACTAGCGATCACAGAATCACTCAGGAGATAAAGTGACAAACGTGACTCCTCTGTAATGACTTGCAGGACAAGCTTCCACAGAGGCCCATTTGGAGATGGCATAACTTAGAGCAACCCTATTATTGTTGCAAGCTGTGTTCATGGCTCAGATCCAAGCTGATAGTCAGCAAAAGTAGATGAAAGCAACCAGCACTGTTTCCTCTGTGCCTCTTGCACTAATGAACTCTATTATCTTTATGAAATTGTTTCTCACCTACAGCTGGCAAATGCAGTAATAACTTGTTCCTTTTAGCTCTTGCGTATTCTTTAGTATACTGTTCCCAGGCCAATTCAAAATCACCACAGCATGAGAAGATTGTTCTCCACAGAGCTTTTATGCTGTTGATTTGAAATACTTTGAAAACCATTAGATTATTCCAGGCTTACCGGGACATTTCCACAAAAATAAGCTTCATGCCAAAGAATCTGAGATTCATACATTACAGGATATGGTCTCCTCACACCCTCCGCCTACTCATTTGGAAGTGTCTCATGGTTTTCCTGCATCATTTGACACATCTGTAGTCATTTAATTGTTCTAGCCTTTCAGACTGTATTGTGAAACAATTGCTTACAGGACTCATTAAAGAAAATATAACCAAAAATTCCCATGTGTTCTACCTCCTCCACAGTAACATAAGCCTTGGAAATTTGCAGGGTATCCAAAAATAATTCTTTTTTTTTTCAAACAGGACATTTTGACCTGTATTAGAGTAGGCAGCCAGTATGCAGCATAAGCATTTGGACAATATGTCTGTATGTCTAAAGAAGTCATGAGTGGAAGGAAGGTATGTTATACATTGCATGGGATTTTTTTAATTGTTAGTTGTTTATTCCAGTTTTGGCCCTGACTCAGAAAGGTACTTAACCACTTTTTTATGTCAACCCTGAACTAGAAAAGCCTTTTCTTGAGCCCTGTTGAAATGAGTAGAAGCTAAACATATGCTCCAAGGTAAGCATTAGCTTGAAAGGTTTTGCTGACTGGGATATTCTCTCACACTTGTCTTTGGAAGTTGATCTGGCAAGAGATGTTGTTGGATTGCATTTATCTCAATTAGTATTGTGTCATACAGAAAAAAACACATCGCTAAATGCTTGGAATTCCACCATTCCCTATTTCACTCCTTAGTGGGGAGAACTCCCTGCATCTCCAGCTGCATACCAAACATCTGGCAGATCTTTAAATTCCCATCTGACTCAAGGTCATAGAACAAGACACTTGATATTGGTGCTGAACTAGGCTTCTGCAATGTAAAGGATGTATCTAGTTGCAAATGTTTAAAATTGCAAAAAAAAGATGTTTAACAGTTTCTGTTGAAGCATGTGTTATTGTAGATACAAACGTGGCTCATGGGCTGATGGGAGCTGATCTGGAGAGCATCATGAGGAATATATAAATATGATGCTTAGGTTTTTAGGGAAGGATCACATCTGAATCAACCCAGAGCTAAATTTTCCCTTGAAAAATCACAATTCTGAGAATCTTTTGGATAGAATTTAGTAGTAAGGTTGACAGTGTTAGGCAGGTCAGCTGCTGCAATGTGAAAATGATTTAAAAATAAGAAAATGGTAATTAAAAAGTCTTTCCACCTTCTTTTTAGGGGGTTTAACATATTTATTTTCTCTGAGGTGAAATGTTTTATTTTTCCTGAGGTAATATTTTGGAAATATTAATATTTTGGAAAGACTAGAAAAGTTTTACCACTTCTGTAAAACCATTTTACACCAACTTTAGAACAAGATACATGACAGCAGAATGTATCATATGGTACCAGAAACAGAGCTAGACTTAAGGTTTTAGCTTAATACATAGGCCCAAGTGCTGAACAAGTTATTGCAACAACGGATTTTAGCATATTTAAGACTGATATAAAATGCACTGTGCTGCTTCTCAGAGTACCAGGTGAGTCCCTCGTTATTCTAGTCTGTCCAAATTTTTAAGCTCCATTTATCTTTACATTTGTCTGCCTGGAGGCTTGAATCTCCTCCAGTTCAGATGTTCAGACACACAGATGTAGTAGTGATGAGTAGACATGAGCTTTTATTAAAGCTCAGACTCTCAGGCTTCAAGGTCACTTGCAGACTCCTAGAAAGCTCTGCCTGGTGCTCAGGACTAGCAGGAGGAATAACAGCCTTCCCTGCAAAACAACAGGGCCAGGTGGGGTATGTCCTGGTCAGATGCCACGAGATTCCAAGAGAGCCAAAGTGTGTCTTTCTAGTTTTTCCCTAATCACTTTCTCCTTGATTTCTTACACCTCTGACCACAGGACCATATATGGTGGATTTAGCACACACCTCATCAGCTTTAAGTGAAACATTGCAAGTTCCACAAGTGATCATTTCCAAGGTAACTTCATTAATCAGAAAACCACCAACTTTCTCCAGATCCAACCCTTGCTCTAATGAGTAGGAAACTGTCCCATAACAGTGCTGCTGGGACAACCCATTGTCAGAGATGCTTACCAACTCTCCGTTACTCGGGGAGAAACAAGGAAAATTATAATTCAGCAAACACAGGAATACGGTTTGTGATGAATGTGGGCACTCGCGGGTAAGCAGAAGCAGCATGGTGGCTTTGCAAATCCCTCCCCAAAGGTTAGTGGTGTTCAGTAACTCAGGTGCCCTCTTTGCACCTACTGTCAAGTTCTATGCCTTATAAACTGTACCTCAGTATTTCACGTTTTTCATTGCAAGGCCTAATTTGGACTTCACACCATAGAGGGGAATAGTGCATACAGCACAGATTTTATTGTACTTCCCATCTCAGCTGGCTTCGTTGCAGAAAGGTGACTTAAGTAGTCAGGGGAGCAGTTTGATTTTTTTCAGAATACAGGGTTTTCTATAGGTTTTCTCTCATATCAATTTGTTTTTATTGATGTATTAGAACAGCGACAGCATTAAACAGGCTGTGTGTAACTTCAAATAGATCATGAACTTCTGTCAGAATAAATTCAATATGTATGTGTGTACCAGCACATGGATTTACCCACATACAGCCAGCCAGAAAAGTGTCTATGTAACCTAACAGAAAAACTGAGAAAAACCTGAAAGTTAGTGGAGGGCTACATGTGTGTTCATTAACAATTATTTTCAGATTATGCACCAGTTTCATATTCTATTCCAGTAGTAATTGAATGTGTCTAAAACACAAACGGTTAGCAAAATCCAGTGGACTAGACTGGGCATCTTTCACAAAGAGAATCGCAGATGTAACTGTGTGTTAACAGCAACTCTTTTCTGGGGCCTGACACATGATGTGTTTCTATGCAGCAAATTTAACAAGGGTTATGCAGTTTGCATCGTCTCTTTTTCCTCTTAGCCAGTTTTTCCAGCTAATGGAAAGAGAATGTCATTGGCTTCATCTTTATTCCACCCTCATTCCTTCAGGCCCAAACTCTGAGTTGGCTGACTCCCAATAGGATCAGGATACATATGGTCAAAACATATCACTTAAGCAATGCTTCTGAATCAGCACATGCACTTGCAAAATGTATTTTTACTCTTAAATTTCTTTGCGAGATCAGCTCATTGCTCCGCTTACATTTCTTTATGAATAAATATATATGTGTATGTTTGCACATATATATACACACACATGTACATGTGCATGCATGTATAAGCAAACCCATTCTCTCTATCCTACTAGGCCTCCAGAAGGTGGTGCTTCCAGCTTTGTGTCTGTGAGCCACAAAGAGACGTTTACTTTTGTATATGCAGTGACAGGAAGTGGGATGTGCCAGCTCACATCTGTTAGCCATTAAACAGAGCAATACTAACAACAACAATAATAAAATATTATTTTAGCCAGGCCGAAAAGAACAGACATCAGACATAGAAAGCTGAAGGTGAGTCAAAAGAGGGCCCATGTCCAGCTGATTTCTTCAAAGGCAAAATACTATGTACTCTTTCCTGGTTTTCAGTTCTGGAAATAACCACCTCCTTGAATCATCGTAACATGCCATCAAAATGAGTGGGTTTGAGGATTTCCTGTAGAAAACTATAGCAGCATTGATTCCTGCAGCACTGTTCTGAGAGGAACAAGCACTGGTCTCAGAAACTGTTGGATTCAGAAAACCAACGCTTCTCTTACATTTTTTTTTTCCCCCCACTCACCTTCTACACTTTGGTATGCTCATTTTTTTTTCCAGGAAAATGCTGAACCAATGTAAAATGTGTTAATTAAAAATGCATGCCATTTCTTAGCAGATACTACCTGGATTATTATCAAGGGGGTAGGAGGAGGAGAGGGGGCCTTAATAGCTCTTGTGTGACATATTGCTTCACTAGAAAGAACAAGAGGACTGACTTTCACCAAAATCAGATCAAGTTGGTGAGAGTAAAAGAGGTTCCAGAAGATCATGCCTCAGGACAATCCTTTGAGTCATAAAACAATCTATTATTAAATTTAAAGAGAGAGATTGCTCTTTTGCTGAGATGCATGATAGTTGTTACCAGATAGCAGCTGCCATTGCAGAAAACTCTGGCAAGCTGAAGGAACATCATGATTAATTGGAGAACTGGTATTCACAGAAAATGGCTGGCTGCCAATGGACTGCAAAAGTAAATAGCATCAATTAAGTCAGCATAGCTAATTTTGTCCTGAGTTAGTAATTACACTCTATGGCACAATGACCTCTTTATTAAAATACTAGAATACTATAGAAAGCATAAGTGTACAACTGTTGAGTATTATTCAAGCTATTTCTTGATTATTTCATAGAAGTAAAGATAAGGGCTGACTTTTACCCACTTCAGTCACTTTGGCAGATAACTATTTCTATGTTGAGTTCTCTATTCTTACTGTTTCTGTTTCATCTATCTCTTTATGTGTAAGTAAAAAAGGCAAGCACTTGGTAGAGCATTTTATGAACACCGATGTGCAAATATTTGGTACAAGTTTGGATCTTAGTTTTAGGCTGCTTGTTTCTTTCATTTTTCAAAGTCACAGTGTGTTTCCCAAGTCTAAAGTCAGGGATCATGTGGTGGTGATTCAGTGGTTGTGTGTTGTTGGTCATGCCTCGCTGAGAGGACAGCACCGAGCCTGGCCTCTCAAGTCCAGTGTTCACGTCCCTGTGTTCAGATGGATGGGACAAAGGGTGTCTAGGACAAATTGTTCCAGGCTTTGAGGACCTGTTGATGCAAGCAGGAAAGAGTCTTTACCAACCTTTACTATTTCAGTAGATATTGAAGGGCTCAGTGACTCAAAGGCCCCTGTTCAGTGAATTGCGCTCACTCCCATTTGGCAGGAAGGGTAGGGGTAAGCCTTAAGTGCTGAGCTCAAATATAATGTGGTGTTGGCTGTTCCCCGAGGAATAGGAAAATTACCCCAATGACAATATCACCATCTTCTCTAGGTGAGAGAGGAATGGTCTCTGCATGTTTACATAGTGTCAGGTCGTAACCACGCAGACATGTACGTTCAGTGTTTTAATTGTCTCACGGAGAAAATCAACAAATTATCTGAATCCTGGCCAGACTTCAAAAGTTCAGAGGTTTGGTTCAGAAAGAGCTGCAGTCACAGATCCAAAGTTTATAAAAGCTCTCCAGATTTTCTGAGACTGTAAAACTGGGCTGGAGCAGCATTTTTCCTGTAGCTTTCAGCACTTCTGTTTCCCATCCTAGCTGGACAGTGGAATTGAAAAAACACTTCTTCAGAAATTCCAAGAGCTTAAGAACATTTGGTCCCAGTCTGGTTCTAAAAATGAGTAAAGATCTGGGAGGCTGTCTGGTGGGGTCATATCTAACCTACCTAGTCTGGCCCATTTTTTCTGCAGCTCCCTTCAGGTTGAGCCACAGTGTTTGCGTAGCTGGAGGCTGGTGCAACAACTCAGCACTCACCCCAATGATCCAGCTTGTTGTCTTTTCCCAGCTGTGTAGAGGTTCCTATGTATTAAAGCTCTTGATTCAGAAGCAGATTCTGTTTATTTTTTGCTAGTTAGTGCTGTATTCTGGTGAAGAAAGAGCCCAACGGTTTGACAGCTGTGATATTGCAGTGTCAATGGGGAGTCTTATATTTCAGAAAAGTAGAAAAGCATGCCCCTAATGCCTTGGTGTTTCAGATAGGAAAATGCTGTTTATAATATCACATGACCAAGGCATGGGCTAGTCAAGTCATGGGAAGAAAATAAATCTCAGCTGTTGCTGTTAACTCTTCCATAGCACTGGTTTGAAAATCTGCTGTAAGGACTAGCTATTCACAGCTATTCATCCTTTTTTTTTTTTTTTTTTTTCCCTCCTGCTTAGAAAAATGCTTGTTTTTTTCCCAGAGGATAGGTGCAAAAGTGCTGGACCACTGCAACAAGTGGGTCAGTTACGAGCATGCTTCGTGAACGCCAGCAATGACCACTGTGGGGGCAACAGCCCAGGCCCTATTGGTTCAGCTGAAAGAATTTGTCAGGTTTTAAACTGTCCTTTCCATTTTGTCGCCTACGTAAATACATATTTATCCATTCTTAACTAAATTTAGGGCCTTTTTCATTGTTCATTGGGACAGCTAGACTTTTCTTCAAGTCCTGTGTAGTCAGGATAAGTATATTATTAGTTACTGGCTGTAAAAGAGAACTAGCTAACATATCCTCATAAGATATTTCAGGTATGCAGAGATAGGCAGGCTTTTGCAGAGCCCTCTAAAGCCACACATTCCAGTTATGCCCTTCAAACTTAAAAACAATTGAACTGCAGCAGTATTTGCATTAAAAGATTTTCAGCCAATTACAAAGAGGGGGAGAAACTTTGACATTAATTTCTGGATCTGGACTCAGATATTAAGCAGTTCAAAAGATTTTGGATCTGAGACTCTGGTATGAGTTCATGCCTGTTACTGTGTACAATAAGAAACCTCTGCAATTCTGCTTATGCCTTCTCTGAGGAACAGGCAATCCACGGCACTTCCTGGATCCTTCTGCAGGAACAGGCTGCAGCTGCGCGCAGCCTCTGACTCCTCCAGGGACATGGTGCTGGATATTCCATAAGAAGGAGCTCTGAAAGATATGTATTCTCACCGAGACAGACATTTTCCTGTCATTTCCCAAGGAATCAAGTCCTGCCTAAATGTTACAGCTGATTCCCCACAGAATCAGCTTAAACCCCTTAAAACCTTTGCCTGCAACTTTTAACCACTCGGTATGTTTCTTTTCATCCCAGGAAGGATTTTCTAATAAGTTTTCTTAACTGTATTTGAAGTCCAGGAGAGCCCAGTTTATACCACTGCAATGGTACCTTCACAGATTGTGCCAGAGTTTTCCTTTATCCATCTTTAAATAACTACAGTAACACCCTATAAGAAATCCAGGTATAATTCATATTTGTGTAAAACTTAGAGCTCTGTAAGTTGAACAGAGTGTGTGAGTGCAATGCTCACTTAATAGGGTACGTTTCCTTGTGATGGACACAGTCAGGTTAGGCAATGAGCTGTGAATGGCAGTTGCTGATTACTCATGTCAAAATAACTTGTGTGTGGCTTAGTAGAGATACATTTTTTATTAATAAAGTTTAAAAAAACCAGTGGCTAGTTAATAAAAATAATGTAAAATTTTATCCCCTCATCACAAGATAATTTTACCAATTACATACTATTTGGACCCTGAAAGTAGGAGACATTGGGATTAATATTGTGTTTGGATTTAGAATGGCCTCTTATAGAGATTAATTTGATTCTTAGCAGATAGAGTTTTGCCTCTCTCATTTTTATTCCATTTTGCATTTTACTCCAGTTTTAACCTTCTCATATGTTTGATTAAAAAAGTTAGTGTAACAGTGAGGCTGAGAGATTCAGCAAGACTTCCCACTAAAAATATTGCTCATGTGCATTACATGTGCAAGTCCACATTAAAATAACATTGTTAAGGTTTTCAAGGCAAGTAATTAGGAAAGTGAAGTTTGAGACTGCATGTACAGTTTCAGTTTGGGTCATGCATTTGCATTTCAATTGTACAGTTTGTTTTTAAGCTACAGGTCGCTTGCATTTTCACAAGATATGTCTGCTCTTAGGGTGCCCCAGAGCTGTGAAGTCAGGAAGGCTAGTGTCTTTGGATGTGGATTCAAAGCTTATCTTATCAACTTCATCAAGTGAGGCAGAGGATTACTCATCTCTGCCCATCTCCCTCCCAGAATTCCCATGAGATAATGCTAAGCAAGTCACTAAGACCAGACTTTATAAAACATGACTAAGAATTTTGCTTTCCTTATTTCAGGATCCCATGTTTAGAGGTGCAGCAGAGGGTAAGAGGACCCGTACTTTGGGCATGTAAGTATTGTGAAAACTTAAGTCCCAGCTATCATAACTTAAAAAAAATTAAATTGTGACCATTATTTCAGCTGGGAAATGGAAAGTATACTGTGAAGATCATTAATACATATGAAACACTCAGATACTATTGTATTGAATACAATATAAAATGTCTTGAGGAAATTAATAAAGCTATCTTGAGAACAGCTTTTGAATAAAGCGTAGCACATAAAGACCATGTTCACACACTGAAGAAGTCAAAACAGCCAACTGAACGTTGGTTTTTTTTGTGAGTACTTTTAATTTCTATTCACAAAGTGAGACAAGGACCCGCTGAAAAAAACCCCAACAAAACAACAAAAAGCCAACCAACCCTGAATGTGTAATCATCATGTTATATATTCACATGGGGACCAAAGTAAGCTCAAGTATATTGTAATTTCTGATTTTCTGAGTGTTTGACTTGGCAACTTTAACACATGTCTCACACATGTACTGTGAGAAAAGTGCTATAAATTCATGGTCAGGTCTTTTTTTTTTTTGGTATTATTCTTATCTCTCAATGACATAACTCAGCACATCCCAGTTTCACTTCATCTTTAAAAGAAATATGGTATTTCAGATGTGGTTTTGTACTTAGTGAAGAATGTAAATTTGATGTAGAAAAAACATTAGTTCTTTTCAGGGAAAGTTTGGTGCTAGCAGCTTTCAGAAATAAGTTTTTTCTCATCAGAAGCTCAGTAAAAATGAGCTACATTTGTAAACAGAGCTGACCGCCTCCCGCAAAGATACCAGCACTGTTTCTTTTCACTTTAAAGGCAGCGTTGGGCAGTTGGTCAGGAGGGAGCAGGAGCAGGGAGAGATCAAGGGAAAAGCTCCTCTTAGTGAAGCGGAGGGTGAGAAACAGATCACCTCTATGGGAAGTGCTGTTTTCCTCATACCAGTGAAGTTTCTTGTGCCCTGTTGAAAGATCATGTTTCTTTCTTGATTCTTGACCATTGTCATGTGCTGCTGGCAAAGGAGCAAGAAGGAGGAAATACAGCGAAGGAAAAAAAAAGACAGACCTGGCCATGGGAAGGGGATAACAACTTTAACAGAGCTCACAGCAGAAACCCACGCATGTCTCCATGCAGTGATTGCCTTGAAACAACCAGCACAGCTACAGCTACAGACAGTATCCTGCTGGGCATCCAGACAGAGCTTGGTCCCCCTTGAAAGGGACAGAGAGGTCTTCAAATTGCCACTCATCTGAATTACCTGTTTTTCCTCATAAACCAACACCATAGTTTTCTTCTACAGGGTCATAACGCCGAGTTGACAAGTAAAAGGGTGTCTGCTGAGATTAAATAAAGGGAATATTGTTACAGAAGTATTTAGACTCTAGTCAAACTGCTGAAGGTGGCAGGGGCTCTCAATTTTAGTTAACATATTGCAATTTTGTTTTCTCCTCAGGAAGTTGTTTTTCCAGAAGAAACTTGCAGGATCAGGCCATTGTTTACACAGACCTACGTATTGCATCCCTACAGCCTACTGCACAGCCATTAATTTATTTGTTGAGAAGTGCTGATCACAAGCACTTACCTTGGCATGGTTTTACCCAGACAAGGTGACAGGTAGTACTATCAGATATGCTGCACACAAGGTGAGCAGGTGGCTCTCCAGCTTTCACAAAGGAAAGATAACTTCCAAAACCATCAGCTGCATTAACTTCAGACCCAAGTACTGAAGATATCAGGGTCTGGGAGGAGCAAAAAGAGAGAGACAACAAAGTGATTTTCCTTACTCTCCAATGGACATGTGGTGAACTTTATTGATTTCCTGTGACTTCCTATGTTGCTTTTCTTGATATATTTATCATCATAGTTCGGGGATGAGGCATAAAAAATCTAGGATGTTTTCCACTGCTTTGAAGGAAATGTTAATGGGAGAATATCAAAAAGTTGGAGAAATATATCTCTCTGCCCTTCCAGTGTTTGTATCTTGGCTGTTTACTTCTGTGCAAGCAACAAATGTGTATTACAGTGTTGTATTGAGAGTAACCACATGAAACTGCTCCACGTTCTTTCATAAACTTTTTTTAGCTTGAAAAAGACCCCTTAAGAAATGTTCATTTATTGTGAGTTTATGATGATACAGTTTATTCTGGGGGAGTTGCAGCAAGGGAAAGGAATATTTATTTTGTTTGCTCTTTCCTGTGGTCTCTCAGAAGAAGAAATGAAGCGGCAGAGATGCGGTATTAGTGTCGTTGATGAACTCTCTGGCTGAGTGGATTCCCTAAAGGTTGTTTGACCATCTCTATTCAACTGTTCAAAGTAAGAAAATGTCGAAACTTACTGCTGCCAAATTCTTCTCTACAAGAAAGCTTAACTGGGGAAATAAAAGTGTAGGCTTGATTCAGTAAGAAACTAAGTCTTGGCTGCTAATGTCCATCTGAAAAGTTCAAATATCTTACAAAACCAGATTGCAGTTGACAGCAGGCTGATCATGGTGATAGCAAGCAGGTAAATGTTTCAGTCTTTGCTGTGATTTCATCACTCTGGTAACATTTAGACCATGTTTCTGTGAAGCCATTCCTATCATGTACTCCATTCGTTCATCAGCTCTGTTTCCTTGTTTCAGCTTCTTCAGGCACCAGGTTTATTTCTGGTGGTTGTTTTAGCTGATGAAGCATATGACTTTGGATCAACAGTGTGTTTCAGGTTTGTCTCTCAATATTGCCTGTTTTTCTTGACCAGGGAAACCTGGGGTAAACACTACGCATGCTGGTAGTGAACACGGTACAGATTGCCTCTTCAGCAGCTCACAGAGTCTTATTTTGTTATAGAAAAAATAAATACATTGGGCAGACAACAAAATTGCTTACAGCTATGAGTGGGAGTTTACAAACTAACTAAAGAGCTTTGATTCTTGTGTCCTCTAGTTGCACTAAATACTAAAAGATAGTATCACAGCATAGCATAAATGAAACCACTGATGGCAAGTCGTTTGTTTATAACTGTTTTGTTTAAATTTACAGATACACATGTTCCACTCTGGATGCTTGTAGAGTTGCATAAATATGGCTTTGCCTGGGTAGGTTTCTTTTTTATTTTTTTGGAGCCACAAATTATAATGTTTATCATGCTGATGAAGCAATGGTTGGGGGACAAATATGACATTAAAAATAGACTTGGATTTCCCAATCATCTGAAGTGCTGGCTTGCAAGCCCATGCAGCAATGTTGATTTGTGGGTAGTTAATTTTCTTGGCCATTGTTTTTTTACTGTGTGATGCTGTGAGGTTATTTCTAGGCAAAATGAAATATACAGTTATACATAGTAAGAGAATTGTATAGTAGAAAATGTTCTTGGCACACACACACTACACAGAATGAGTACATAACGTGCGCTTCAATGGACTAGCTGTTTTTTGTTTGTTTTTCCATTGGCAAGCCAAGAAATAAAACACAATCCATTTTCAACCTAATTTTCCATTTTTTTTTCTTTTTTTTAAGATTAAGATACAAAATCTTATTTTCCTTTGGACCCGTTTCTAAGACTCTAGACCAAAAGCTTACTTAAGTGATATTTCCATCACTCTACAGATGTTACTTATTCATTTTTCAACCCAGTTCAAAAATCTTAAAAGATCCAGATATTTGAGAAAACAAAAAATAATTTCCTCACGGCAGTATTGAGTTCAGGTTTTGACCCTGATATAAATATAGAGGTGAAATTTGCCAGGGGACAGAGGCCAGCAGAAAGCCATGCACAAACACTATGTTTTGCAATGTTTGCATGGGGGAATAGCTCAGTACCTCCTTCATCGCTTCAGGTTTGCATTACCTGGAGCTGAGATGGTATGTGGTTAGACATAGCAGAGAGCATCAGCTGGGGTTGGACTTGGGTTGGACTCAATGTCTGAGGGCTGGATTTGAGGCTAATTGAAATAGAAGGGAGGTTTTCCTTTTATTTCATTGGTCTTTGGATCGGCCTCAGATTTTCTGGCCCTCATTCATTTGCTCAACAGGGACCAAGACTGTGGATGCCGTTCCAGTACATGAACTGGAGCTGCTGATTTAGAACAGCTACAGCTTAATCCCAAGTTGTTTTTCTTCAGGAAATCAGATTATTTGAACTTTCAGAAGGTAAAATTAATGCACGGAAGTAAAAGACAGAATTCAAGCATTCCTGGTACAACAAAAATTAATTTTCGGGGCTTGTTAAATTTCTTGAGCCAAAGAGAAGCTGTGGCACAGCATCCTGTATTATGAGATAGTTTCCCGTCATTCTAGGAATATATTCTCTTATTATTTTGCCTTGGAATGAAAATACTGGGAGATGGATATATGCAGAATTTGGTCTATGATTTCTAGGTACAAAAAAGTCACTTCTTGGAAGAGGTGACTAATAATTTTCTTTATAAAAAAGGAGGAAATAGTTAAAGAATTCAAGTGAACTGAGCAATCTGTGTGTTTAACTCCACGTATTTTCTTTTCCTACATGCTTAAAAGAATGGATATTCTCTTTTAGCTTGGAATTTTGGATTTACATGAAGTTGTAGATGCCCCCACCCTGGCAGTATTCAAGGCCAGGTTAGATGTGGCTTTGAGCATCCTGGTCAAGGTTGTATCTGCCCATAGCAGGGGGGTTGGAACTAGATAACCTTTAAGGTCCCTTCCAACCCTGGTCATTCTGTGATTCTATGATATGATTCTATGATCTAGAGATTTTTATTTTTTTTTAATTCAACTTGTGTAACTGTCTTCCGCCTTCCGTCAGGCACAAAGTGTCTTTTGAACAGATGGGGATGGAGTTGGACTAGGGTCAGAACTCTCTATCTTTTGGATTTGTGTCCCAGAATGGAAAAAAAAAAGTTAATAAGTTGCAGAAAACAGGTTGGTTTTACTCTTGTGATGCAACACTTAGAGATTACTGTTGTTCAGGCTGTCAACTGTTCGTAGAAACAACAGTTAGGCAAACCTGTAAAAAAGGGGATTATGATTAAAGAAGGGTATTATGATAAAAGAAGCAGCAAGTTGAACAAGGTCAACAGTCCAGAGTGTACACCTAAAGAAATAAAGTCATTTCATTCACATATATTTGTATTATTTGTAGAAAGCAAGATGTGGAAAATCATCAGTTTTCTAACCAGACTGTGCTAGTAATTTTGTTATTCCAAGGTTCTTTTCCTCATCCCTCGCATCCCCAGCAGTGCTTCAAAAATAGCTCAAATTTTCATGGTTCAGTTATTAGAGTATGAAATGCATAAGGCTTGGCGGGTAGCAACAATGAACCCTAAAATTAAGCATTTAGTACTGAAATGTCTTTCTTATCCTGGATAAATATGCCTATATTTTTGTTGGATGGGTTCAAGAGAGCTAAACAGGCTGGGAAAACCTGAAGTCTCCTAAAACTAACTAGGTGAGGGGGGATGGAAAGCAGTTATTTGCCTCAAGTCGTGGTTGGAGAGTGGGGACAGCAATAAGGGGAAAACTGAGCAAGGCACTTGAGAGATGCTGTAATAGAGTTGGAATATGGTGTTAATATCAGATGGTTAAGAGACAGAACTCCTTATTCCCTCTCTCTTTATACTCTCTTTTCCTTACCTTTGTGCTTGCATTACCTTGCATTCATATTTTCTGGACATGCTTCACTTTACATTTTTCCTTTTTTCCTTTTCTCACCAACTATCACACTTGACTGGCTTTATGCATCCTATTTTTATACACCTTACAGCAGCTTTTGGACATAGATAAAACCTGGACATTGCCCTGTATAGTGCAGCACAGGACTTCAACTTGTGCTGAAGGCTATAGCCATTCAGAGAAGCACTTATTTCAGGTGCACACTTGGGTCCCACACAGACCCCTAAGGTATTTACTGGCAGACAAGAATATGAATAAGGGTTTTGTTACTAGAGGTGGAATAGTGAGCAGCTGCCTAGATAAATGTCTCCAGCAGTCCTTGATCTGGAAACCCCTTGAGGCTGAGGGATGGACTGGTGGTTCTGTCTCTATTATTGTGGTATTCTGACCAAGAACAGTTGCATGAGATAGTGTCATATGCAAGATATGCAGTAACTTGTATTTGTGTTGTCACAAACATTGTTTCCTAGACTTTTTCTATTTCAAACTGGCACTCCCCCTTAGTGAGAAGTTCAGCATCCCTCCAGACTGTTCACAGACAGTTCTTGAAAGGGACTTCCCTTCATCCACACCTCGTTCTTCACTTCGTATCTCTTTCCCTCTTTTGTCTTCTTCAGGGTCTAACCTGAAACAGAAAGAGCTCTTCCTCTGCACTGTGCCTGCTGTTGTCCTTCCCAAACTCATTACCTCTGATGTCTTTGGGCTGTATTTGTTTGTTCTGGCTATGGAGTATTTTTGTGTCCAGTGTATCCAATTTACTTCTCTTTTCCCATATGTTTAACATCATCGGCTGTTATCATTCACTCATCCTGTCTCCTTTGCAAGTCTACTTCATTTTCCAGAATATGAGGTAGGGTCCTGTCCCCTTCACTTTTACAAAACCAAAAAGGCTGCATCTTGCTGACCAAGGTAATTTTGTTACACAGAAGCCACAACATAAAATTACTATCTCCGGAGAGCAAATGGGTAAGTTCACTTGCAGAAACACCAGAATGAGTAAATGGCTCAAGACGAGTTACAAGAATGATGTGCTGCTGGCAACTGGATTATCAGGTCGTGAGGATCCTACCACATGTGTGTACAGCTTTTCAGGTCACCCAGACTGGGAGACACAGTAGAGTGAGTAAATCCTTATGACTCACAGAGGTAGAACAGGATGGAAAAATTAATCATTGTCATCCCCTAAAGGGTGCAGAAAGGCATATCCAAAACCAGCACAGGTTCACCAGCTGAGGAAGAGGTAATGTGAGGAGGAGCTGATAGTTGGCAGACCCTCTGTGTCACTACAGAGAAGCCTAGACAGGACACCTGGTGTCATGGCTTAGTCCCAGCCAGCAACTAAGCACTACGTGGCTGCTTGCTCACTCCTCTCCCCACCACTCTGAGGTGAGATGAGGAGAAGAGTCGGAAGAAAAAGGTAAAACTCATGGATTGAGTTAAGGACACTTTGCTAGGACAGCAAAGAAAGAGGAAAATCACAGCAACAGTGCTAGTAAAAGAATATGCGAGGCAGGTGATATACAATGCGATTTCATCACTTCCTGAAATCTGATGCCCAGCCCCAGCAGCGATCCCCCTTTCCAGGTCAGCTCTCCCCCTTAATATACTGAGCATGACACAATATGGTACAAATATCCCTTTGGCCAGTTTGGGTCAGCTGTCCTGGCTGTGTCCCCTCCCGGCTTCCTGTGAAATCGACCCTACCTAAAAAACAATGACATTTTCCACCCCTTATTCAATACCATCTACACCATGCCCAGATCCTACCCAGTCCAATTAATCACCACTACTCTTCCTGTCTTTGAGATATACATATATACAAAAATAGATATACACACACAAAGATATTGTTCCCTTAGCCTATGGGCCATCTGTCTCAAATGTCCATTGAGCTCTGTGCAGATCCCTTGACCCTACTTTTTTTTTGCAAAGCTGGCTTTTGTATTATTTTCCCTTTCTCAGAGACTTCTGCTGTGTTGCTCCATACAATAATCTATTGCAGGTGTTCTGGAGCTTCACCCTGTTCTAATGCAGTTTGGATTAGTCCATGGCAAATGGTGGGGCCTTGTTTCCACCTCTGGGACAGTTGATTCCAGGTGTATTGGATGCTTCCTCAAGTGGAAGCCACTGGCACTCTGCTGCTGAAGGGATGGAGGAAAATGCATTCACACTATCAATTCTGGCATACCACTTGGCTGCCTTTGAAGACTCATATGGAAGTTCCAGCATGTCCAGCATGGCAACACTCAACAAAAGCATGACTTCATTCTGGCCACAATAGTCTACTGTCAGCCTCCACTCTCTATTACTTCCTCACTGGCCATATGGGATTGTTAAAGGGTGAGTAGGTTCTGTTGATTACTCCCTGCATCTCCAGTGGATGAATCAGCTTATGGATGGGAATCAGGGGGTCTTGGTTGGTGTAATATTGCTGCTGGCACGCTGTCGTTCGGCACCTCCTGTTCATCAACTCTCAGCAACCCCGCAACAGAAGGGTCCTCTAAGAGACTGAGCAAGGTAGACAGCTGTTTAATTTCCTCCATCTCCAAGCCAGCTATACCAAAAGCTCATTTATTAATGAGCAAATATTAATAAATTCTGAGAGGTGTCATTCGAGGTGTAGGCCTATAGCAATGCCACATACAAATATCAGCTTAACCAGTGATGTTGTCGTATCATAAATTGATATTACACAGTATAACAAAATGAGAATCCCGATCCCTCTCAGAGGATGAATAGCACCACAGGTGATACATACAGCAAGTAAGGATTTACATAACACAGCTATGTGAACAAAGATAGCACCATTGTGACCAGTGACTATTTAACTGATATAATAAATACATATTAAAAATATTCTGGTCAGATCTGTAAATGTCTCAACCCTTCAGGCCCCACATTGGATGGCAAAAGGGTCAGTTGTGGCTTAGCCCCAGCCAGAAACTAAGTTCCACGCAGGCATTTACTCCTCCTCTTTATATATGGACTATGACATCATAAGGTATCGAATATCCCTTTGGTTAGTTTGGGTCAGCTATGCCGGTTGTATCCCCTCCTAGCTTCTCATAAAAATTAACTCTATCCTAGCCAAAAATCAGGACACCTGGGATATGAGTATCTGGGGGCTTGTATGCTGGGCAGACGGTTTGTGCAAAGAAGCCTTAGCATTTGTAACTGGGGAAGGGGGTATGAGGGTATGACTGACATCAGCTTTATTTTAAGACAAAATCTCTCTTCTTCGAGTTCTTGCACAATTTGCTGTATTGTTGCTACAGCACTGCAGTGTTCTTCCTGCAAATGAGGCAACTTTGCCAGCTCAGGGATAGTGGGGAGTTGAGTTTCCTCTGGCACAGCTCTGACCCTAACCCAGAAGTGGGAGGAGGAAGTAGGGGGAAGGATAGCAGGTAGTCCTCTAGCATGCACACAGGGCAGAGGCAGTGTGAGTCTCCACATCATAGGCATGGGGCCCAAAACCCTTAGTCACTGGGCCACCAGCTTTACCTTTTGCAGTGAAACTAGGGTCAGGACCTTAGCCCTGATGTCAGGACTCTGATGTTACTGCATCTGTGTTGCCAGCACACTTTCCTGCTCTTGGAATAACTAAGAAAATGCACTTTCTCAATAAATACTACTGACTCCAGCTAGGGCATGCTGCCATACTTTTATCATTTCCTGGATAAAGCAGGAAGGAGAGACTGGTATTCTGTATAGAGGGAGAAGCATGGCTTTTGTTGACAGATACATCTTTAATCCTGGAACATACAGTACTTGGTGCACGTTGCACCGTGTTTAGCGAGTCTGGGCTTCCTTAGGTAAGCTGATTTGCAAGGTGCTACTCTGTGATCTGAAGTCTTAGCAAATTAGGTTCCTTCATAAAGGCTTACAATAAAATTGGAAATGCCTGAAAACCTGTCTATCATGATCCCCATTTTCATTTGAGGTAATAGCAATATAATTTCTTTCTTTTAAGCATCACATTCCAGATTATTTGCCATGTTTTCTAGCTAGGCAAAACATTTGATGTTTTCTAAGTGATTTAGAAGAAGAGCGTTCAAGCATTCACAAACACAAAAACATGCTTCTGAGAGGATCTAAAGTAAGGATCTGGGGGCCTACAGAACCTAGCTTTTAGATACTTGTCACCAAGGTATCACAGTTACCTCTTTACTATGGGAGTTATAGGCTGCAGATAGAATAGATGTGTACTTCCAAAACTGTGAGCATATGGAACAAGGAACCGTTGGTAGAACCACAGCAGCTTATAGTCAGCCAATAAAAAACACTGAGCTCTTCAATTTTAGGTCAAGGCTGTAGAGAATTGTTTATGTCTGCTCTGTAAACCACAGACTGGAGCCCCCTTTTGAGGCAGATGCATTGACATGGGAAAAGAGGCTACTTAGCTAGAGCTATATTTCCAAAGTACAGTATTAGTTTAGCTGTTGGTGGTTTGAAGGAATACTTTTATTTTATGTCCGAGGCCATTGCAGTCTTAAATTGCAATTTTAACTTCAAGAGCATGTATGTGTAATTGGCATTTCACAAATCAGTAAACTTACACTCAACGGATCTCTTACAAAATGCCTGTTAAAAATTAACTCACTTTCATGGCATCTAAAGAGGTTAGTTAAAGTTTAAGTGCCATTAGGAGACATTAGAGTGAGACACAAATGTCATGACATGTCCAAGGCCACTTGGTTGTTGGAACAGAATAACGAGCAGCAACAGGGAATGAGACGGTTGAGTTGTCTTCTGTATTCCTCTCGTGGTTCCTTCACTTCCACTGTCCCACAGCACTTTGTACACAAATTCAACCCTGGAAACACTTGTACGCAATTAGCAGCCCCTCAGTCAATGGTTTCATTCAGCTGCCTCAATTCACGTTGGCTCTTACCGGGTCCCTTTGCCATTTGGTTTCAATAGAATATTCATGTAAGTGAGAGTTGATGATGGGGCACTAGTGGGACCTGACTGGGCTGATGTTCCATTTTATATCTTTTTTTAAGCATTTGCTTCACAGAAAGATCCCTTCTCGCTTTTCTTTTAAGCTGGCATTCTCAGTTAATAATTCTACTTCATTTAAAGTTAATGCCAAGTTACTTCTATTTTATGGGGTGTTTGCTTTGTAAATGGAGAGCTGGTAAATCAGTGTGCTAATTTTTGTTGTCACCCTAGCGTTTAATTTGTGTTTGTCAGATGATTATCTGTTATGTACACAGCAGTGTAGTTTCATACATGTAATTTGCTTCTCTCAGTTACAAGATCTTTGTTGCACTCCTGTCTCAAGGCTTCTTGCTTACAGACATCTGACTGTAGCAGGCTTCAATTATTATTTTATAAGCCTAGGAGATATGAAGTTGCAAAAGGGGAAGAACATTTTAAATTTAACCGTGCTTTAAGTATGGTTACTGAGTCATTGTTTCGGTTTTATTCAGTACATATTTCTGGCTAGTGTAAAATGCACTGAGAACCAAATTTAAAAACCATCTGCACCTCCTGTTTCCGTCTAAGACATTATTTATGTTTTTGGCTTTGTACCCTGAGCTAAATACAGAATGTGTAAAGACTGTTAATTAACCCTTTGAGACATGAGTTTCCCATCAATGCGTGGAACAGGAACATGTTTTTAATTAGGTAGTAAAACTCCCAGGATTTATACTTGCTTAAAATTTGCTCCATAATGAAACCAAAGGGAGTACATGTTAAATGAATTAAGAGAAAAAAAACACACACACAAAAATTAAAAAAAAAAAAAGAGGGGGGGAAAAAAAAGACTGTGTGTTTAAGTAAACTTAATTTGAGTCACACTCCCACCAAAGCCAGGAAACACTTATTTAAAGCCAGTGGTACGTTATTAATCCAAGATATTTTAATAAGTATGATGAGGGTTAGATACAGTTTTTCTCACTTGAAGAGGCAGCCTCATAGTCTTTATCTCTTCTCTTTTTGTAAGATCTGTTCTTGCCCTTAGGATTTCCCCAGGATGCCCAGTATTCTTCCAATATGGTGGATCAGCCACTCAGTTAAAAAGGAGCTCTGTGTAAGGCTAAGCTCGGATCAAGTCCAGCAAAATGTTTGAGTACTTGTCTAACATAAAGCGAGTGAATAGTCCTGTTGAAACCAATGGAATTAGTTGCATAACTGAAGTTAGCCACACACTTAAATACATTAAGTATTTAAGAAACACTCAGGCTGTTTAGTGATAAAATGGGGCACTGGTCTTGTGATGTGTCCTAGCCTGCCATAACCCAAAACCAACAGAATACTTCAGTGGGGATGTAATCTTACCTGTAGTATTATTCAATCCTTAGTTAAACTTTATAGAGAGAGTTTAATATTGATACAGGTAATAAAACCAACTATAAAGGAGAAGTTACCAAAGCATGGGGCTTGTGCTCTTATTCTGCTGTATTTGCTACTCAGACATTTCAATTTTAAAACAGAAATTCCAAAAATGCCTAATTCAAGCAAAGGTCTTAAGGGTCTGGAAAATGTCGTGTTTTAAATAAAAGCTTGTTTAAGTTACACAAGCACAAGGGAGGGAAAGCAATTCAAACTTGGGAAGCCTGTTTGTTTTTCTTTGTTCATGTTTAACTTTAAATTAAACACAATATAGTTCTCTTTTTTCTTTCTTTTTTTTTTTATTGTAAAGGATTTTAATTAAACCCTTCACACCCCTATATCGTATTGTTGAGTGCCAGGTTTCAGTCTAAGTGAATTTTTGTGGACAAGTGATAAAACACTAAGAATAGTAGTTCAGAGTAAATGTCTCCAGACCAGCTGAAAAGAGCCTCAGCTGTGTAAGAAGTCAAGAGACTGTTTGGCTTTCAGTTTGGTACTGTGCCATGGATGATTTTTACTCTTCCCCGAAGAAAACTTCCTCTCCACCCCTGCCCCTGAGGTCCTTTGTAATGATCCAGGTCAGAAGCAGGGACTATCCTGATGTCTTCATAGGAAAACAGAGCCACTGTTTAGAGTGGGTTTGCAGTCCAAAGCCTGTAAAAATTAGAAGACTAAACCCCAAAATTCAACAGCTCAGCTTTGTCCATGGTCTCTGTCCTAGTGTGGTTATTTGCAGCTGTGCTAACTGGGTATAAATTGATGACATTCACATATTGTTTAACACACATTGTTTCATCCAAGAGCTGGTGTAAACGAGTCCCTAAATTGAAAAGCAATGGATAAGCAGGTTCATAGGGTAGGCAAGGGATATCTTTGGAGGATTATCGCTCCATGAGATTTAAGCTACAGTTTCAAATGTACTTACTTAAATTGGCATGTGGTAGTGTGACATTCAAAAGCAGCACCCTGTCCTCTGCCTTCTGCCACAAAGTCTACCAGGACACCGCCTGAACAGTCACATGGACATGATGGATGCAGTGGTGGGGCTGTGGAGCTGGGGACAGGAGCAGGCCGCAGCCACTGCTATCAGCCAAAGAGCTGGCAAAGACTGACTGTAGGTGAAACACCAGTGTTACAGGGTAGAGCTGCTGTAGCGCTGGTTGACCACAGAAGCACAACTTGGACAAATGAAAACCTTAAAACTGCAACTTGAACAAACCACAATGTAGACTACGTGCAGTAAGCACATTTTTAATACTTTAATAAAAAAAAATACTATTGTTTATACTTCTATATTAAATAAGATCCCCATGTGTTTGGCAGCAAAGTCCATAGTAGCTCTGTGCATGCCCAGACCTTTTCTGTACATCACCTGAGACATTCGAGGGCACAGAACTGGCGCTGCACTCTAGTACTGAAAGACTTGAACCTCTGCACTGGGATTATGAACATCAGGTTTGAAACTGGGATCATACCTATCTTATATGAAAGTAAATTGCCTAGCTATATGATAGCTTCATCACCCCAGTGCTTCCTTCTGCTCTGCTTTCTGGCTCCTGACCTTCTACTGTACTTAGGGGGTGCTGCAATGGGAGAGAAGGTCTGGTGACTCACATCTGTTGTTTTCCCTTTTGGCTGCTCTTTGGCCTGATGCTCAGGCTTGCAATCCCATTAACCTCATCTGGTTTTTCTCTGATCCCTTGACGAACTGATTCAGTTTGCTAGCACAGAAGAAAAGTATTTGGTAGTGGTTGGTTGTTTTTCCTGAGTTAAGAATTCTTTTAATTTAATGTCCCAGGTCCTCTCTCAGAAGGACTGGACGAATATATAGTCCTTAGAACTCCTAAGCAATGAGCTAATGGGACTACGGATTTTAATATTCCTTAATATACCTTAAAATAAGTATATTTCTCATGGTTGGTACTTAATAGCTTTTATACTGTAGATAGATAATATTCTGAGTTTAAATATCAAAACATTTTAGCTAATGTGACCCTTTAGGAGGAACAGCTGTGTTTTAGTGGTGCCTCAGTAATTAAACATTTCAAACACCTGAGCTGCTACTTCCTCCAATGATTTTTTTTTTGTGCCTTGTGCTCATTTATACTTGCTCAAGTGAGTGAACTAGTGCTACCTCATCAACTGGTAATGTCTTACAAATGTGTAAATGACTATCCAGGCTGCAAAGCTGTGTGAAATGCAGGCTTCTTATCTTGGTTGACTGGGGAGAAGCCATTACAGTTTTTAGAAGACTTCTTGCAGGGTGCTCCTTTTTCTTTGCATTCAAGGGATTCTGTCCTTGCTCCAGTCTTGTACTGAGGCAGCAGTGATGCTAAAGGTCAACAGGGAGAATGGAGAGAAGGTAGGATGTACCCTACAGGCTTATATGTTCTATATTTACTTAAAATAACCAGGAATTGTTGAAAAATCTTTGGTGCAGCAGAGAAGATTATAAACAGACTCTTTTATAGTGTATCTACCTGTTATACTTGTTTATACATTGAAAGTCTGAAGTCTCTTCTTAGTTACTGTGGTGTAATGGGCAAAGGAACACAGTGTGGCTATTTGCTAGAACTTCCTGATTGTTCTCCCCTTTCTTTATCTCTGACACTAGAGAATTAGGTGGCTCTACAACTGAAAGCTGTTTGTGGCTTTCAGATCCTGGTGAGGAATAAGCAAAATAGACAATGTGAGGGTTTTTTGGTCTGGTTTTTTGCTATTTGTTGAGAAAGGTGGTAGCAACACAAAAGCGCTTCTCATTTTTGCTGTGTCTTTTTGGGGCACAACTGGGCTAAAGCATTTTGCTTAGTTTCAGAGTGGACTACAACAGTATTCTGTTGTGTTCTGCTATAGTTTGTTGGGCTCTGTGGGCAATATAGTGTCCTGACCTTACCCTTTGCTTCTCATATCTTACCATATTAACTGTGGTTTTATACATTTAATATACATCATGTTCACAAATCTATACTAATAACATAAACCTTTTCTTAGTAGCAATTATCTCTTATGTTCAATTTTATACAATCAAAGCATTCTAATATAATTATTAGGATTTGTGAAAATACAAGGGGAGAATGGCTCTATACTCATCACAGTAAAGTGTTGCCTATAGAAGTTATGAAGAAAAATCTTGTGTAAAAGGTCAACTTTGAACGCTGTTGCTTACTAAGAAGTTACGTGGCTAGGTAGAGAACAAGCATCTTGTATAACTGGGACTTAGGAAGATGGTTAAACGTTGGAGCATTTTCTCAGAAATGTAGTGAAATCTCTGTCCTTGGAGGCTGGGTAATTAAAATTTACTAGTACTAGTCTGATGCAACTCTTCAGCTAAATCTGCTTTGAGGGCTTGAAGCAGAGAAACAGAAATATGTCTCAGTTATTTTGTGTTGGTTTTTTTGGAGGTCATTTTTTAAAATTTGGTTTTGTTTTCTGAGATGTGCTTTACATCTGTAGCCTGTAACAGGCCAATCTTTTGGCTCGGAGACATACAGTCTATAAACTTTGATACTCAGGCAGCGATGATTTTTCAGTGATGTGTTAAATGACCTCAACAGGTGACATTTCTGTGCTGTGATGTGTTGCTGGCATAATTTGGTGTTGCTGACACACAAGAAGCCAAGAACTAAATGCAATGACCATGGAGACCTGTATGTAATTCTGAAGTTAGACTATTTCATGCACATGCATGTTCTGCTTCCCCAGCCAGCCTAATTCTGTGAAAATCCTCACCTTACCTGCCGTTCTCATTGCTTGATAGGTCTGTGTATGTCTGGAAGAGGTATTCCAGCTTTGAAAATTTCTTGATCTCAAGCAGTGTTATTTTGTGAAGGGTATATAATATTTCATTAACTCTATGAATGTAAAAAAAATCACTTGTATGATATGTTTGAGATATATTTCTTGTGGAGAAAGCAAAGCTGATGTGTTGCATTTCTCGCTGCATCTGAACCAGTAAGCTGTTTGATCGTTATTTTACTTGCAAAGCAAACTAATTATTATAAATATGTCTCTGTTAACATGTCATTAATTGCTGCTTCATGTATTTTATCTCTGTGTCTGTATGGCAACAGAAAAATGACTCTAAATGCGTCACTCATTCCAGTGCAGTTCTCATGGGCATTTGGTGCGCAGAGGTGTCTAAGAACCAAGTATGGGCTACGCTTCCTTTAGAGCTCCAAGATAAACTACATGTGAAGTTGAGTTTGTTTATTTATTTATTATAGTGGAGTATGGAAAGGCCAAGTCTATACCAGGAAACTCAACAGGCCCTGCTCATAGCCTTGAACGCTCTTCTGCAGGTGCCCCATGCTGTTTTCATTGTTAGTGTATTTCCTGTCATGATTTTGATCCTTGCCAGCTGGCAGTGTCCTAGGTAGTCCTTGGGCAAGCTCCAAGGAACAGCATAGGCCGGGGCGACACCTAACAGGTGATGAGACGGGGGCATGCATTTAGGGTAGGGGGAGAGTTTAGCTACGTTGGAGGTGAACTGTGCCCTGTCACTCATCGCTTGGTCCCATGGCCTTCAGTGCGGCTCTTTCAGTGGAAAAGACAAAACACTTTGGATTCTGCTCTGTAAAATCACTTTATGCTTGAAAACTGTCCAGCATGAACTAAACTTTCCTCTCAGCTGTCCTCATCTCCATTGAGGCCAGCTCTGTACTAGGGATGTCTGCCAGCATAGCTGTGTCAGTCTGCATACAAATAGGTGTGATTCCTGACCAGCGCAGCAATCCCGGCGGGAACGTTGCAGCAGAGCCATGGCTGCCCTGACAAACTACTCTAAGGGTATAGCTTGTTTAGTTTTATCAAAGCAATGAACGACTTTACAAGCTGCCCCCATACTGTATTTGCGTTTCTGTACCAGCAGTGTTGCAGCTCAGGACGTAGCCTTAGGGAGAGCGTGATACAAAGATGAAAGGGGTACTACTGCCCTACAAGGTAGTTTCCAGGCAAGCTCTGTTAGCCACCATCCAACTCCTGGCAGGTTCTACAAGCAAACATTCATTACCCCTGCAAGCTCTCTATGTAGCTTTTTGCATGCTTATTTCTCCCATACAAGCAAGAGCATGTTGTATATTGACTCAGTTGATGGAGTGAAACTCTGTTTGAACTTTTTTCCAATCCAAATGTGAAAACATAACTAACTGAGAACATAATTCTTGGTCTGAAGGAAAAGCAGCTGCAGTTATGCAATTATTATTTCTTTTTTCAACATCATGCCAAAAAGGTCTGTAAAGACCTGTATGGGAGAGGAACTGTAAAGTTTCCCGTTTAATCATTAATAGGAACCATTTTTGGTGGTGGCTGGTACACTGTTGAAAACTGGCAGAGCAAACTTATTTCTGTGCTCTGTGGACCAAACTCAGCGCTGGGATAGGAAACTGAAATGCCACTGAAGATTATAGGAATAGTGCCTATGTGTAGAAGTATTTTTACTCTAACCATAGGGGAGAAAGAAATACTGGTGTTGCCCAGATCTTAGTAGGAAGGCAGGGATATCTTATTGAAGACTGAGTTAGCGTCTCCTTTGTTGAAGTTGATTCATCAAAATGTTCTTCTTTGCCAGAGGCCAAAACAAAAGGACTTAGCAGGAACGTATGTGCTGATCAGGGTATTGCGCCATCTGATTCTGTGCACCTATTCCACAGTACAAACTGCTAGCCTGTTAATTTTTTTGCTGGTAATAGTGGGTGCTCAGACTGGGATGTAAAGCTGAAACATGAGAACATGAGTGACCCTGATGTATTAATGCCCGAGGGGTAGAAAGCTCGGAAATGTGGATGTGATTTGGTGATAAAGTGTGCCAAGTGTATTGTTTGTAGAGGTCTGTGGGTGTGGGAGGAGGTACTAGCCCTGATTCATGTTTGTTTACCCTTCTCTGCTCCTGAAGTCCTATAATCGCTAAATATTATTATAATCTTACACATGGCTCTTTTTTTCCCCTGAAGCAATCTTCACAGACCAAATAGATGCCTGAAACTTTAAGGAAATTTTGCATCCTCTCATGAACTGATTAGCTGTATCGTACCTTCCAGTAGAAGTATTGCATTTGGAGTTCATCAGCACTCAAAAAGAGGTTAGGGAAGAAACTGGGTCTCTCAGAAGAGAAGCTTCTATTGATCCCTTTTGAGCAGGACTAAAAATGCTCCTCTGTAAGTTAGTGCATGCCCTGTTTCAAGCACCAGCCTTGGAGTGAAAGAAAATATTTTTAGCTCCTACGCTATTCCACCATTGAGTAATGCCCTCTGTTTCCTAGCCTTTATAAGAAAGAGGCTCAGGGAAGTGACACCAGAAAAGCCTGTCACAACTGGATGGTTTTTCTATACCAGGAAAATCTTTTGCTGTCCCTGTGGGCAGTTTCTATACACCATAATGCATCTAGAGCACTGTGGTGAAACTACAAGGCAGCGTCCATTGCAACTAAGATAACAGGCTTTGCTTTCCTTAGGGGTGCCCTGCCTTCCTGCATGAGGCTGGATCTAAGGAGAGGTGTGTTCAGTAGCCTCAGGAAGGGATCCACCTGGTCTGCATTGCCACCCCTCCAAAGTGCTCACAGGATGACTAGATCCATTGTAAACCCTGATAGTCCCCCAAGGGAGCAGGGGAAATAATGATGTGGGGTGTGATGGAGCAGTGTGTAGGCTGGAGGTCCAGGGCTGGGGCTGGATGTGAAAACAACTGAGAATTCAGGTAGTCATTTCACTGCTAGCATGTGTGCCTGTGTGTGGAAGTTAGCATAGCTGCAAGTACTTGTCTTGGGACTTTTTGGCAGGAATAGGAGGAAGCCCATTTATGAAAGCAAGGTACTCTCAGACGAGGGAGAAGAATGCATTAGCCTGCGTCATGAGCTACACAGCTCATTTTTTTTATTTCCTCAGATTCTGGAGAATTTGGATCTAATTTATCTGTCTTGTCAAGTTTTTGTCTTCGGTATTTTGGATTTGCGACTTGATGGCAGAGAAAGCCAGCTCTGAATGTGCAGTTTGTCTTGACTGCTGGATGAAGGAGTGGCGTATAATTCAGCACCACAAAGATTGTACTAGAGTTTCTTTTGAATTTGTTTCAGAGGAATCATCACTGTGGACAAAGATCTTGAGGGCGAGACAAGCCTTCTCACTGTCTTAAAAGTTTGCCCTTTACATGTGTTTTCTCCTCTGGATGGCAGCACTGTTGAGGAATCTTTGTCTGGAGTACCGGTGACAGGATAGGTTAGAAATCTATTTTTTTAATTGTTGGAATTAATTCTTATGGTGGCAAAGTGAAAAGTTACGGGTAATTTTCCTTTCATATCGATTTTCTTTAAGGATTAAGTTCCCTCCTTTGGATATGGCTGAAGAATGGTGCAAAAGTAAAGTAAAATATTAAAGTTTTTATATAATTTGCTCAAATTTGCTTCTTTTATAGTCTGACTGAATATTTATGCAGATCATAGAACCAAATCATAACACATTATACTTACTGTATGTGTGTAATGTATATAAAATGCATACTCCTAAATGGGTTCCTTTCATCTGCACAGTGATAAAACGGAATAAATGTAACCATAAAATATGCTTCGTGAGTCTATGAAAGTAAACAGAACTCAGATCTCAAAAGATGTGTACAGATTAAAATGCAGATGAACTTGGACATTACTGTACCCACTCTTTTATCACCCTGCTTTTCTTTGACACAAGCCAAGAATAACATAACGTTTTCCATGAGTCTGAAAGTAGAATTTTTTTGCTGGAGTTATGATTCATTTATAGACATAGTTAGATGGCAGGAAAGGCTGTCTGTGAGCCACATGCTAACTGAGTTGCTTTTCCATACACTCATACATGTGTTCATACATTCCCCATATAAAGGTACATTTGTGAGCGTGTGTGGAGGGTGCGTGCACACATATGCACCTACTACAACTGATGTAATACTTGCTTTGGCAGAGGACAGAGACAGGATAGTGGAATGATACTCTAGGCCCAATTTTATTCCCAATTTCTCTTTATTAAATTGCACTAGGTCTATTCTACTGTATAAATGCACATATATTGGGGCCTGGAGGAACCTACTGAATGGATCCTTCATTCTTTTCGCTTCACCTTCAGTTAGTAGTCCTAGCAGGGACTCCACTTGCAAGATCCTACGGGACAAATTTGCTGTAGAATTCCTGTTAAGAGCAGCACTTGTACTGAGCCAATGAACACAAAGATTATAGACTAAGACAAATAATGATGTAAAGTGCCATCTTTGTTTCACAGACCAAGATCCCCAGCTGTGCTCTATTTGCACAGTCTACTAAAAGTGGCCATGGGAGGATGGTACAGGCTGGTTAGCAGAACAGTCAATATGCACAGACTTATTTTTAAACCAGTCAGGCTATTTAATCACTTTACTCATAGATGAAAACGAACTGCATTTGGTCAGGTGAAAAATGCTTGAGATGTGTGTGAGGCTCGAGAGGAAAACAAGCTTGAAGACCCAGGTGTTAACTAGAAGTAGCTTTCTGTGGCTCATTCTTCACAGCTGGACTGCATTTCCCATAATATACTATGCCTGTAGGATTTCCATCATCCACTGCTTAGGATTCAGCTAAAGGGAAGACTGTGGAGGTCAGTGAAGGTGAAATCTAGTATGGAGCCAGCCCATGGAGACAAACGGAAAGAGACATCCAGGCTATAGTTTTCCATGAATCACTGTGGCATCTCAATCAGGGGTGAATTATTGCCCAACTGACCCTAAATAAATTGTTGCTTCTTGACAGCTGAAGTATCTTGACTTGGATTCACCTAAAACTGCATATGTTGTTAAAATTTTCCTGGTGGACGGTCAAAAATATAATATTTTCTGTAAATAATAAGTGTTTAAATAGAAAACTGCCTCTCAGGTAATGTCACTTTCCATCTGTTTTATCTAGTTCTTCCTGCATATGGCATATTTCAGTTGCTGAATATTATTTT
Organism: Zapornia atra; assembly: GCA_013400835.1. Lineage (NCBI taxonomy): Eukaryota > Metazoa > Chordata > Aves > Gruiformes > Rallidae > Zapornia > Zapornia atra. The sequence goes on along the minus strand of VZTU01027156.1, from coordinate 123,350 downwards.
AACTAACAAAAAGGTTATCATTCTAATCTTTAAGTCTTCTCTACTGTTCTCCCCACATGGTTTGCTTGGATGTATTTTTAACATAGTAGACATGCCAATAAAGGCATGAATACTAATATGTATGCTTACAATGATTTTTTTTTTCTCCAGATGTTTTTGCTATGCTGTCTATGGGCCCAGCTATGTATCAATTAATTAACAATGTTCTGCACTTAGTAATAGAATTACTCAGAAGATTTAGTGAGGTTAATCGTGTGATTGACAACCATGAGGGGGGAGGGGGAACCAACTTAGGACTCTTTCCTGGTCTGAGGATTTTTTCTTTTGTTAACTTAAATATAAATGGAAATCTTGAATAAGCTTGCTTGTTTTCACCCTTGAAGGGTAGGTTGGCTCGTTGACCTGAGGCACACTCTTTTTTTCTTTTTTTTTTTTAAATGGCCCAAGTTGATTAAGCCTTTTGTTTCTCTATTTTTAGGGAGGTTACAATATGAGGAGGTTTTTTGGTGTTTTTTTTTTTTTTAATTTTTTAAGACCACCTCTGGCATCAAACCTCTGCTTTAAAGACATTCAATTGTTATGGTTTGGCAAACCTCAAGCAGATCTATTTAAACAAAAATAGCTTTTTTTTTAATAAGGAAATGAGATGAAGATGAATATAAATAAGTTTGCATGTAAAAATAGAGCTATTGTTGGTCTACATCTGAATCGCACTCTCATTTGGGCACTTAATCTCTCTGGACAGTCACTGATGGCTCACATATTTGCACAACCTCAGGCTGAAAAAGAACCAGATTCTAGGTTTCCACTTCCCAGGATACTGCTCCAACCACCCAGTTATTATATTAAACATAGCTCGTGGTCCAAATGTCATTTGAAACGGTAACCTCTGATTGAGAGTTTGAAAAACATGGCAGAGTCTTTCGTAAAGAGATGTCCTCGGCTGCTAATCTCAAATAGGGAAAGAAAAACTTGCTGTAGCATGAAGGGCAGAAACCCTGGGAGGGGTATATATCTGGGGCAATGCCTCACATGCAGCATTTTCTCTTGACTGGTTTCAAGTAGCTGCATGCAGAGCATGGTTATGTCAGTCGTGTCTCCTTGTTCAAAGGCTGCTTTAGCTTCTATACTGAGGCTTCTCACTCTCATTAACTGTATAGAAACCTGAGACACCTACCGTCTCTGAATGCCACAGGGAGGTAGGCAATATGTCATTTTACTTTGATTGCATCTGGCTATAAATGACTTTGGAACATGCACTCAACTGATTTGTACTTTTCACTTCCAAGAAAATCCCAGCCATGAGGAAGGGTCAATCTCATAATTTGACAGTGAAGATATTAAACTGGAGCAGTTTTAACTATGGTCTTTAATTTTCTATCTTATAATTATTTCCTTATAAAACTTCTCTTTGATGGAGTCTGAATGTTTCTGTATCTTTATAATGAGCAACATTTTCACATAGAAGGTGGGGGGGGGAGGGAAAGAAAGGTTGTCCTTTCTAAAACACACCTGTCATATTAATAATGTGAAAATCAAGGGGCTGATATTAATTTCAGAGCCTTCAAAAAAGGCTCTGTGGATTGTATCTGTTACGGCCTGTGGCCCTGATTCAACTTTTAGAGAAGTCAATAGGTGTCCTGGCTGTTTCTTCCCATAGCCGCTTGGATCAGGCCCAAGGCAAACAAGAATAGCCATGGGGAGATGCTAGGAACAGTAAAATTTAAAAGAGAAAAAGAAGGGGGAGCTAAGCAGCGTCTGGTGGGTGCTAGCAAGGATGCCCTATGAGAGTGTAGCATAAATTAAACCATGGTCTGTGCCTGCAATTTATTTAAAGAATATTATGCTTCCTGAGTTTTCAAACTGAAATTTGTGGAGAGGAGATAAGGTTAAAATACTCACACAAAATCTTTCCCCCCCTCCTTGCTGAGCAGCAGTTTGTAAGTGAAGCTCGGCATCCGGTGCAGCAGATACAGGGAGGGGGTGGTGGGGGCCACACTGCCTGCCACAATGTCACCTGCAACCGTGCCACCAAAACCCAGCTCCTCATCAGGGAGACTGGCAAGAGCGGGTAAGAAGGAGCCAACTTCTTCTGGGATGCTTTGTGTGAGGGCCCCTCTTCCCTTGCACAAAAGGGCTCAGAAAGGAGGGGACCTCCAGGCCCCCAGGGATGGGCCAAAAGTAAACGAGAACTAGCCCGGAGGCAGTCCCTCTGTGGGTGTGAAGTGATCCTCCTCCCACCCTGTCCTTGCTGCGGTTTATTTATAGATAGCCTTATTTGTTTGTATTGTCAAGAAGCAATAATTCCTAGATTATTTCTTAAGTGTCTAGAGAATAAAGATCAAATGCTGCCAAGTGTACACATGACAGATAGATGAGAGTATAACACCAGAATCCTCCTTTGTCATGGAAATTGTGTTGGTTTCCTGTTAAGAAAATGAAAAGCAGATGTTAAAAAACATAGCTGGTTTGTGGATATTCATGCTGCATTGGGAGGGCCTGGATTATAAAATGATGAATACCCAGGGGAAGGAGGGTGGTTTTAATTTACTTTTTAGAAAGAGGCAGGGAGGAGGGAAGCAAAGAAATAGATGTGCCATTCAGGTGTTACTGGTAAGCTAGAATATACCACCTCCAGCTGGTTGATGTGATAGGAAATAGTAACAAGGGTCTTTGCTAGATGAGAGTGCTCACAGCAATACTGCAAATTCTGGACTTTTCCATCTCAGAGTGGGTTCTTTTTGAAATGAACAAGAACTTGGGTAGGTCAGAGCCTTGTCTGGTGGTTTGGGTTTTTTTTCCCCCCCCCACTTCCCCACGTATTCTCTGTAGCTGCCAGCTGATCTTGGCTATCCCATGTCAGCTTTTTAAGGAATGAAGAGGTGGTGACTTTCCTCATAATGTCATGTCAGGGAGAGGGAAGGGATTAAAGCCTGCAAGGAGGGGAAGGCAGCTTGCTGCTTTCATGGTACCTCTGCATGGAAATGGTCCAGGAAGGAGAGGAAAAATGCTTTCTGAGCCTCTCTCTCCATACCCTTAAACACCCTCTGTAGAAGTTTTGTGTGTATCAAGGAGAGAGTGAGGAGCAGAGGCAACTAAGTGGTGGGGATGGTGCTAGGGGAAAAGACAGGTTGAAAATGCATCGTTATTTACGGCACTGCTTGTTCGGGTAGTTCCCTGAAAGACACATTTCCCTTCTATGGTGGTATGAAACTGTGAGATTTAGGATACACAAATGTGGTGGTGGAAAAGGCCAGATTCCTCCCACCACCCCCCCTGTCTTTCAGATTACTCTCCTGATTTTTGGTCGGTTTGCAGGCTTTTTAATGACCTGTTGCTGCAGTGCTGTTTCCTGTTTGTACAGTATGTTGACATATTGGATGTTTGAAAGACTGCCCTGTCTTCCTTGCAACTGACATTCAATATATACATACATATATGTGTATAATATATATATGCTCTGAACAGGAAATGGGCGGCGTTGGGGCAGCCTTCAGCTTTTGCCATGGGAGCAATCCTCCAGGTTGGGAAAGTGAGCTCCCCAGGAGCGTAACAGCCTCCAGGGACGTGTGCCCCAGAGATGGGGCGAGCAGGGAGTGACAGCGGGACCTGTAGAGAGGAAGGTCAGCACCTTTCCCCAGTGTCCCACCAGTCGTTCAGAAGCACCAGTGTTATTCCACCTGTGAAGTAAGGGCAGGTCTAACTGTGCTGTCCCAGGTTGTACTGTCTGCATTTACCTTGGCCACCCCATTGAGACCGTATTGTGTAAGGGAAACGTGTCGCAGCCAGTTGCTGAAGCGTCCCCGGGAAGGCACACAGGCACGCTTGCTGGAGACCTTTAACTGAGATTTCTTCTTATGCAGCTAAATCTATTAGGACCAAATGTTCCTGAGAGCAAGGTGGGGGATGTGAAATACAGTCATATTTCAAAACAATAATCAATATTTTCAAGAGTATTCAAAAGTTGAAAATAGTGGGGTTTTATTTTGACAAATTCTCAGCTGCTGTTTTTTCTGTTTCTTCCAGCATCCTCCTAACTTTGCCCTTTTATTTTTCCATTTGCATTTTTTTTCCTCCCTCTGTAGTTAACAGCTAGTTGTGGGGGTGAAAGTTTTAAATATATGAAATTGTAACATTGACAGTCTGGCTGCAGTATCAGTGGGTTCTAAGCACAGAAGGTAGACTGCCCACTTACTCTTAACAGTTTTCCTGAAGTTGCTTAAATTCACAGGAAGACAGTATGGGCTCAGTATATAGGTGAGAGACACATTTTTAACACCACACACAGTCAACTCTGCTACTAAGTACAATAAAAAACTACTTTTACCCTAGGAAATGTATTTTTCCCAGCATATACATAGGTGTAACCTCTGTGTGTCCTGCCTTCTGGTTCTGCTTCGCTTCTTCCTTGCTTGTCAAACATCTTCAATCCATGCAGCGAGGACAGGCAAGCTCCATATTCGTGGATGCAATTACAAGGCCATATACTTTTGCAGTTGTTTTTACTCCACTTCTAACCTCAGGATTGCAGGGGATAGCAAGTCTTGAAATGTTCAGGGCCTGATTTTTCATATGAGTGTCCAGCAATATTTATCTGAATCATCTGATGCAAAACCCTATTGGAAAAGAGAATCTTGTTGCAGTGTGATTTCTCATTATAGTTACACTTGGAACAGAAACATTTTGTGTTTTGCTTTGGGACTTCAGTGTTTCCACATCCATCCCAGGTGGAAAGTGGAATAAAGAGATGTATGAAAATGTGTAGGCTATTACTTGTGTTATCTGGTGACTAAAGTGGAATTATATTGATGACATATGGACTAAATGATCAGAGCACCCAAAATAGTTCAGGGAATTCAATTTGTTTGTTTTTAATTCTAGATGGCATCAGAAGAACCTCTCAGTGACAGTTGCTTCAGAGAAGTAAACTGGAGAGGCTCAGAACTTATTCCCATACCCTGAGGACTGTATGTCTCTTCATGTTAATGTACTTCAAGGCAACAAAACCAGAATTGTTCTCTCAGATGGTGCCAGCCTTGTGCTGCCTGTAATTCACCAGAGCTTTGGAGCTCTGAGGACATCCACCTGGCACGCTTTGTAACTCCAAAATTCTTGGAGAGATGTAACTTTCTTTTTGTTACTTCATTTCACCCAAACGAAATCATCAGCGCATCCACGAGTCTGTTGGCGCAGGAAGGGGAAATGGCTTCCCAGTAAGCTCTTGTCAGTGGTACTCCTTGGTGGGTTGAATGGCTCCTTAGTAAGGAGCTTCGCCTCTCTTCCAGGGAGCTGATGGCTGGTTTAGTCTTCTTCTCACTGATTAAATAGCATGTTGAGTTGGTGGTTTTGAGTGGAGAAGGTTATAAAACTTTATATCCCAAAATATAACATTCTACCGGACCCAAATATGACTTGAAGTAGTTTTATCGCTCACTAAAATCCTGGGTTATTTTGAAGTCTCACTCTAGGAATGTTTGTGTATGGGAAAAAAACTGCTGTATGGGAGAAACGTTTTGCTTCTGACAGAATAAAGTTACTGGGGGAAATGCATTTTTACATCAAAGAAAATAACAGAAGAAAACACCCTTTACATTTTTTCCAGTATAAAGACGGGCTTGAAACATCAAGAAAAACAATGCACCTTTTAGAGGGAGGCTGGGTTGGTTCTAATTTTAAATGGCTACCGATGCGTTTGAAGTTGCCCCCTCTGTAAAAGTATGTTTTCCCCTGTCTCCGGTTGGATCCTGGGGCGGGATGCCGGGCCGGGCGGGGATGCGGGGCCCGTCCGCACCTGCCCAGCGGTGCAAACCGAGTGACTTCTGCGGTACCAGCCAAACGCCGGTGCGGGTTCTGAGGCACGCAAACGCTAGCCACGGCAGGTCGGTTCGCGGAGCCTGCCTCTGAATTCTCTGACAAGAAGGTGGCGCTGGCACTCCGGATTTGGGATTTCTTGCAGTGGGTGACTGCATCCACGGGNGCTGCATCCCCGGGGTGCTTTTTTTTTTTTTTTTTTGCAGGCTGCATCAAGTGGAAAAACAACTTCCCCGCAGCTGTTATATGTTGATGGGGGGTTGGTGGGGTTTGGGGTGGGGTTTTTTTGTTCCGGTTTTGTTTTTTTTTTTAACGTGCTTGGCACATAGAAAACCTGCTCCCCTGCAAACAGGGTCCTTTCTTCTTCTGTGAAATGCAGCCTCAACTAGTTCATGTCTTACACCACCTTCATTGTGTCCTAGTACTAACGACCTTCGGGAAGCTTTTAGTTATAATGGGCTCCTTTGTGAGGCAGGTGTGTGGTTTTGGGGGTGACCTCTGTGAGCAGTGGTTTGTTTCTGGTAGGTGGAGGACACTGTGCTGTGAGGGGGTCCCCCTGTCCTGATGTCAGCACAAGGTTTTTATAGTTTGCTGACTTGGTGTAAATTCAAACTTTGCTCTGTTCCCAAAGCTGTGGGGCTTTTTGTGCCCACCTCTTGCTTGTTTGTGTCCAAGTCCATGTGTTTGGTACAATTTTACCAAGGTGAGGTGTCCTCCCCTCTTCCCTAGGCAGCCTGGGAAGGATGGATGTTTAATGAGAGTGGATGGGAATTGCTTTAACCTTGAACTTCAAGGCATAAAAATTCATTGTCCTTTTCTCTCCCAACACCTTAATTTTGGTGTTTAACTCCTCTCTCTGTTGACTATTAGCCATATACATTCCCGGGCAAATGATTGGTGGTGGTTTCAGCATGCTTTAGGTGTATTTGCATGATGTATACATAAAATACATGCTCCCACTTGCAAGGCACCCTAAAGTACCAAATACTTCTCCTTCTAAGGCTGCTTGTGTACTTTGCCACACATGCCAACTACAGTTTTCATGCACCATAAGTATAGGATATTAAAGGGTTGAATCTCTATTGTCACTGGCCATTCAAACAGCCTGTATGTATGTAGCTGCATTTTTTTTCCAAGACAAATTTCAATTATTAATTTTATTATGGCATTAAAGTTTGAAGCTATTAAGTAATATGGGACATTTTAATAGAGGGAGTAATTTAGTAATATGGTGTTATCTCTATCACAAATTTATCTATATTAATTTCTCTTTCAAGCTGGTGGGGGAAGGCTGGGAGAGCTGGGGAGGAGGTGGTGGCGTGTATGAACTCCAGGCTGCGTTTGGCAATTTGGCCCAAGCGCTTCCTGCCAGCACAATGGTTACCCCAGTATGCCATTTGCGCAAAAGGGGTAGATGATTTTCTTCATAAGCGTTAAGCACAAAGGGTACTCCGTGATGCCATCTAATTGCTTAATCCCCAAGGAGTTCTTCAGGCGTTTATTTAACACTAATTGCATGTGTAAATGTTCTTAATTTACAGCGTGTGAAAGTTGCAATGAATGCACACAACAGAGGATGTCAAAGTGACGCTTCATGGAAAGATGCAGTTAAGGCAGTGTTAAGTTACTTCTAAATAGGATTAATCATTTATTAAAGTTCAAAGCTCATCGGAGCACACGTACAAGCATACGATGGCTTGTTATTGTTCACAAGTAACTGGTGGAGGGGAGTTGCGCTTCTAAAACTTCTACGGTCTAACTTAGTGCATTGCACTAAATGATGAACTTGAAGACTTAAAAAGCTAAGCAGGGCAAATGATTCAGCACAAGGCAAAGAACTTGGCTTGGCAACCGTTGCACAAAGCCTGCTTGGGCTGTTAATTAGTGCTCGCATTGTAATAGAGCCACAGAGTCCCGGGCGCTGTATGGAGCTGTAGTTGGGGGGAGGGGGTATCCCCACTCTAGAGCTCTGTTTGGCTTCAGCCCACAAAATGTGAGATCAAAACATGTCGTGTAGGGCATGATACATCCATAAAGGTCTCAAGACAGGTAAGCAGCATTATTTGGAAAGGAACCTGGTTCCCTGTTAGCTGTTGTTTGTGGAGTTAAAGCTTTGATTCTCTCTGTAATCTTGTATATCACTGTAAATATACACAGAGGAACACAAATAACAGCTGGCACCTGAGCTTTCAGGAAAAAATCCCAAGTCCTATGTTCTCTCTGTTTACGCTGGGATTTCACAGGGCAAAATGGTTCAGGAAATCATACAATAAAGGAAATTATACTTTTTGTGACATGATTATATGCCCTAGGAGCATAACTGCCTGCAAGCCCTACTTTGTGGCACGTACTGCTCAGGCAAACAGAAGTAGCTTTGGCAGGGGTCAGGGAGGAAATTATGTTTTATGGTATCACCAAGAGGTGATTTAGGAAGCCCGCATTCAGTCAGCCTTCCTGCCCAGCTCAAACACAACCCTAAGCCACATGCCTTTACCCTGCCTGAGATGGATCAGCTCTGGCACTTTTCTATTTTTTCTGTGGATTCTGGTAATTCCACCTGCATCTGAGTACTTTTGGAGAGATGATTATTCCTACAAGGACTAGAGTGTGATAATTCATGGGGAAAGGTGAATCAGTTAGAATCAGTGTCTGATTTGCCACAGACTTCCATGGTAAAGACTGGAGCTGCAAAAAGGCCTAAGCATCCTGTTGCATTGTGTCTAGGTCTTTCCTGTGTAGTAGAATCTGTAACATAAAATTCAGTGCCTTCAGCGCAGACAGAATTATATGTGTCAGAATGTGATCTGACAATATTGAGTAGGGGGGAAAGTGTCATCTACAGTTCCTGGCAGGCCATATTGAAGAGACACATGTGTTTCAAATTTAGCCCCACTTCTCTACTTACAGCTGAGGATTAAAGTGTTTTTTCAGCCATCTTAAAGGAGGAGCACGTCAAAAGGGGCAGAATAAGAGTTAATCATATCTGAATGCCAAAACCAGAAATTAACGTGTATGGGAATTCTGGTCCAGGATTCAAGCCAGGACTTTTGTTAGGTTAAATGGCTTCATCATCCCCATGTGCAACTGCTGAAGAGAGCTGGAGGAAGTATATGTATGATGAGGAAAATCTAACTTCTCATGCACTTATCCTGGGCCCTTTGTGATTAATGGAAAGAGTCCATTAATTCAAGTATATGCTTTTGCTCTCTATGGGGAAAAAGTGGTTGTGATTAAAAACCAACTTCTACTTATATAGTTTAATTTCCTCAGATGAGTTAAAAAATTGGAAGAGGGTATGGATGGCCCAAACAGTTTAGTTTAAAACAAAACAGAACGGACACATATCTCAGCCTTCCCTTTATGCCGAGCTGTGCTGGGAGGCTTTGGCGCTCCTTGAAGGCTTGGTTTGTCTCCTCGCTCGCCGCTTATTTTTGGCAGGAGTGGTGTGCACTGAGCTTGCTGTTATCCACAGCTTCCAGAGTAAGGAGACCGCAGAGGAAGAAGCCCACATCTCACATAGTGCATTCTGCAGTCTGTGCCGCAGAAGCACCGTAGGTGTGGAATGCCAGACAAGGGCACAAGCCTGCACCTCCCTCAAGGCAGGACCTGAAAGTGGAAGGAGGACATGGCACATTGATGGGGCTGGCTGCCCATGGGAGGACGCAGGGGGTGTCTGCAGGAGACATCTGCTGCTTTGGGAGGAAATGAATAGGCCAGTACCCTTGGATATCTTTGTGCTAGGTGAGCTAAGGAGGAGCAACTCTACTGTTACCAGCAGGCAGAGTGGCACCAGAGCACATGAAGGTAATGTCTAATCAGGTGCTCTGTTTAAACTGATTAAGCTGTACCTGAACTCTAACAGAGACCAAATTATCTTTCCCCCCTCGCCCCCACAAAAAAAAAAAAAAAAAAGAGTCCAGGCATTTGAGCTGGCTGCTGGGCTCTCTGCCTCTTTGGGCGGCAGAGGTGTGTGCAGGCAGCGTTTGTTCTGGCATGTGGTGTGTTGGTAAGAAGCAGGGAGGTACAGTGGTGTCCCTGGGGGAGAGGTGGTTGCTGCTCTTCTGGGGTGATACTGAGTGTGGTTTTGGGGGATGGTAGGGACCCGAGAGCCACAGTGCAGACCTGGCCAGCTCAGACTTTGTGAGCAACAAGGGGCAGCCAGGTCTCAGATTAGATGGGAGAACTCAGTGGGGGCTGGGTGTTGCTGCTATGCACAGAGTAATTGGGCTGGGCCATGTCTAATCAAGCAAGTGCTGGTGCCTAAGGTCTCTCCTGCATGGACATGACTTTGAAGAAAGAGCCGTGTGTTTTTTAAAAAAAAAAAAAGATTCCTTTTCTGTCCTGAGCTGTTGATTTAGAAGGGGGTATGCTCCAGGAGTTAACTTCCTAGATGCTTTTATAGGGGCTTTTGGGGTTGGTTTTTTGGTTTGTTTGGTTGGTGAGATATTTTTGCTTCAAAAGCTTTTCAGCCTCTTGATGAGCAACTTACAAGAGAAAGTGTAGATACAGCTAGTTCCAAACTAGCTGACCCAGTGTTTCACCATAAAGTACTGTAAGAGCAAACGTGATATGCATCTTTGTACCCTCCTTAAAAAACCTTTGTGCTTCCAAGCATGCACTTGTGCAAAGGCAACCCTTTTGAAACCAGAAACCTATAAAAATTAATCCTACAATTAAAATAAAAATTGCTGGTGTAAAAGAAAGACACCCTTAGTAAGGACAAAACCATACCTCCTCTGTGGTATTTATAACCTGAATGTTATGGAATACCAAAAAAAGAACTCTGCCATTGGCAATATAAACAAACTGTATCTCATGTCACTTGAGTACTTTATTAAGGCCTATTCTTATTGACTGGACTGGGGTTAGGCCTAAGTTAAAATATTATTCAAGATAAGGAATTTCCAAAATTATGCCTTTAAATGGTTTCTAAAATTTCATCATTACAGTGTGTGTGCTTATAATTACCCCACTGACACCCTCTAAATGTTCCCAGTAAAATGTGATATAAGCTTTTAATGTTTCCCGAATGAGCATCTGAATGGATCTATAGTGTAGAGGTTTACAATCAGGCAGTTTGAGAGAAGCCTTTATCTAGTGTTGGTTTTACTGTTGGGGATGAGATTCTGAAGTTGACCTGTTTTTTACAGTGGCAGTTGCCATGCATTTTCAGGGAGTTTTGGTAAACTGACAGTTAAGCAACCGGTTCATTTTAAATATCTTGGTACTGTACAGGTGCGTACGTTTAACCTGGAGGGAAGACAGACAATTACAGGATTTCTCTTCTCTTCCCTCCCCCCCAATCCCTTGGTACTCCTGCTTGCCCAAGAGGAAAAAGCATCGCATTTCAGATCCTAGGAAGTCTCACTTGCCCTGTTTGTTCTCTGATACAGGCCTATAAACAGAGACATTCAGTCTGTAAACAAGTCAAGCTTACAAAGTGACTGAAAGATAACAGCCCCCGATCTAACAGTGGGAGAGGAGGGAGGGAGCAGGGGGAGGGATGATAGAGAGGCTGCAATAAAAGCAGGAAGGTCTCTGTTGGTCCTCTTGAAGTTAGTGGTTAAAAACATCAAAGCGTGGTGTGTGTTTTTTTCAACCAGACTGCTGTGTCACTTTATAATTCTTCACAAAGCAACCACCCAGCCACTAACATACTGCAACTGTTAGTGCGAGCTGTGCTTTGATTTAGAGGAACTGCATCCAGCTCCAGGCATGTTAAGCTGAGGAATCTCTTGTAGGTTTACTTGGCATGCTGTGTGCCATTGAAGAAACTATAACTTTTCGAAGCTGCTAATTGCAAGTTGTTGAGGATTTTTTCCTTTCATTAAAAAAAACAACTCTCAAACAAATTGCACTCCCCTTCTCTCTCTCTCTCCCAAAACCCAAATAATTTTCCCAGAATCTGAAGTCTTCAGAATTTCCTACACTTGAAATTTTAAGTGAAAAACAAGATGGTAATGGAAAGGAAGGGAAAACAATTATACCATACATATCAAGGCAAAAATGTACGTATACTCAGCTCAGTTCTAAGAAATATAAATTATTCAACAGCTGCTTCAGCAGAGAGATATTTTGGAAGTTCGAAGCTAGCAGAGAGCCTCAGTTCTCTTAGATGGGGGAGAGTATTTTGTTTTCTGCAGAGTTTTTGGGAATTGCATGGAGCTCTTGTCTGACCTTGGAAAAAGAGCCAAATAGAGATAGGTGGGAAGAGAAGCGAAGAAAGGCGGGAGCCTTTAAAGTGGGAAGAGGAGCAACATTGTTCGGGGTGGGGGGGAGGAGGGATTGTGAACTTTCATGTAAACAGTGCCAGAAGTTTCTCTCCAGTGTGCTGCACAGGCAAACCACTCTGACTTACTATTGCTCAAAAAAGCTCACTTAGGCTGAATAGCATTTGTTTTTAGCATGGGAAGAAGGGACCAGTTCTAATTCTGTGTATGGAGAGAGCAGTCAGACTAGAGCCAGCCTTTGGCCTCTACTGAATAGAGCACCCTGGTTCGGGGCTGCTGATTTTTAGGGGAACAGCTGCTGTAAGATTTCCTGCTGCTGTAGGGAGTAGTTGTGTAGGAGGGGGTGTTGCAGTTGGGAGGAACAGTGGAGGCAAATGTTCTAGGTGGAGGAGATGGTTGGTGCTGATGTGCTCTGTTACCAGATATGATAGGTAAAATTTCATGTTTTAATGATGATTTAAATCTCCTCCAGCTGTGAATCAGGATTTTAACCTTGATCCTTCATTACTGATCAAAGCAGGCAAGTGCTCTCAGCAGTGGTGAGTCTGCAGCAGAGATGTCTAAATGGAGGTCAGCAGTGCACAGCCTATTTAGGGACCATGTTTTCAGTGGGTTTCCATGTACAGGCACGATTTGAACAGGCCACCAGTTGTATCCCCAATTTCTTTCCTCTGGCATATCTTAATGTTACACTTAGTCAAGTACTTAGGTGGATAAACCGGTGTGATTTCTGTAAGCCGTTTCTAATGAGTCTCTCAATTATCATTATTATTAGCACATCTTTGCAGGTACTTCCGCAGAAGGGAAAATTTGTTCCTTCTTGTGTTTTTTAACAGCTGAAAAAAAAAAAAATAGCAGGCAACTTAAACTTACCAATCACTTCAGGTGAACTTGTATTTCTGTAAAGTGCTGATACTTCCAAAATATATGTCCGTTTTTATCATCAGCTGTGCTACAAATGCTCCATATAATATCAATAATAGTAATCAGTTATCGTCATGTGAGTGCATGTTTTGCCTTTAGCATAGAATATAAATCAAGACCTGCAAAATTATTAGGTTAAATCACTTATGAGTGGTAATATACTAAAAGAAAGAGCTGCAATCGCTTTCTGTCCAAAATTTCATTTGTATTAGCTTGAATTGCTCCTTTGCTTTTAACGAATGGGATGTGTGCCTGAAGTGCTGCACAGGCACTTAAATATAAATGTGTATACACCCACGCAGGCAGACACATGTGTGGTTAAAAAAAAAAAAAAAAATGTTAAAGATCCTGCCTTTTGGGGAACCTCAGAAGGCTCAAGTATTGATTATTGATTCCTCAAAAAAGTCTGTTAGGCCTGCCTGCTACAGACAATGGGTTTGATACAGGTCCCCCAAATGTTCCTTTTAGAGTTCCTTGAAACCTTTTGCAAAAATATCACGATCTTGGTTACATCCCAACCAATGTAAAAGTTCACTAGTTTAATAAAGAGCTTGTCATCACTGGCTAGTGCAGTGGCAGGAGCTCATCGTGAAAGATCACGGAAACTTCTTGAACAAGCCTAATTTTTCTAACATGTACATGTAGTTACGTGTTAGAAACTTCCTCAAGCCACATCATTGCCCAAAGGGGTTAGTGGGAAATGAGCACTGAGGGGTGGGGGGTTTGTTCCTCCCCTGTAGAAGTTTGTTGACAGTGTGAAAAACTTGAGTGAATAATGAAACAAAGTATTTGCGAGCAGCCGTCAGATAAAAGCCACAAAGTCACTTCAAAGGTATTAGTGCATCTTTTTATTTACTTTTCGTGCACATTCATATGCATGACGTTGTGTTTGGAAGGCTGTCCATGACAGAAATTCCTGAATGCTTGCATGAATAAATATGAGCAAATGTTCATCAGATGTTCGTACCACAAGTGGCTTGCTCAGTTCTCTTGCCTGCTTTTCAAAGCTTGTTGTCCATTTGGAGCAGACAAAACACAAAGTTAATTCTAGGATTTGCTTTTTGTTAATAAGATGCCTAAGTAATTAATGCTTGCAAGGATTCATTTTTTTGACATACACATTCTAAAGTATATTAATGGGATATGGTCACAAAAATAAGTAACAAATAAGACTTACATTAAATTCAATCTATCATGAATAAAAAGACTGTGTTTTCTACTGGTAGTTGTGACCTGTGTTGGACCACAAGTAGCTGTGAATGTTTAAAGAAGGTAACGTGTATATCGCATGACTCATAAATCTGCCATATTTTAGGTAGCTTGGATCAAATACATTTATTTGTTTTTAATATGGTAGCTTTTAAAAATCCTTCTCAGGCAGGTCAACAATTGTGAAAGTTACCTTCGGGGAAACCATTAATTTTAGGTCCTAAGACTATAGATATGATGTAAATCTTACCTCCTGCAGTTTCTGTAGAAATGTGGATGCCATCAAAGCCATTGACATTAATATGGGCCTTTCTAGAGATTTAAATATTTTTTAGTTTGGGCTGCATGTATTATTGGCAGAACATGTCACTTTTCTCAGTGTGCTGTATACTTGGTTCCTTGTGTCTCTTCCCATCTGAGCAGATGCTGGCAGGGCTGCAGTCCTATGAGCTGAGATGTGCTTGCCACCAGGCTTATGTGGAAATCCACTGACTTCTGCTAAGCCAGGGGTTGTTAGCACCAATGTGCATGTATCAAACTGTTCCATGGTGTTTGGAAAAGCTGTGGCATGTGAGTTGGGTAAAAGCAAGATCCCACATTTGATTATTCAGGAAAAATGTTATGGGTAAACAAAAGGTGTTGATACTCCAATAAAACTTGTTTAGAAACCTGCATCAGCAAGTACTTTTTTTCTCCTTTTCATTGCTCTCATATATTGAAAAATATTTATCTATGAGTTTTCTTGTTTCTAATTTTATGTGATTGAAGGAAGTAGCATGCAATAAGTAAGAAAATTATTATTAATAAAGAACCTGATGGGTTAATGTATGTTTTTCATGTTTGTGTGACTGAAGTTTCTGAGATGGCATCATCTGTAAAAGTGCACAAAATAACAGCGTCACTTGAGAAAGGTGAGCTGATTTCTCGGTAAGCATAGAGGAGAACAGAGAGGGCTCTATGATTTGATTTCAGCTCCCTGAAAGCCTGGCAAACTGTGGATTTTGTATGTCAGGAGCTCAGCAGAACAGAGCTTTGTCTTGATAACTCAAAATGACTAGATCATGCCTGGTAGCTGGTCCTGGAAACCTGACCCTTGTCACAGGCTGACTACATCAATTTGCGGTAGATTGATGATGTATAGACTGTGGGTGCCCCAGGGGAGGCCCAAGAAAGGCCCGAGAAACATTGTATTGTTAATCCATACCCCTCA
This sequence comes from Zapornia atra, assembly GCA_013400835.1. Classification (NCBI taxonomy): domain Eukaryota; kingdom Metazoa; phylum Chordata; class Aves; order Gruiformes; family Rallidae; genus Zapornia; species Zapornia atra. The sequence goes on along the minus strand of VZTU01027156.1, from coordinate 107,966 downwards.
TTAGCTTCTGCTGTGCTGGATTTCAACTAGCTGGCAGGGCTAGAGGAGCTGGAGGGAGAATGTGGCGTTGTCTGACATTGTTATTGTTAGTTGCCTTTTGAATGAAAGGATGTTTTCAAATACCTTTTCTCCAAAGTTTAATGTATCAAAACTGGCAGATTTCTTTATTTTCCTCTCTAGCCCTCTTGTCAAGTGCCTGAATTCCTAGTTTTTATTTGTATATTGATTTAGCGCTCTCCCCTCAACAGCCCGAGCTTTATCTTTTCCTGATAACAGTCTCTCTCTATCCTTTCCTAAGTAGTGGCAGGCATATTATATACGCTGTAATCAATTTACATTTCACTGCCATTTGTCAGCTCTTGCGTTGTGATGGAGGCTGTGGCTCTGCCTTCACTGTTCCTTTATGTACTTCAAGATGTGTTGCTTAACCTTTTCTTCTCAGTGCAGTGCGAGGTTTTGATTTGAAGGAGGTTGTAGTTATAAACGCGGCTTCCATCAAACAGTAACATCTTTGTCAAACTTCAACAGAATTAACCTTAACTGCCAAGGAACTTTTGACTGCCATCATAAAAATGTTTGATTAGTGTTAATAATTTATTAAATTGGTTTGTCCTGACACTGCCAACATGTTGGAAATCTCTCAGCCATTATAACGTTAACAGAGGCTGCAATACAATGCTCCTTCTGTTCCATGTTTTATTTCAAGACCACATTCTTACAAGCCTGGTTCTGTGGTGTTCCAATAGGCTCTCATTAGGACTGCATTAAAAGATGAAATATGACAAATATTAAAAAGCGTGGGAATATGGAGTAGAGCATGGTGGGTGTAGCTATGTGGGCAGCTCTTCTGCGATTAGGTTTTTGCAAAGCAAACCTGATGTTGCAATATGGGGAAATAAAATTACTAGGTGAGTATGTAGCTGAAACAGGTCCAATGTGTTTGATTGCTATGTCCAACCTCTCAAAATACACAACCTGAGTTACAATTTCTGCTCAGATGCAAAAGCTGACATTGGGCCTGCTTATGCTGAAGCATGCCATTCAGTCACACAAGAAACAAAGTCCTATTTGAGAAAAGTATTAATGCCTTGAGAATAGATTGATTTTTTTTAAAAAATTTTATTGTTTATATCTGCACTTGAGTTGCTGGTGGCAGGATGTCTCATGTTCTACCAGAAACACCTGTTTTGGCTCACACGGGGTCAGGGACTGCATGTGATGTATTCCATAGAAGAGGCCATTTAAACAATAACAAGGGTTTGGGTTACGTTCCAACTGGATGGAATATAGTTGATTGGTTGCTCAGTTTGTCCAAATGACTGAGATTGCAGGTTGCATCAGTGAAGCATAGAGATGTTGACAAGTGAAAGCAAAACTTTTATGTTTCTGTCCTAGCAATGAATATATATACTGAGGAGAGATTCAATACCAACCTTTGAGTTGAATCTTTTGAACTATTCCATAATTATTCACAACAGCTGGACTGGTCCCCACTCAACTCTTCCGTACCTGAAAAAAATATCTGAAAGGTATATTTTATTCTACAAGAGGAAGTAATTTAAGTTAGTCATACTTGTATGTCCTAAACTCCACGTGTTTTTCAAATTAAGAGCAAATACTTTGGGCAAGATTTGCTTAGTTTCTGTATTTTATCATTCTCTGGTACTCAACTGCATGGAGTACAAATCTGAAATAGTTGACCTTAAGTCTGAAGACTGATTTACAGTGAGGTCAATAAGAGTACAGCTTCTTCTATTAGGCTCCACTGATATCTTCTTTCTACTGTGTGGGGGATAATTTTATGGAAATGATTACCTTTTGGCAACCGTCTTCAATTCTCAACTTCAGAAAGTCGTTCTTAATAAGCTAACAACACCACAAATGGTAATTCAGTTTAGTATGTGCCATGTCTTGTAAGATGTTGGCAAGAATTGTGTAGCAACAGTACATTAATGTGTAGAAAATAATAAATTGTTTCAAGATCAGAAAGTAATAATCCATCAGCTCAATAAATTCCCAAAAGATGTGTCCAATACGTGAGTGTTCAGGGAACAGACTGAGTGTAAGCACCAAAATTGTGACACTGAAACTGCTGGGTATAGTGTTTACTTTAGCTTATTTATGCTGCTGTTTACCTTTCTAATTGCTTCCTATTTGTCATGTCAATAATGAAAATTGTTGAACACTGAAACCTCAAAACAGTTCTACGTTTATTAATTACAACAGGAAGATAAGCAGAGCAAGTGACTGGTGTGTGGTGTGAGCTATTTTAATATGAAGATTCAATTTATTTTTCTTTTTCCTGTAGCTTTTCTTTTCTTGCTCAGCAAAGTCACCAGCAGACCCTTTCCTCCTTGTTCAGGATCCTACATGTTATTGGGACCATTAGATATTTTGCATCTTGAGATGTTTACCTCAGTTCTTGGCTGGAGTGGGATAAACAAAGACAAGCGCTTTTACTAAGCACCAAGAAATTTCCATCTTATTAAGTATATCCTCAGCCCCTCCTGATAGTACCCTATATGTAAATGACCTATGAGTCTTCCCAATCTGTAAAACAAAGATTGCACATTTACCTGCACAGAAAAGGCAAGGTAAGGAGTATCATAATCACAGTTGATGCATTTTATTCATAGTTAATGCATTTCCATGCTTTTTTTTTTATCCATAGTAAAAAGGTTTGGAAAATCTTGAATTAAATCCATAAACGAATTATTTTCAGTTCCACTGCTGTTTCTTTTCTAACAAAACTCCTGACTCGGGGATTTTGTAAACGGCCTGTAGTTACATGCCCAGAGTGTGGTCTAATGAGGGCTGAAGGGTACCTCTCAGATGAAGTTGGAAAATTAAATGGACTCTTTTTTTCCCTCTAGCTTTTCAAATTAATTATTCTCTGTTTTTATATTAGAACAGTACTTGCATATATATATATATTTTGAAGTCTTCTTCAACAGCAACATTTTCCTGTCCGCAGCTTTGGTATACTGCACATACTTACGAAAAGGCTATGTTTTAGGAAACGTGGTCAGTAGATTCCATTGTGGTCTTAGCTGTTTAATGGTGAATACAAATACGGTTGTATGAATTAACTGAAGTTCAACAGAGAAAAGCAAAGCTATGCTTTTCATCTCCAATTATCTGTACCTTTTTACCAATATTTTCATCATTTAAGGACAGTACAGTTAATGAATAAATGGACCACAAATACCTCTGAACCGCTTCTTATGTGCTGTGACTTGATGCTTGAGTTGATATTGCCTATTACCTGTATCTCTAATCATAACTTGTGTGCATTTGGTGACTTTGTTTACCCTTCTATTGCACTGGCTAATTCCATCGAAGCTTGCTAAAACGAGGTATAAGCGAGGTTGCATAGCTTGCTGTTTTCTCTACCTTTCACTAACAGCTACACAGCTGTGTTCTAACACTTCTGACCAGCCACAGAACTAACAAAAAGAACTATTGCCCAAATATCTGATAGTTCAAAACAGTGGGTTAGAATACTACTTCTTTACAGTTAACTTTATCCAGTATCGATCTGCAAAATTATAGAGGCTGGCATTCAAGTTCTTTGTCTAAATAATGTAATCTCCAAATCTCTGCAACAGAATGAAGTCTGACAGTATATTCCTGTATGTAACTCTAGCACAGTTTCCTCTGGAGGAGGGTTTCTTCAGTTATTAGATTAATAAATGTGTATTGTATAGTTATTTAAATGAGTGGTGAGACACTGGAATCCAAGAGTATATTGAATAATAAAAAAACCCCAAAACCAACCCCTAAAAATGCAAATAGAAGATGAAATTTGACTAACTCAAAGCTAGCTACATTTTTGGCTGTCAGTTCACCTCATCATGAAAGCCAAACAACATGAGGCGGAATGATCTGGTATAGAAACTTTGATCCTGCACAAAACAAAACGAGGAAATAAAGGATAGGGTGCTGGTCATGTGGTGATAAATAAGACAGTAGAAGGGAAAAGAAAAACAGTAGAAATAGCCTATATTTAAATAATAAGTAACAAAAAACAATCATAGAGAAGCGCTAATTTAAAGATGGTTTTGAAAATCAGAACAGCAGACAACAGAAAAGGCAATGCCACCTGAAAAAAAGAAACCTAGGGTGGAGAATTAAGATAAAAGAATGAGATAACACCAAGTATAGAACTTGATACTTGTGACTAGGAACCAAGAGAGAGCTATGCTTCTTGTTTTGTTTCGTAGTGCAGTACGGTTATGTATTCCAGCCTAGTACAAGTCTAGATTCGTATCCTCCTTATCTCTCTTAGTTCATGTTTTTCTAGATGTGAGTTTAACTGCATGATCAAGTCATCAGACAAGGTGATGCAAATCAATAATGATGTCTGCATAAGTCATAGTTCCCTAGCCTCTCAGCAGTCTAACATTTCTAAAAGCAAATGTTGGATGTTTTACTATTCACAAAGCCTTTGAGGAGTTTGGGTCTGTGTTGTCTTTTGTTTCTACATGCTCTACCTCATTAGTTAATAAGCCTTACATCAAGAACTGGGCAGGTAAAATAGAAGTATTGGTGCTGACTGTTTTCTTACCTATATCCAAGCAAAGAGTAGTATCTTTCAGATACAGAGTAGTATCTTTCTTTTAAACTGTGATTCTTTTTTTTTTCTCCTTGTAAACAGGGGTGGAAAAAGCTGAGACCGACAAGGACTCGTAATTTTATCCCACTTCCTCCATAAAGACCCTTGTCTGACAGTTGGTGAGGCTCAGTCTTGTGTTGCATGAGCACATCATGTGCAGAGTTCAAGAATAAAAGCCGTTCCACAAATAATCAATATTTAGCTATGATTATTTAAGTTATACTGGTAGTGCATGGGCATCTTTAACAGGAAATTGTGAACTTTGTTCCTTTCTAGTAAAGATGTTATCTCTTCAAAAAGGTCCCTTAGAGCTGCAGTGCACCTGTCCTTTTGTATGCAACTGCGTTTGGCCAGTTAGAAATCTTTGTACTACCAGAAAACAATGTTGCCTGTGCTTTGTTTTTTGTGGTGGTGTTTTTTAAGACTATTCTTTGCCACTTTTCCTTCCTCCCTTTTATTCCAACTTGCAAACTGAAAATCGCTTCCCAATGGCCCAGCTAGAGGAAATTTCTTGAAAGATATAAGATCAAGTGATTTATGCATTTCTTTCTAGTATAGTAAAGATAGGGGAACCTTTCAGCATAATTGCTTAATTAGCCAAATATTTATTTTAGATACATTGTAGGCTGTATTGCTCTATGGCACCTCAGACAAAGTGTGTATTGTGAGACTGGGTGGAACCGGGCGGCTCCCTTCATTCATCCTGACCCTTCAGATTTTTATCAAAAGACACTCCAGGGAGGTGAGACTTATCACTCCCTGGGGGAGCTGCAGAAAACTCTTTATTATTGCTCTAGCAGGAGCCTAATGGAGGGTAGATTTTCACTGGTACAGGTGCTGACAGTACTGCATCATTTCTGGAGCAGCTGATTGTGCTAGAGACCACTTCTTACAGCAATAACTCTGTTACAAGTTGGGCTGGGTGTGAGGAGCTGATTTACCTCACTTTTGTATTACATCATCATGTTATTAAAAGGAAAATGATGCTTAGTAAGCGGTGAGATCACAGCCACTTCCTCTTGGTGGAGAGTGAGCCCAAGGACAGTGGGTCTGAGGTCTTGGCAGAGCAGCCCATGGAAGAAGGTTTCTTCAGTTTCCTCTGGCGTGCCAGTCTGCGAGACTCTGGTGGGTGCCACCAAATTGTAAAATTGTAAAAAGACTCTGGAAAGCAATGTTTTTCTCCCATATGCTAACTCTGTCCCTAGAGTGAAAAGGCCAGCACACTGCAAACTTTGCAACACCATGGACTTAAAATTCACTGATAATGTATTTAATTTGACCCATCTTTGTGATACAGAGCACTTTGTAAAAAATACCACATGGTGTTTTCAGTCTCTGGTTGGAAGGCACAAGCAAGAGATGAGACTTGCTGCAGAATTAGAGGGCAAGTGGGAGCAACTGGAGTGCAATCTCGATCTCCTGGTCTTTGTGATACTTTCAGTAGCATCCGAGCCCATCATAAAGGATATAGCTGTTCATGTTGGCTTTACTTGGCTTGCTTAAAGTTAAGTAAAGCAAGTACTTAAATACATTTTTGTATTTAGATGTTGTCACCGCAGGCATGCCATTATAACCCAATTATTAATACTTCTAAAAAAGAAACATGATATTATTTTACGTATGCACAAGAGAATTTTCCTCCTCTGGCTACATGTTGAGAAGTGGGTGGGGGGTGGGAGAAGGATTAACAGGGAGGGGGTGGAAAAATGTATTTTAACAGAAGAAAGAGCATGCACAGTTGTAGTCTCACAGCAAGAAATAAACATTGTAATCATAAACAAATGTAACCTTGAGTACAGAAGACAGCGATTTTATTGTATTGACATATGGCGCTTGGGGAACAATGGAGGATTTGTTCTCTTGTGTTAGGACACATTGGCAGGAAGGCCCTTTCTGTGGCCATTGCTTCCAGATAGGTTGTATCAGAGCTTGGATTATAAAATGTCTGGGAATGTACAGACAAAGGCAAGGAGAAGGCTTGCTTTGAGAGGACATGGGGCAACCTCCTCACCTGATGAAAATGTACCTTCCATAACGTGCCTGCTCTGCATTCCATGCTTATTTAAATTCATACATTTGCACTCTGCAAAGAGCTTGCTGCATGTGGTATCCCGAGGTAGAATAATCTAAAGCCAGCTCTGTGGATCTATGGGTCTGTGACAAGACAAACTGATGATGTGGCTCCACATGAGACCATGCAGCATAATCAATTTCTGCTCTCGGTGTCACCAGCTTAGAATTCATCAGGTTCCTCATACAGATCCTATGGAACTGTGTTTGTTTCTAAACCTAGATCTCAATGAGAGGTGGGAATTGTTTCTTGTAAAAGAAGCTCCCTGGAGGAAATTGACCTTTTTTGTGTGCTCATGGGCACAATCCAGATGGAACAACTAACTGTCAGGTAGTATTCTCATGTAGGGATGTGAGAGAAGCCACAGCCATCCAAGAGTCATCAGCTTTTCAATTAAGCAAAATCAAGAATATGTTTGAAAGGAAGGCACTTGCTCTTTTTCTTCATTTCTGATTCTGGTCTTCATATGTTAGCTGTACTTTCAGGTTTTTGATAATTTGACTGTGTTGAGGTTCATGCTGTAAAAGGACAGAGCTTCTTTCCTGTGGCATTTTCAGTTCGGTGTATTTAGAAAGGCAGTGTGTGGCAAAAAGGTGATAATGTTTTTCTTTTTATGGGGGAGAATTGGGGCAGAGAAAATAAAAATATCTTGAGCAAGGTCTTTTTGGATCTTTGTGCAAAACTGGGCAAGATCTCTAAGTCCAGTGCCCTGCCTGTTTAATGAATTGCTTGTATGTGTTTTAAGAGCGTCTTCCAACACTTCACTTGTTTGTTTAGAATCCAAACTAATTCTAAACAACCCCCCCTGTTTTGTCAAGATCAGATTACAGCTGCTGAATGCAAATGTAACATGAAGCTCGGATCCTGTTTGGGTTTTCTGGTTGTTTGCTTGTTTTTAGCTCTAGACTAGGAAGCCTTTAGGGATGTTAAAAACAAAAGCAAAAGACAACACCACCCCCCCCAAAAAAAAAAACCCCAACAACCCAAAACCAAAAAAAAAAAAACCTAATAAAGAAAATCCCTAAATCCCTCCAAGTTACTCTATTCCAGTGCAAGCAAAAAGTGGGGGGCTCTGTTATATCAGTACAAGGGGAAAAAAGTCCCAAGACCTGCAAGCTTTTTCCTGTAGCATCCCATGAAGGAACAATTCCCATCTGTGAGAGTAAAGCTAAAGAATGTTTTTATACATTGGCATCACACACAACAAATTCTGAGGCAAACCTTTAATCCCATAAGGCTTCTTAATACTGATGTGGCACATGGAGCCCAGAGAGAAATGTTTAAAAGGTGACCCTTTATTTGTTGCTGCTGCTGTTAAGATCAGACCCCACTTCTCATGAGACACTTTTCTAAAAGAGCAGCCTTGTAGCAGCTCTCTTTGAGTCAGGGAATAACTCAGCCTGGAAGGAGTCTCTGGAGGCTGCCTGGTGTAACAGCCATGCTTAGAGCAAGTCCACCTTTGAAGTTAGACCCAATTCCAAAGATAACAGGCTGTTCCCTGTTGCATTTTGAACACATCCAAGGATGGAGACTCCTTAGCCCCTCTGGGTGCCTGTTCCAGTCTGTGACCATTCTTGTGGTGAAAAAAATTTTCCTAACATCTAATTGTAACTTCTTTGGCTGCAGCCCGGCATCTATTGCCTCTTTTCTTTCATTGTGCACCTCCAGAAATTTGGCCCTGTATTCATTAAAAGCGTCCGTTATATAGATGAAGAAAACCATAAGATCTCCCTTCACCTTGTCTTCTGGAGGCTGAACAAACCCAGTTCTCTCAGCCTCTTATGTTATGTGCTCCAAATCCCACCAAGTCAGCAGACTGGTCCCTTCATCCAAAGCAAAAACTCAAATTAATTTGCAACAGATATGTCTCGGCTTTCAAGACATCAGTGAAGGCCAGACATGAGGGGTAAGTTATTTCTGTGTTTGAAGGGAAATGTGTTGGCATAGACACAAGATACCTTGTTGCTAATGTAATTTTTGGCAGGTATATTCTCTCAGACAAGTTTGCTAGATGCCAAAAGCAAAGCGCAGTGTAACTTACGTTTCTCACATATGGCCTCACAAGCAGCCCTGTGTTCAAGCCTCCAGTCATCCTGTGTTGCCTTGGCTTTTCTCCTGCCACATGGCAATGCATATCCGAGAAGAACATTCAGAAAATTATTTGGTAAATAGCAAAAGAAATAATTTTTGAGTACTCCTCTAACTTCTGACTAGAATATCAATTTAGTTGTATGAATGCCCAACATTATTCCAAAACATTCAGAAATGGTTTTGGGGAAAAAATAAGTATGGCTTGAATTATTTTGCAGAGTAATTCTTCACCGATTTCCTAGATAAAATTGATTCCAGCTTATAAAAATCCTTTTTGGACCTTGTCTGTCACCAGCTTTTCTCTCGCTTGCTCCATTGGAACCTGTCTTCATTGTAAACCAGGTTTCAAAGACGGCGTGAGGACAGATTGACTATTCAAGCAGAGAAAACAAAGCCTAATTGTGTAAAAAGTTTACTTTGTGGGGTTTTTTTAGATGTTGTCTTCCGCCCTGCCCTAGAATAAAGTGGACCTTTACTTGGATGAATTTAATTGTTGTAGAAAAGTTTTCTTCCTATATGCCCTGCTGGGTATCTTGCTGATAGTTAGACAGTGTTCATGCCAGGTGGGATGGGGAAGTGCTTTTCCAGGCAATATGTTGATATTATACCACCTTGGATGTGGGGAGCAGGAGGTATTTTGTATTCTGTGTATACTGCTCTAAACCTATGCACAGCCCATAGACTGTCAGTACTATATCTGTCTCTCTCTCTATATGTATATAGTATCTCCAAACTCACTTTCCCACCTATTTGTAGTTGCAAAGAATCCAGTTGCTTAAAATTGCCATTAGGAAAAAGGCTTCTGGTGTGTTTCTCTTACTGGTTATCTTGCAGCTGCTTGCCTACAGTCAGTGGTACCATAAGGGCAATCTCTGAGGAGGAGAAATGAGGGAGGAATTAATGTGAGGAGGGAAACATGAGGCATTTACTGCTCTGCCAGCTCTCATAGAGACTGCCCTTGTGATGAAAACCGGTGGTGTGTAATTCTGATGGCTCAGTTTAGCACAGATAGCAGGAGCTGTGCTTGGCACAGCACTTGGTCATTTTGTCATGATGTTAACTAGTGTAGCTTGCATTAGTTTAGAGACTTCTCTAAGCCCCAGATTCCTCCTTGCTAAAACTGCTGAGACAGTTTAGTGAGAAATTTCTACTGTCCGTGTTGTAGAAAAGCAGCCTATTGCAGGTCTTTAAAAGTATCTTTGACCCACTGTAAATCATGATGTGATGCTGATCATGCAGGTGAGTCATGAACAGTAATCTTCAGTGACTTTACCAGAGGAGGCCTTTTCTTTGCCATTAAAAGTGACATTGAAGATGCCCATAACTAAGATCTGGAGAGCAGGAGACCCTCTATTCAGGTGTTTTTTGGCAACAGAATTTGTTTTTTAATCTGGGGTTAACTAATGGAATGTATGTTCTTCCATTTCTAGTTTCTAAATCAATGGCAAATATTTGGGCCTTCCTTTTTTCTCACTGGGATGCAGTGTAAGTGACCGGTGGCCATTGCTGATGCTCTGAGCACCTTGAGCCTGTGAAGACTGGTACCAGGCTGGCTCCCAAGCAAATGCAAGTTACTCTAAAGGGAATTTCTGTACCTGAATATATGTCAAGTAATTTGATGTGCCTTTGATATGATGATAGACAAACTGAGGTTTCACTTGCTGTCCTACAGCAATCCTTTCAAGACTCAAATAAGATGTTTTGTGTTTAAACTGTCAACACTATGCTGCTGTTCAGTCACATCTTTCCCACTCCATTGCAGCCTCGCTAGCTGCTCTTCTGGGGGCACCTGTTATTTGCTTTCTCCTTCCTGAGTGTAATATTTCAAAGTAATTTTTACCAAAGTTAATCTTCTGGTTTTGGAAATACTGATTGTTTTAGAGTGTTTCATCACCTTATTATATACCACTATTTCCATACTGGTCAAGAGCCCTGGAAGACAGAATTAGAACCTGAATCTATGCTTGCCAGAATCTCCTGATTGCTATCTGCACACTTTTTGCCCATCCTACTCTATTGTTGAAATCATTCACTAAATTAGAATTATTTCTAGGACTAGTACTTCAAGAATACTTCAGATACCTGTTCCTCTGTAGGAATTGTTTTGTCAGTGAATCACCAATAGATGTTCTTGAGTCAATTGTGAACATATGCTCTGGTGTTTACATTTAAACAATTTCTTTCATTAATTTTGATAAAGTTGTGTATGATGTGTAAAGTCTTAATCAAGCTGAACTGTATCTACCACTCTCCTCTTATCTACTAAACCTATTAATCCATCAAAGAAGGAAATTGGACTGACTTGCCATGGGTTTTTTCCTAGCTTTTTATCACTGTTATAGTCCAGTAATTGAAAGTTGTTTGCTTAATCATTTGCTCCAGAATCTTTGCAGGCCTTGAGTGGTTTGCAATTTCATCAATCATTCTGTGATTCCTTCCTCTTCTTTTCTTTTTGTCCATGTCCTCTGTATTCTTTCAAAGATTTCCTATGGTTCAAAGACCATTTTGATTAGTTCCTGAAGTAGCTAAGACCGGATTTCACGAAGCCTTGCTTATTTGGAGAGCTCTCTCTTGTCTAAATAATCTCTCTTCTGTCCTCTGGTCAGCATTTATATTCTTTGGCATCTACAGAGAAAGACAAGTCTTTCTTTTAATAAGAATTGATTTCTACAGTGACTTCACAGGTCTAAAATGTGGAATATCAAGCAAGTAATTGTCATGGTAGTCTTTAGCGTAGTTTTAGAATAATTACTAAACTGTCTTGTTCGATCCTTTGCAGACAGTCAGTAGGAAAGGAATAGCACCCAGAAGTTTTTGACTGTTTGTTATGATACTCGGCGTTCATCGTGGGACAGGACTCAACTGTGCTAAACTCTGTACAAGCAAGGTGATCCTTTCTCAGAGCACATCAGAGTGAAAGCTTATGACAGGAGGCAGGCAATATGGACAGACAGACTGGACTGCTACTGGAAGTCCCAGAAGTCACCAGCAGTCTGTAAGGTAAACAGCAAATCAGAACTTGGCCCTAAATTTTCCTCTCAACCGTTCCTAAAAGAATGTTCTCTGTGTGTGCAAGATCAAAGTTTCCTTGGTGATGCTTGCTCTTCATGTGATCAAGAAGCCTGAGCAAATTCATGCAGTGGAAACTCTGGTTACTGAACGTGACCGATGGCAATTTCCCTTCAAACACCCCTGTGAACAAAATGACCGCCTCAGCCTGTCCTTGGCCTCATTGCACACAGTTTACAAGCTTGGTATCCCATCAGGCTTTTGAAGACAACAGAAATATGGTATTCCTTCTACACTGTGAATGGATTCACATGGAAATACAATATTAATAAAACATCTTTAGTCTCTGTATATAATTTGACGTTCAAAGCCACAACCAGACCTAGAAGCAAGATCAGATGGCTTTCTAACACCCACTGAGCATTTCTGTGGGCTTTTCTGTTAGCTTTGTGCATTCTTGTATTTTCATCATGCATATTTTTATTCTCATTCAAGATTCACCCATCTGAGAGGGATATGTTGGGTTTCTACATGCGCAGTGAATACACACTCAGTCTTATTGTTCAGCCTGTATTTTGTCGTGTGTACTTAAAGCACTCTGACCTGTTCTGTGAACAGGCCGAATGATCTGCAACATAGATGAATCTGGGGTAAATAAGGACCCAAATATTTTGTTACCAGGATAGGGTAGCTACCAAAATTATTTTCCTTGTGCTGTCACTTTAAACTGTCTATTAAAAAAAGTTTTTTAGGGATTTTTTTTTTTTTTGGTCTGTTTGTGGTATACAGAAGTAAGCTTGAAGGAGCCATCCCACCTTTCATTATTTTGTAGTCTTTGTGAGGACATGAGATACAGCTGTATCTGTTCAAATTGAGGATAAAGAACTGAGAAGGTGAAGACGGCTAATGAAAAGACTGGTTCACTTATTCCTAGGAAGGCAGATTAAGATATCTTAATACACAGTTACTCATTGTTTTAGGGGTGTGTGTATATAGGCTAGTGATGTCAGACAGCTTAGATGTAGGAGAGTTTGAAACTACATAGCATATGATCTTTCTGACAACTGAAAATCTGGAAGAGAGCTCACAGAGAAGTTAAGGATGTGACTGGCTACGTGCTGATGGGTTTGCAAAGTCAAATGTTAATTATATGATTCAAACAAACGTTTGCATTTTAAGGACAGTCTCCATGACCTGACTATGTGGAAATGGGACAGTTAGTAGACCAGAAAGTAGGCATATTGTGCCTGCATTTTAGTGGAGGGTTTGATGCTGTGGGTGATACACACATTATGTAGTATATATGTTATCTGTGAAACACCTGATTGTTTAAACGGACTATGACTTATCTATTCCACAAAAGCAGGTAAAAGATTTTACATAAAAGCTTCAGTAGCTCCTTTTAGATATCACAGTGGTACCCAAGCATGCAAACAAAATGTGTAGCAGATCTGCCATGCACATCAGGACAGTTTTGTAAACACGTGTAACTTGTCATTTGGCAACACCATCTCTGTGCATGATTGACAGATTGATTTGTAACAATTCCCAGACTGAGAGTCCCTCTCTCAAGCCAAAGGTGCAGATTTATGCTTTCAGTCCTAACATTCGTTCCCTGCTGTGTTTGTGAGGGCTGTGGCCACTACCCATGCACATGACTAAGCTTACTCATGTAAGCCGTCCCATTCAGATATGTGCATATGAGGCTGTGATGCCGTACCCTAAATGATCAAAGTAGTAATCTAAATCCCAAATTCTTCCTTTCATTCAAGCACGCACTTAATCCTTAACATCCCAAGTAGTGTTTTAATTAGCCAATGAAAGCAATAAGTGTTAGGCTCTGAGACTGATTATACATCTAAAAATCACTTGGGCTAATTAAATAATTCAGTTTCCATTCATGTTTCACTGACTCTTTCTCTCCTTTCATTAATTTTAACCCACAGAAAATCTCACTAAAATCACCCTTGGTGTAAGTGCATACTCACAGGCTTTGCTCTAATCCCCACAGCATGTTAGATATAACTTTTAACTCAGGCCTAATTAACAGTGTATGTTCTTCATTGAAATTGGAGCATATCTGAATGTTACATGTCAAAACAGATACTTGTTTTGTGCTGTCATTTTCAGATTATCATTCTTCTCAGTGTCTGGTACAGTCCTTAATTTTAGGAGGCACCACGTTACACTAGAGATTGCTCCAACAGAAAGCAAACATTAATTTTCTCCTACTTATTTATTTATTCTTTCTGGTATATTTGTCCAGGTTTTAAAACTGTGTGTGATTAGCAAACTGGAGCACAGCTTTCAAGAGAAGTCCTTTTAAAAACTGCTAGTGACGCCTTTTAGCAGAAAGCACGGGAGTTGAATGGGCATTGAGATTAAAGGAACCTTATTAGTTCAGGTGTGAGTCTGGGTGATACAGCAGTATTGGGAAGGTGACTGCTGCCAGTAGCTCTGATTCTGTCACTAGCACAAGGTTTTCAGGTCAGCTGAAGGCATAAACACACGTTCAAATCATCTTCATGTTTAAGGTGGGAAAAGGCTGTGATGTGCAGAAGGCCTGCTTCACAGAAGATAGCTCAGTTACACCATGAAAATTAAACAGTGTTACTGAAGCAATCCCCAAAACTGCAATGGGGCAGGAAGTCCAAAACATCTAAGCAGAAGTAGCTAAGTATATAAATCTAACCTATATTTAGAATAGCTGTAATGCTGCCTTGCACTTAGAGTCAGGATGCTGCAGGCCCACCAATCGCAAGGATTAATGCCTGATTTGGAGAGAGCCCCTGACATGGGGGCTCAGAGGAGCTCTGAAGGCACAGGCGTGTCAAGATTTTTGGTATGGCTAGAATGAAGTATTTGAAACTAGATTTAAAACTCCAGTGCCACTTACTATTCTCAACTCTCTGCAATGGCTGCCTCCTACTGTTTTGAGGTTCTTCAGATCTGCGTTGTTGAAGTGAAGATGTGAGAAGGACCACTTGTGGTAGGTGAGGGAGACCAGCTGAATGATTAAATTTTAAAGGCAGTTGTGTGGTAAGAGTGAGCATTTCTTTTTCATTTCTGACGTCTGAGAGAAGTTGTACTTTTAGCACCTCATTTATTTAGTTATTGGGACAGAATTGCAGTTGGAAATGTTATTTCAAATGAATTCAGGGTTTTTTTGGGTTGTGTTTTGCTAATATTTAGCAGAGGGAACACTGTTTTGTGGGTTTTATCCTTGGTTATTAATAAATATTTTTGTCTGGAATAACAAAACAGATTATCATAAAATGAGTATGGATCCTCCATGACATTTGATTTTTGGCATGGGAATCTCAGGTTGATTTTTAGAAATTGCTTGTGGATAGGCATTGATTGTGGAGCAGAGTTATTAGGATAGTTGAACCCGACAGTTAAATACGTTCTACAAGATTATTTACTTACATTTAAGGCTACATAATTGTGTTGAGATTCTGAATGTGCAGAAGTTACATTATTTTTAAGTAAGAGCAAATGGTACTTCTCTGGACAGCTGTAGTATACCCGACCAAGAATTCAGTAAGAGCTTATGCCCTCACACTGCATGAGAACTGCTGGAGATGGCTGGAGGTAATTCTGCAATTCCCTTTGTTACCCTAAAGGCACAGATAACGTAATTTTTAAAAGCGGCTAATGTGTTGGAATGCATCAACATTTGGATGCTTACTAAAAGACACCTTTAAAAACTTGAGGGTGAGCTATTTTCTGCAAAAATGGACTGTTTCTGTTGGTTTGTGTCCATCAGGTAAAAATAAAAGTAGCTTAGACCGCTATTCCAAGTGGGTGTCAAGTCTACGGGGGGAGGGGGGAGGCAGGGAAGACGGATAGCAAAATTAAAATTACCTGATTCTATTTGATGTGTGCCTGAAGCAGTATGGTCAACTGCTTGAGGGACACCTGGGTTCCCCCATTGATCTGTTGACCTTAGGCAAGGTGCCTCCCCTCTCTCTTCTTCAATTCATAAAACAGAGATAACGCTCAAGGCCTTCTTTGTCACATGCTTTCAGATCTTTTGATGAAAGGAGTTTCACAGAAACAGATAATAACCCTATTCACTGAGAATTTCATATCGTGGCAAACTTATTTTCCAGGTTAGTGCAAGTGTATCCAGGAGTTCTGAAACTAGGAAGCCCAACTTGTGCTGTACTCTAGTCCAGCTGTCAGGTCAAACTTGTCCAAAAAGGCAGACACTTTATAAGTCTCTCTCCTAAAAGGATTCTGAATGCCCGAGATGTTATCTACCTATTCTCATTTAGATAGCCTCTGTTCTTGGTTGATTGACCTTTTTTTTTTTCCTTTTTTTCCTTCCCCAATCTTGCAGAAACTCAGTCTTTGAACTCTTCATTCCTGTCAAAACAAGTTTAGATTCAGAAGTTGCTGTGGGGGTGTGGTGGGTGGATGGAAAGTTGTGTGTAGCATGACTCTGTAGGTCTCCCAGGGCAAAAGTCATGCCTGTCTCTGTTCCATGTGCTTTAAAAAATAGAGAAAAGACTTGCCATAACAGTACCTCCAAACTCAAAGCTATCTTTATCCTTAGCAATGGGATGGGATGCTTGCCAAAAAGTGAAAGGATAAAATTTACAACACAAAAGGGACTGCTTTGTGCACGAGTATAGCAGGTGAGATACCACTTAAAATCTCCACTGCGTAATCCAATTGAGTAGAACTCAACTCAAAGGAAAGAGTGGAAGTTACACATAGGAATTCTGGTTCTGTGCAGAAAGTGTATTGTGCAGGGAATGGGCAGGGCCTCTGTCAATTACTAGTTTTTAAAACAGCATTATGCAAATACCCGTCAGGAATGGTGTAAGAGTACCTGATGACTACAAGGCCTCCTGAGCTCCATTTGAACCACCTTTTCTGTAATTATTCTGTAAAGTACAAGTTGCCTTGTGAAGCACAGATACATAATGATGTAAGAAAGACCTTTGTGCAATAAGCTCTGAAGGTTTGTCTAGCTAGACTGTCCCAGCTGAAAGTTTGGCTTGTGTAAAACAAACTCATAAACTGTCCCAAACGAGTCATTCAGTTCTCAGAGGAGGGAGAACCAGAGCATTTGAAAATAGCCACAACTTGCCAGTCGCAGCAGTTCTCAGAAGCACTTTCAGCAACAATATGAGCACAACTCATTAAATGCTGCCATAGTAAACACCATGTAACACTACTGACTTGCTAAGGCTACAGAGACTTTTTACCTCATCTGGGCAGCTCTTAAGCAATGAAGTTTCCCTTCCTTGCTTGCCATCATGGATCCTGGAAGCTGATGCCATGTGAAATGATGAAGTGTCATCCATGTCCTGTCCACAGTTAGAGAAAGGTAAGGCATTATCTAGCAGGGAAACAAGCTACTGTTTGCTACGAACTTGGGTGACAGAACACAGCAAGTGTTGTTGCATCTAAGGTCCAGATTTCAGAGCATTACTCATACATCCAGTCCTTCTTTAATCTGTCATGGAGTCAGCCACACAATAATTTCTTGAGATTCTGACAGAAAACTCTACAAGCTCATAAGTCGGTTGTAATATCTTTGATCACTGCCCAGTGGCACTCGATCTAGCAGCGTAATTTCTGCAGAGTGCTGGACTTTGTGCAGCATTTCACTGCTGCTATTTCTTTGTCTCCCCCTTGATGCTACTATATACTTTTCCACTTATTGTAGTGGACAGTTATGGATAAATATGTATATATATATATATAAGAATTCCATCAAAAGGTTCTTACCAGAAAAATTAAAAACAAAATAAAAAGGTTAATGATGTTTTATCACATTTTCTATTTTGCTTTCCAGTTAAACTAAATTTACTGGGAACAGTCTCTAGCTTTCCAGTCAGCACACGTTACCAGGCTTGCAAAGAGTTTTTTCCCCTGCAGAAAAACAGCACTAAGAGTTGCTTATGGGGAAATACTAACTTGTCGTGTTAAACTTACTGAACCAGGAGGGAAAAGAAACCCTGAAAAATCCACAAATGGTGATACTTGCAGTCTGCCTTGGACTCAAGTATGACGAACAGTGACACTGCTGTCTTAATGTATTGCTGACAGAGCTGCTGTACTCATTAACCTTTGATGAAACAAGATGTCACTTTGTTCACATCAAATGCTCCTTGATGCCAGTGCTCAGAGACTGTTTTTGTTGCTGATGCAGACATCAGCTATTGTTGAAAACATTCTCTCTCCCTTCCAGCATGTTACTGCCTATGAGGATTTATAAGTGCTGATCACTATCAAACTGCAAATGGAGTCTGAACCCAAGTCTGTTTAATTTCTGAAGCTTTTAATTATGGTTTGTTTTTTTTTAATTTTTAACAAAGTGTAATTTAGGTACATTTAAATGCCTAAAACTGATAAATTCTTGATGTGCTATAGGATGCTTCTTTGAACTCAAGGATGCATTTGAATGTTCCCCTTGTCTTTTTTGAGGCTACTGGGACTATTTACAGCATTTAAAATACTACATAGTAGAAGCACATTGTAGTGGCATTGAGTTGTGAAGTATTTTGGCCAACATTATGATTAAGCATTGGTGTAGTGTGGTTTAGGACTGAGGTCTCATAATTCCTGATTTATTGTCAAGCTGTTTATCAGGATTAGAGTCTAGTATCAACATCAGGAGAGAGCTGACTTTGCTGTTCTATGTACAGTAAATATCATGTCACCTACCAAGGAAAATCCCGACTGACTGTCTCTAATCTGGGCATAATTTATGCCCAAGTGTTATTTTTCTTTGGTCTTTACTTTGGATAAGTATGTTCATTTTGCTATGAGATAAATGAAGGGGGGGAGCAAGAAGGAAAAAGAAGAATTTTTGTTTCCTACTCAAATATATAAATTTTCAGTACTGAAACTTTGTGAGATCAGAGGTCCAAGTTCTCACTGTTGCTTTTGTGTTTGTTTTTTTAGTGACTAGGATAATATTTACGGATGACCTCTAATGACATTCTTTCCCCTTTGTATGCCTCGGTATTTTTTTCTTTGCAAAAACTGTAAAGTCTCCTAATGCATTTGAATTGCTGTTGTTGTCATGTCATGTGTGTCGTGCATGTGTGTGTGTCCCCAGTTATGTTTGCAGTAATTTCAGCTGTCATGTAATTGTAACGTCTTGGGAAGCAGTTGAAAATAAGAGTGTGGATTCTTCTAATTTGCAGTTGTGCAGAGGAGGAGTGTCTGAACAGACACTAGTGCTGGAATTCTAGCTAAAGGCCATGTCATGCCTCAGGGGATGCTGAGCTTTTAAAGCTTTGTGGAGTAAAATAGCTCTAGAAGAAGCAGCCTTGAAAAGCTTTGAAGGAAGGGAAGGTAAAAATCACCTTGAAAACACCAACTTGTTTGAGGCATAGGAGCCATTTCAGACTCTTGAAGTGAGAGGAGGCAGCGGAGGTGAATGTGGAAGAAAGTGTAAGTAGATGAGATGCAGGCAGAAATATTTTCATGGGCAATGTAGGAAATATTATTAGTTTGCTTAACACTGAAGTGCATCTGTCCCTTATTGAGTGATGAAAGCCCAGGAGATTGACCATCCGTGCTAGACCAGCTTTACAAGATGAGCATGTGAAATTCAGAATAGCTAACTTACATGAAATATGACCTTGCCACTAAACAGCAACACAATGGAAAGTGCATCTGAGAACGCTCATGGAATACGATCAAGCATAGCTGATACACCGTCCTTGAAAGGTGGTAGTAAATACACTAATTTAAAGACTTTCACCTGTTGCTTTAAATCATTCGTTCCCCATGGCATGTCTGCCAGCGCTGTGACCCCTGGCGCAGAGTGAGGAACATCAAAGAAAGAAGGGAGCAGATCAAGTCTCAGGTAGGCGTTGCACCCTTCGTATTGATAAAAGAAGTGTCAGTAAGTTATAAAACAGGTGGAATTGGGACATTGAAAGCCTGACATGAGTGCCCCAACAAATATTGGTACTATTCGTTTGTGCAGAATCATATACAAGGCAATTAAAAAGATGATTTTTTTATGATTTTTGTTACATTATTTTAAAGTAATGAAAATATTGGGGCTATATATTGCTAGGTTAGTAAATTCTCCTCCTAACTTCATTTTTCTTTTCAGATTTTTCAAGCTGAGAAGGATTTACAGTCTTTGACTCTACCTGTAATTGCAAATTAAAATAAGATACTTAACTTAGATTTATCAATCAGTTTAATTTTCTTGAGATGCACCAGTGTGCCAGGTGCATCTCTGCTCTGCTGCCAGGCTGCTTATGGTTAAGTATTTACTGTCAGGCAGAGTTTTCTGCTGAAATGGCTGTTTTCTCTGGAAATACACACAGGCTACTTCCTTTCTCTAAATGTTCTTCACTTGCTTTTAGGTACAACATGTACAGACTGGTTTTAAAACAGTAGAAATTGCTCCCTGGAAATGAACTGTAGTTAAAATGGAAGACAAGCCTATTTATAATCAGAGCCAACAAGCCTGCAAATGTATGCTCTACGTATCTAATATCAAGCCAATTTCAGTACTGTTCATTTGACTGTATAATCTGTTTTTGTTGAACCCAAAAAAGTTTGTTGTTCAAGTTTATCACTTCTAATCACTGAATCCTAACATCAAAATACTTTTGAACAAGAATAAAAGTACTTACACAAATCCTCTTCAGAGAAATGTTTACGAGATATTTTTTCTGAACTAAAGGAATTATTAAGAGTTAAACTGATTCATGATAATGCTGATGACATGGGTCTGATGCTGACTTTGGATATCTGAATATGATCTTAGACATTACTGACTTCAGAGAACATTCTATGTTATCCTTACACCGGACCCAAAGAAATCGGTGCTTTCACAACAGTAACTGTGATCGCAAAACCAGAACCATACACAAGCACCCACGGTAACAGCTATCTGCCCTTTGCATGTATGCTTATACATATTTACATCCTGTCTTCCTTACTAATACTGACAAACCCACTGCTACATCTTCTGAGCTTTTTATACATGAGTATCCTCAGGGATAAAATTCTGTTAAGCAGGGAGCTGTTGGTGTTTGGGGTGGATTTTTACTATTACCATCATAATTTTCTTTTAAAGTTAGTAATTATATAATACTTCTTTAAGGTTAACTTTGGTGTTTACTTTTCTAGTGCTAAAGCGTGTAAGATATGTGGGAGATGTGTGTTTCCATGTGCTTTCTATTCCATTTTGCAGTCCAGTGTGTATTGTGGCAGATGATTTCATACAGCTCTTGAGCAAAGTGTGTTTCTAAGGCAAACAGCACCCTGATGGTTGCACTGAAATGCAGCACTGCATAGTTGCACAGGCATGGGGAAGCTGGATGAATGCCAATAGCATGCGGGCTGGTGGAGATGTGGTGGTCTCTGTTGGGGAGGGAAAAAGAGCATTTTCCGGCAGCTGGAAATGCATGATGTTCTGTTCCAGAGCCAGTCATTTATGGTAATTAACACTTATTTGGGTCACCGTGGCCAGATGCTCATCTGATAGGAAGTGACAATGTTCTCTTTAAAGTTAGAAGTAAAAAAACCTTGGGGTTGGACCCGGTGATCTCTCAAGGTCCCTTCCAACCCCTACAAGTCTGTGATTCTGTGAAAACCAGTCCCATCTTTACAAAATGTCACTGCTGCCCAGCCATTCAAATAAAGGCTTCATACCACTCCATTGGAAGATGCCGTTCAGTGGCAGAGGTGACAACATCTTGTTTCAGGCTTGAGAACATTTCCCATTTTCACTCAGCATGATTTTGGTCTTACCCAGGCTAATGTGAGTCAAAAGATCTTCTCACGGAATTAATTAACTGTTCTAGCCTGGCTTGGTATAAGAAAGATTTAGTAGTAATGTGTATAGGAGTGTTCAGTGATGTCTGTCAGTGGATGCTGTGGGCACAGTTCCAAAAGACCTCTGATTTGTGTGTTTGAAGGTTAAAAGGTTTATCTACTATCCTAAGAGAGATACACAATCTTGAAATAAGCACGATGTTCAATATGATAAGCTAGCTTTTACTGTTTGGTTTTTTTATGCCAGCTAAGGATGAGGTATAATTTGTCATTCCTCCTTTCTCCTACTTGGCCACTACTGCCACAGCTGTCAAAGAGGACAGGAGGAGGAGTGAGTGGAGTTAGACAAGCACATAGATTTGAGGGGCAGGGGAGAAATTGGGTGCCTAAAATATGTGTAGCTCTAAAGCAGAGGCTTCCCTGAAGTCATCCCAATTTCAGTTCTACCTAAAACTTATAGAGTGTCTGTGTATAGGCAGTACGTGCTTTAAATGACTTGGTTGTGACACAAGTTTCAAGCCCACGCTCAGGTCTGAGGGCATTGGGTTGGACTGCTTTCCGTGCTGCAGACAGAACTGTTGGAACCTGCCTGGAAGCTGAGTTTTGCCTACTGTCAAAACTATGTTTGAAATGCCGTCTTGTAATTTTTCATCATCTCTTTTCACATCCGTGCTGATTATCATTGATACTGACTTGGAAAAGGAGACACTCTCCTATATAATCATGCAAACACCACAGTGCTCAAACATCACCAGGGCAACCCTTCTGCCTGCTGTGCTCTGCACATTTTTGCAGTGGCGGCTCTTGCAGCATAGGTTGGTTTCATGGCTTATGGGTTGATGCCCGCAGACCCAAACTCTTGGCAGGAATAGTGAGGTTAATTACTTTCTATTAAGGTGAAGTCCTGGCTTTCAGAGACTTTTCCTGGTGACTTCAACATGGCTTGGATTTCACCCTTCAGAAGCCGGTGACACTGTGCAGCAAAAGAATGTGTCCTGCCAACTTGTGATCCTTTGATTTTGGTATCCGTTGTCCTACTTAGCACTGCCTGCTAACTTAACAGTGTCTGACAGCAGTGAGCTGATCCTACCCACCCCTTGGGCTTGGCTTCATCCATTATGTAACAAATAAGCAATGTATTATTTTATTTACTGACTGATTTAATCTCTAATTGCGCTGCACTACGTTACTTTTTGTCTGTTGTAGGAACTTCATATTTTATTTTGGAAACTTGGCTAATGGCAGTCTAACCACAAAAGCTAGGGATAGGAATAGCAGCATATGAGCACTTTAGAGGCTGGCTTGACAGAATTGCAGAAAATCGCAGAAATTCTGCATATCTTACATATACAGGGCAGGTTTATTTTTAAGGCCATTGGCCATGATGGTATCCTTGAGATACACAGGACTAAAATTTTAAGTAGCCATTGCATAGCCAGTTCTATTTCCTTTATTTGTTTGAGGGATGAAAGAGGGGGTAAAATTACTTATTTTAGGATTTTTAAGTGTATTTGAAGGTTTCTGAGGAATATATTTTGCCCTCTGTATTGAATTATCAGACTCTTGACGTCACAGCTAATAACTTTGTTTAAGGTTACAAAGAAAAGTTAGAACTCAAGTAAATAGGCTCATTGGCTTTAAAGAGGTTGATTACTAACAGCAAGCTTGTGCAGAAGAGTTTTCAACACTGCCTCTCAGTTAAACTTACAATTCAGCAAAAGTACCTACTGAAGTCAACTGGAAAGTTTTCCAGAGTAGAGAGTGAATATAAAACTGAGGTCAGTCTCAAGGACCAGGCCCATGTTAAGTACTTCTACTTCCTGAAAACAAGCAGCTGAGGGTTTCTGGATAAACCAAGGCAAATACCTTTCTTCTGAATTTTTTTCTTTGCTCACAAAAATCTAATTTTTAGCAATTCATATGAAAAATGCCCCTAAGGCAGCATGGAAATGGAATATATCTGAAAATGATACGTTATTTCAGACTATAGTTGTTACAGTCTGTTTCTCTTTGTAACGTGTATTTAGTTCATATCTAGTCCCAAGTGCTGCTCAGCTTGTTCCAGGGTTTATTGGGTTTTGTTTTTTTTAAAATTGTAGTATATAAGGACAATTAAGGCACTGTGTTCTTTCCATAAAGTTTTTCCTCTCGTAGCACAAGGCTGGAGTAGAGCTAAGATGAGAGAGAAGGTGTTTCACCAATGCTAGAGAAAGAAAACTAAGTTAAAGCTTTTAAGTTAAAAAGTGCAAAGTTTGAAGTTCAAAAATCAAGTAACTTTCTCTGATTTTTAGATACCTGGCACAAAGTTTCAAAATCAGATTTTTTTCATTGTTTAAAAAAAAAAAAACATAGACAAAGCATAGTCTCCACAAGATGTCCTTTCAATGCCCTCTTTTGGGGTTTTTTTAGTACCTTTACTATGATGGACCTCTTCTTTCCTGGTCTTTTTGCTCCTACTGAGAAGTAATCCTAGCCTGCTAATCCTCACCCTTAAACTCTGCTACGATATAATTAACTTTCAGTGTCTCATGACTCTGATTTTTATGTATTAAATGCATGCCTTGTTATCCACTCAGGACAGCATAAGACACCAGTTTGACAAAGAATGAAATCCAGTGCTTGGGAGAGAGCTTTATTTGTCCATAAAACAAATAAAACCCTATTTCCAGGACTTAAGTGACATTAAAGGTTTGTTGATATTGAGAAATTTAATCTGTTCAAATGGTTTAAAAAAAATACTTTCCAACTAAATTAATGGACTTGCACTAAATCTCCACTGTTTTAGATTGTAAGGATTTTCCTCTGTTCCAACTTAATGGATTTAAAAGAAAACATTTTAAAAAATCACCTAAGCCATTGTAATTTTTATCCTGGGGATATGAGTCAGCTGGCAGGTAGTTCCCTGCAGGATCCATTTGTAAAGTGATGATTTTCAACAGAAAAATGATGAGCCTGTTTACAAAACGGAAAAATTTGAAATCAGCAAAGCTCCTTTCAAAAGAGGAGATGAATGACTCACAGGATGAAGGAACTTTCTTACACTTGGAATCAAATTTATAATGTTTAACACTGGAATTACTTAAACATTCAAAATCAAAACTTCTGTGGCATGCAGAGCAGAGAGGGCAAGATCTTACATTTCTTAAAGCACACACTTAAAAAACAAACTGTTTTTTCCAAACATGTCAGCTTATTGTTATTTTCCTAGGTTTTAATGACAACAGACAAGATTCAGATATTTAGTATCTAGTCTCTGTGAGAAATAGCAAGTTATCTTTGGAACAGTAGATGTAATTTCTTCAGATGAGAAAGGTGCACTACAATTCACTTCTGCTAAACAGAGTTTTGGCTTTATTGGCAGGTTGACAGGAAAATTAAGTGAGAGCGACAGTGCATTGCCAAAGTGCAAAAGGCTTGGATTTAAAAACATCTCCACCAGAAATCTGTATTTCAGGCCATCTGTCCAGATTGTTTGGGGTTTTTTTTCTCCATAGTTTTGGTTAAAGTGAAAAGGAGAGAGCAGGGCCTAAATTATAGAAGAGCTCAGGTTGTATGCTGATCAAGTCACAGAAAAAGCAGGCTGTATCCTTTTATCGCAAACCAGTGATGTATCTCATCAGATGTGCCCCTTTCTAAAGGGCCTGAAAAGAGAGGCATCTTGAAAAACCTTCATCCAGCTGTGGATGCTGAAATTCGAGGTTTTTGCTGGCAGAGTCAATGAGAAGCCTGAGGGTTGGCTAAGGAGAAGGGCAATTAAGTTTATTACTTCAAGAATGTCCAAAAGCAGCCAGGAATGGAAGTGGGAAGCAAGGGGACACTGCTGTGTGCCTGCAGGAGTGGCTAGTGGCCATCAAAGGGCAGCAGACCCTGTTGGTACTGATGTGCACTAAGCTTGTATCTCTTTGAAAATGGAGTAGGCTCTTTTTTATTTCTTTTTTTTTTTTTTTTTTCCCTGGGACAAGCAAGAACAACTCTGGAAAAGCTGCAGCATGAAATGGAGTAATGAAATAATGTGAGCACTGGGCCAGTGGGAAATGGTGATTGGGACCTAGAGAAAAAACACCAGACAAGGAAGGAGTTGGTTAACTCGTGGATTCACTCTCTGCTTAGGCAAATCCAGGGCTTGAATTGAAAGGAAATGGCATCCTTAGAATTCTTAAAATAAAGAAGCGGATGGAATGGCTGTAGGATAAAAGATATGGGAAGTTCTTCCTTCTGCTGGCCCCTGCTGGCCAGTCCCTCTGCCCCATCTTATTCTCCTGCAGGGTCCTCACTGTGGCCACCTGTCCTTGCTGAAAAAGACTCAGTGGAAGGTAGAGAATTGCTCAGGGTCCAAAAAATTTCAGATACTTGAGGAGATCTCTCTGTCTCAAGCCAGTAAATTCTCTTCTACTTGTTTATACCGCTGTGTCTGAGAACCCGTATGGTAAATACTTCTAGACAGTTGTTTCCCTTCAAAAGGAAGGTGAATGCCCGTGAGCTAGCTAGTTTCAATTTAACTTGAGCTCAGCCTAAAAGAACTGTGGTACTTGTAAGAATGATTAGTACTTGAATTTGCTGTCATTCAGCCAGCAAACAATGCACATAACCACTTAACTCTTGGCAAAAACAAAGTCCTGTGTTGTTGGTTGGTTTGGGTTTTCTTTTTAACTGTAACCTTATTGTAAGTAAGAGTAGCACATGTGGTAGTGATGTCCAGGAATTCTCTTGGAGATTCTGAGAATTAATATAGGCTCTGCCAAATTCTTTGGTTTTGGAGCGACACAAACAAAGGAGGATCTAGAACAAAAATTTTGTGTGTGACATAAAGCCTGTACCTCTGAATCTAGAAAAAATGGGAGCCACTAAAGAGTGAGCATGCTGTATGGGTAGGGATCAATTTTTTTGTGTGTGTTTGTAAAAAATCACAAGAAGACTGGTGTTACTTTTTATCTTTTGCCACTGGAAGCTTGTGCCAAAATGCTGGAGGTGTAATATAATCCCCCATAATTACATGTTTTGAGATAGAGCATTCCTTGGCTGTTTATATGGATTAAAAGTGACTTAGAATGCTCGAAGGCATTCCAGTCATAATGGTAAACTAATTAGCAATTAATACTGTGCTGTGGCTTAAGAGTAATTTTTCTGTTATACTTTGCCATTAAAATACAAATATTCGAGTAAGCTACACGTGATTTCATGGAGTTTTATCTCATTAATGCGATAAATTCTTTGTTCCTTTACAAAAAGAAGAAAAATGTCACAGAACAGCAGTTAAAGAAAAAAAAATGTTGGGAGTAGCACTGTGTAACCCCACTAATTTCACAAAAGTCATTGCTTATTTGCGGACTTGGATTTATTTGTGTCAATAATTAAAGTCCAGATCTTTATTTGGATTTTAATTGCCAGTGTAAAAGCTTTACATGAATAAATTGAGCAAAAGTTTGTTTTACCTCTCTGTTAAGGTGTTGGAATCCTGGGATGGCTAGACAGACCATAGAACAATACTTCATAAATTTATCCTTATATAAATCTATTTTGGCACCTTCTTTTTAATTTTTTTCTAATGGTAGATTAATACTTTTAGCTTACATCACCTGCCAAGTACAAATACTTCTCTGAACTGTATCCAAACTGAGTATGTCTAAACTAAGGTATAAGACTATTTTTTTCCATTTACTTCAGTAGGCTTTGGATCAGGTCCCTGTTGAATCTTCAAAGTCAAATTGAAAATCTTGTGCAATCATACCTACATCTCTTGAGCTGATTCCAGCCCGGGAGCTGGTCTATGATATGGTATGATTCTATGAATGTGTTAATGTATTCAAGTAAGTTGTTGATTTCTGAGAACCCAGAGAATGAAATTTAATGCTGTGCTTTCACTGTTGGTTTGTGGGGGTTTTTTTAGGGTTTCATTCCTTTTATTTAATGGAGTTACCATTCTTTGCCATTATACTCAAATGACAGAAAAATTCATTTATGGTAATCGTCTGACTCTCAGCACTTATAGTCATTGTGCATCCAGTCTGTTTTAGTAGTAAAAGTCATCCAACAGGCAGGAGAAAGCCAAGAACTTTGAAACAAAACCTTTAGAAATCTGTGTTTTCCCATTGCTGTGTTTGCAGATATGACTTGGAAGACTGGCAGAAACAGATGAAAGAAATTTCTTTCCAAGCTCTGTCAGCTTAAGTTACAAGTGCCTGTTGGTAAAATATTGTTGGTTAAAGTGTTTAAGTGTTCAAACAGAAATGCTGCATAGAAAATATTGTTTTCATAAGTGCTCTCCTGCTTACCAAAAGGGGTTCTTATCAACTAACAATTCTGTTCTTGCAACATTGGCATGATGTTTTATTAACACCTTGGCTGGAATACCTGCAAGCCAGCCAACCCTTATAGGTCCCAAAAAGACTTCCTCACAAGGGGTGTCTCTCTGTAAGCAGGTCCCAGCTGGAAACCTCCAACATAAGAATTTGGGGTCTGGAGACTTCTAGAGGAAGTCAAAGGAAAGGAGTGAGGTGGTAGTGCACACAGGTGTTGTCTTCAGAAGTTTCTACTAAATTAACTTTGCATTTCCAAAAAAAACACAGACCGGGGTTATTTCCAGCTAATGTTGTGCATGATATTCCTAATGAATGGCAAAACTGTTCACAATTAAATCTTTTCCACATTTCATTATAAGTTTGAAAATGCTCCAAATTTTATGATGGAGAAGAGTTTCCTGATGTACATATTTTTTTTTCTGGAAAAATTTGCTGGAAATTTGCTGGTTTGGGGTGTCCCCTCATAAACATGAAAACCTTACCACTCTGAAGTAAAAGTAGCTTTTCTCGCCCCATCACCACTTAGCAAAAAGGAAAGCACAGAGAAGGTGAAACCACATCACCAAACAGCTAAGGATTAGCTCATAACTGCATAACTTTCTCACTGTGCAGCATTCAGCCCCTGAAAATTGTGTTTCAAACTGCGTTTTACAAGAGGCTTCTGTGGGATTTGTGCAAATCTAGAGAGTCATGCTTCAGTCTGCCCCTCTCTCTTCCCTCACCAAAGAAGTGCCATCAGCATCCAGTTCTGCAGGGCTTCAGTCACCTACCCCTCTGCCCCTGCTACATTACAAAGGCCATTAGGACTGCAGGACCACTCATTGCTTGTGGGGAAAACTGCTGATGGATTAAGCGGTCTAATTGCTGTGTTAGTTCACTGGGATGTCACTGCTGTAGTTTCAGAAATGCTGGGGTAAGCAGCGGAGAAGCCTTCGTGTTGCTCCACAAGCTAAGGAGCTTTCTGCAAACAGACCTCTCTCTTGCCTCCATCCTAATTACCACATTTGAGGCAGGGGCTGGACGTAATTGAGAGGAAATACCAGTGGAGCTTAATTACTCTGATGGGCCACATACTGGCTTAGAAGATAAGAAATGTAGCTTCTTCCTTCAGCCTCATCTTCTGCATGAGCCTGAACTGAATCCTCATCTACAGCTTTATCTGTCTCGTTTACTCATGTCTTAAAAGCTCAGATCTCAGAAGTATTTTGGCATTATTAGGAAAACGTGTTTAAGAATGCTGGAGTTCCCCGAGGCAAGGATCTTTCTCTCATCTTGTTGACTGTCTATGCAGTGCAATGTAGATTTGAGTGGGTGAGCTAAGCTTGTGCCCAGGGAGCATGCTTGCAGGCCGGGGGCTGCCTGTCTCTGTTAGTGAATGGAGCTAGCGCCTACCATTTCTCACCATGGCTGGTTAGGCCAAACAGCATGCCAAAACCGTGCATATGCTTCTCCTAATCCACTTCAGTGTCTTTTGCAGCACTGCGTTGTGCCACACAGACCTTCAGGCAGAAGGCCTTATCCAGTAAGTGCCAAATATAGTCTAAAGAGCAGTTGTGTCGTACAAGTAAGAGAAACATGTTGGTATAATACACTTGAAGTGATACAGTGTTGTGGGGCCATAACAGGTAATAGCATACTTTCCAGTCAAGTTCTTAAACTTAATTAAGAACCACGAAAACCTAAATTGAATCAAACATGCGTTTACCCTGCTTGTCAGTCTGAGGTAGTGTAACATAGATCTGATTTCTAACCTGGATTTAAACTTTTGTCCTCAATTAGGACGTTTAATTTGCTTCATTTAAACACTACAGGAAAATGAAAAGCAGGTGTTTCCTTTATTAAGCACCTATTGTTATGCTTTATTGTCTATTTTGAACCATGGTCACTGCATTTTAAATTATGAGCCAGGACCTCCTCTCCATTTCCAGTGCAGTTAAAGGTGCACTAGAGGACTGGAAAGAAGCTGGTTCTCCTAGTGGTTACTGTCATAATAGATAAAGCTCTCATATATGGGAGAGGGAAAGGAAAGGCAGCTCTAAGCCTTTATTTATCATCAGTGTGTCTTGGTGGTACTTGCAATTTCCCGTGGCTACTGTGACTAATAAAACCAGAAACATTCCTGGAATAAAGGAGCAGAAGCAGAACTCTGGCCTCAGAGTGTGGTAATATTATCCCAGATAAACATGAACTCCCTTCACAAAGTTATGGAGCTCTCCCAGTAAACTTAAGGAAAGCCATTGCATCACTTGGCTGAATAGTGATTTGTTTCCCAGGATGGCAGGCGCC
Source organism: Zapornia atra (assembly GCA_013400835.1). Taxonomy (NCBI): domain Eukaryota; kingdom Metazoa; phylum Chordata; class Aves; order Gruiformes; family Rallidae; genus Zapornia; species Zapornia atra. The sequence continues at coordinate 77,824 of VZTU01027156.1, read as the reverse complement.
TATTTGCTTTCTACCTAAATGCTGTGTTACTCTTTTATGAAGGTCAGCAGTTAATCACAGGCTGCAAAACCAAAAGTTTATGTATTTGAGACAATCAAAGAAACAGCCAATGTACATTATTTTGAAATAATCCAGAGTTTTAAAATACTGTGTATATAATAATATAGTTGTCATAATCAAAACTGTAGGTACTTTATGGTTAAAGAAAAAAGTAGATGAATGTGTTCAAAGCACAAAAGCTCAAGGCTTGTCTTGGAGAGCCTTAAAGCAAGCACTAACTAGTCCCAATACCAGGATCAGCATGGAGCGCCATTACTGAGTGAGGGAAGAATTTCTGGAATAGCCTTTTTTGATTGTTCCAGTAGAAGAGTGAACACTCATGCTCTAGGAAGTGTTTTCTGAGAATTCCTGCAGGCTGAGGAGTTCTTAGTCATGCCAAACATTTAATTAATGATGACTTTTTAGGTTGATTTTTCCACTAGCAGTGGGCAAATTTAGTAGAGGTCAGTCATTTCATTCATTTTAGTAAAGGATGTTTATCAAAACCTTACCCAAAATTCTGAGAGATAGAAATCTTCTGAGATTAGATACTTGGGAAACTTGTTGCTTAAGCTGCAGGAAATTGTGTGTGATCATTGCATTATGGACCAATTTGATCGCTGGCTCTTTGTTATTCAAACAAAAACCTGCCAGGAGATTTACCAAACGCTGCACTAGATGTTGATCTCAGTTCCATGATATAATTCACTCCACTGATTTCAACCGAAGCACAACAAAACTGGGACCGTTGCTTCTTTGTGAGGGGACTTATTGGGTTGTACAACTAACACCATTGCAGAGGTCTTTAGGGACAGGGAGTAGTACTTGTTACTGATGAAATTCTACTTGCCTTACTAACATCACAGTCATGGTATTAAAATGGTGGTTTTCCCAGCCTGCTGTGGTTTGAAACACTAGCTTTAATTTCACAGCAGTTGACCTTGATCGTGCAAGACAATAAGCAGCAGCGCCATGGAAAAGTCCCAGAATACAGTTCTGTTTAAAAGAAGCAAAACAAAATCTGATCCACTGGTAATCTTAGAAGGTATTTAATCTATCAGGAGAGATGACGGCTTCAACAGCAGTGTCTAAAAACTTCCACCCATATGCCTGTCCTAATGGTTTTCAAGTACAAATAAGAACTAGAAGCATTAAATTCCCAAATAACTTTCCTCTCCCCACCCTCCCTTTCCCCCTCAAATGCTGTACTGTAAAAGAAATGAACTTCACCTATAGAGAAACACTGAATGTGGTTGGGCTATGAGGCTTCTTCCAGACTAGATTCATACTTGCACACATTTTTAGCAGAGCACATGCACAAATAAGCACTGGGAAGGCTATGCAAATGCCACATTTCTATTCCACTCCTTTTTAAAGCACATTCCACACTCAAAAGCTGCTGGGCTGGTGAGCAAGAAAGGCCAGGCAGTTCTGTACCCTTAAATCCTGCTTTATAATGGCAGTTCAAACATTTTCTTTTTTTTTTACCCCCAGCTTGTCTTGTTAATATGTGTGAATGAAAAAAGGAACTATTCTACAGCTGGCAATCTCATTCTTGTGCCTGTGCCGTTACTAGCACACAGTGCCAGCACGTAGGTAATATTATTTGGGGGAAGGGGAAGTGGGCTGGTTTGCTTGCTTGTTCTCTCTGTTTGTATGTGCACAAACAACTGACAAACGGGCATGCTGAGGTTCTTATTTAGCAGAGCTTCCTAAGTGTGTGCTCCAGCCTGCCTGTGCTGGTGAGGCTGTTAAGAACGTGCTTAACTGTAATCAGATGTTAAAATTCAAAAGGATTTAAACATCTGCTTCTCATTAAGTGCATGCTTAAGAGCTTTGCTGAATCAGGGCCTTGGCCATTAGGAAATAAACAGAGACCACCAACTTATTTTACATATACTCTTGAAGAGTGTTCGGATAGATAGTAATGACTTTCAGTCAGTACTGACCAAAGTTGGCTTTGAACTGCTGACCTAGAGGTGAAAGGCTTGTATCCTATTACCAATCCCTGGGGCAAACCAGTCTTACTTGCTTTCAAATATTAATGAATTAAGTCAAGTCAAAGTGTAGCCCCATTGATTGCCTTTTCCCAGTATTTTTCTTGTGTCAGCATCACTACTGATGCCACTGTAGAAAATCTTTGGGAATCAGTGCTACCCACATTTCTCTGGTTTAAATCACTTGCATTGTAAGCAGTCTTAAGCAGAGTCTTAATAACTCAAACAGTTGGTTAGTTTCTAAAAATATTTAGAAATGGACTTTTCCACGAATGTTGATAGTAACCGTTTGGCAAGAAAAACATGTGTCGGGCCTAATGAATTATTTAGGCATCTATTCTACCCATGATATGCAGACATAACTCTCACTGACATTAATAGGAGATTCATATGCAGACCAGGAGCAGAAAAAAATCCTTGGAGAGTATTTAGAGAGTATTCCTTGTAGGATTAGGGTGAAGGAGGAAAGTAAGTGATGCAAACATGAATTTGTCATTTTTCCATAGTAGATATGTGTATTTTTATTTTAAAAAGACAGCAGGGATCATTAGCTAACAAACTTTTTTAAATTATATTTGCATCTCTAAAGGCAGAGCTTAGATGAAGACCACACACAGACCTTCAGGTGAAAGTGAAGGCACACTAATACTGAAGAAAAGCTAAATGCTCCTTGTAAGTGCTCTTTTGAAAACTGGGTTTAGTCTTGGGCATTTGACTTTTAGGAACCTTTGTTTCCTACAAAAGGAGACTTGCTGAACCATGAGTATTAAGGAAAATCTGGGGGTGGGTCTTTATCATTTGGTATAGGATGTACATTTGATCTAATGATTCAGGTGTTGAGTGGCAATAGTTAGATGTTGAGAAGGCTCAGTTGCTGGGTGACCCGTGCATAATGTCTTGTGCACACAGGGACCTACGAGATCTAGAACAGGTCAACAGACCGGGGATATCCAGAGCCTAGACTGTGGGAGTGTAAACATAGATTTGCAAATGCAGAAAAGATTCAGGTGCTGTGGAGGTGCCATGCTGGCCTTTGTTCTCATGAATAATGAAGGACTGGTGGGGAATGTGAAGCTTGAGGGGAATCTTGGCTGCAGTGACCATGAAATTGTGGAATTCAAGATCATCAGGGCAGGGAGGGGGGGGCACAGCAAGCTCATTACCCTGGACTTCATGAAAGCAGACTTTGGCCTGTTCAGGGATGTGCTTAGGAAAGTACCATGGGACAAAGCCCTGGAGGGAAGAAGGGCCCAAGGAAGCTGGTTACTATTCAGTGATCACCACCTCCAAGCTCAGGAGCGATGCATCCCAGCAAAGAGGAAGTCAGGTAAAAATGCCAGGTGGCCTCCATGGATGAACTAAGAGCTCCTGGAGAAATTCAAATACTAAAAGGAGGCCTATCGTAGGTGGAAGCAAGAGCAAGTAAAATTAGTAGAATACAGAGAAATTGTCTGATCAGACAGGCATCAGATTAGGAAAGCTAAAGCCCTGATAGAATTAAATCTGGACAGGGAAATCAAGAAGGACAACAAGAAAAGCTTCTATAGAAATGTCAGTGACAAAAGGAAGATTAGACTATTTTCCTTCTCTGGAAGGAAATGAGATGCCTGATTACCTGGGATATGGAGGAGGTTGAGGTAATTAATGACTCTTTTGTTTCAATATTCCTCAATAAAGTAACTCTTTCCAAGTCGCAGAAGCAGAAGTTGGGGACTTGGAGAATGAAAGGAGAAGATAGGTTTGAGAAGATCAGTTTTGAGACCATCTAAGGAATGTGAAGGTGCACCAGTCTATGGGACCTGATGAGATACATTAATAGGTCCTGAGGGAACTGATGGATAAAGTTGCTAAGCCACTATCCATCATATTTGAGAACTTGTGGCAGTCTGGTGAACTTCTGACTGACGGGAAAAGGGGAAACAGCCTCCACTTTTAAAAGGGAAAAAGGGAAGACTGGGGGATCTTGTGCCTGGCAAAGATCGTATTTATATTGTAAACTGGATAGGGACTGTTTACAAGGGCATGTAGTGACAGGACAAGGGGTGATGGCCTTAAGCTGAAGGAAGGGAGATTTAGATGAGTCATTAGGAAAAAATTCTTCCCTGTGAGTTCTTTCTAAGCCATCCCAGCATCTGAGAGCCATTCCTCTAGTACTGCTGTATCTGAGGAAATTCAGTCCAGTTTGATAGTTCTATCTGTCAAAAATCATGGTACTATCAGAGTCATAGAATCATATGTATGTCATATCAAATAACATTAAATTATATACTCCATTCCCTGTCTCTACTGTGATAGCTCTGGGGGACCTATCCTGCCCTATCCAGCTCAGACAAGTTGTCTTTCTAGAGTATCAGATATGGTTCCAAAAATCCTCAAACTCAGCTTCACCACTGTGCTCTGTTCCTAAAACAGGTTATTTGGCAGCAGGGTAGAGCAGGTCTTTAAGTCGGACTTCCCCAGGCTTTTGTTTTTTTTGGTTTTACTTGCTTTCCCCCAGAGGTGTGTTCTGCCACAGGTTGAACTGGGACTGAGAAGGTGGGGATGAAAGGTTCTTTTTATGCTGGCACATTCGGGGTCCATGTTTGTTTTCTGTGTTTTGGAACTGAAGTCCCCTGTCCCACTGTGTATTCTGGTTGCTCTGGTATATCTGAATCCTTCCTGCAAGTTGTGTTGCAGGCAGGTTAATTCAGCTTGCAGGAAGAAGCATGATGCTGTCAGTAAATGCTTCTGACAAAAGGCAACAAGTAATCTACAACCTTGAGAAAGTTAGCATGGCCTTTTCACCAGCTGCACACCTGGCAGGAGGGCAGTGCTCCAGGAATCATCACCCTGAGCTTCTCCTGGGTTTCCTGGCTCTGCAAGGAGCCTGCCCCTTGCTTGTCTTAGGAGTTGTGTGTAACATGAGGAGGTGCACAACTTTCAGACAGGAAAAAAACAACTTTAAGCGGGTAGTATTTCTTTACTGTAAACATTTTCGAGCTGTTCTGGAAAACCACAAGGTAACGATAGTGCAAAGTTACTGGAGAGCAAAACTTGTTAGAAATTACATACCAGTACAAAAAATAAATCACAGCGAACCAATGACACTTCTTAGGAGAAACAAAGCATAAAAAATGCAAGCCAGTTTCCAGGAAAATGTAATTTGGATTATTAAAACATTTTAATTAATCAAAGATTGAATCAGCATTTCATGAAAAGCCATCTTGAAAATTTATTATCTTATCTTGACAGCATGTCGTTTACAGTGGGGAAAATTACTAAAGCCAGAGCCGAGGATAAAGACTTGCCTATAGGCATGCAAATATTTCTAGGAATTCAAGTTTTTTAGCCTTTAGAGACTGCTGTTTATTTTAGCCTAACTCATTTTCCAAAAACATTCAAAAGGTTGATAAATTCCTCTACTGGCTATTTTTATAATATTTTATATACTGCTGAAGATATTTACTGCTTTCTCTCCAATGCTGGATTTTTGAGGTTGACAGAAAAACATGAAAGAAATGCTATTGCTTTAAAAATGGTCTTTTAATAAAGACTGAAAAACCTTTTTATGAGACATTAGTTTGGTTGTGCTGGATTGCTAGTTTCAGTTCTGGGTTGTGACTTCTGTTTATTCTGTCATGTCTTTTCACTATAGTTCAGAGAAAAATGAGGAAGCCCATGTGAGATGGAAACAAAAATCACAAATCAAGGATAATAAAACTGGTTTTGTATCTTTTTATGGAAAACAAGCATTTCTACAAGAAAATATTGACTTACCACTGTGTTTGAGTATTTAGTTTTTTAAAAGTGCCTCTCTTCACTCCCCCCATCCGATTTGCTTTTGTTTTTTGAGAATCAGGTTAAACACTTCTCTTTTGCAGGGCTAAGCATAATTTTACACGGTCCTCTGTATAAGCAGGTGTTTATTCTCTTGCATTGCCTGATACCAGTTTCAGTCTTCATGGGACTTTGCTCTACAAAAAAGAAACGTTGCAGAATAAACTAAACTGGAGACTTGAAACATTTCAGTTTGCTGCACAGTTATGTCCTGCCCTTCCATGGGCCTGACAGCTCTGAAACAGAAGCAAATGCAAATGGGGAAAATACTGAGATTTCTAAGTGTCTGAGGGAACGTTTTAACTGGAGTGTTTGGTGGTCTTAAAACTCCTTCAGGCTGAGATACAGCGGGGCCAGGTAGGACAACCCATTAGTCCAGTCGTTTTCACATCATGAATAGAAGGCATACATTTAGCTGTCAGTGAAGGTAAGGGAGGCCATTTGTAATCAAAATGGGTTGTTTTTTTCAGGGCTTAGGGTCCACATCAACCTAGGTCAGCTGGGGCAGTGCCTACTTACACACATAAGTATTGATGCCCTTTAACTAAGTGAAAAAAACATTCTATTACAAAGAAATAGGGAAGAGGGACAGGGCTTATTAATTTAAGTCAACCCTGATCAAAGGAACCTGTGTATCTTCATATGCTCTCCTGTCAGAGAGCTGCTTGTTGGGGAAGGGGGTGCTCCGCTGTCAGACCTCCTGCTCTCCCGATCTCATGGCCTCCTCTTAAAGGCGGCACACCAGGAGCATGCCAGAGGCAGGAGGAGGGTAGACAGTCACCCAAGGCACCCACAAGGCTCAGCAAACCCAAGAGAGCAGCATGGCATCCTCTTCTACTATGCCAGGCTGCTGGCAGGGGGAGAGGAGCCGCAGGCGTCACTGTCAGGGGCATGCTCCCCTCAGCAACAGCCAAGTTTATTTCTTTGCAGAAGCAATCTGAATTGGGTCTGAGAGGGCTTTTTCAGGGTGAGGGATTTACTCAAACCTGCTTTTTAGCTGGGGTTTTCAATGGTTTGGTCTATGTTTCCTTAACAAAGATATATGCTGGGATTAAAGGATCTTGAGTTAACCTCCCCAGCTTATTTAAAATGCACTCTTTGTAAAATACACATCAAAAGTGTCATGAACTCTCTTTCACTCTGGGTGGCACGGAGGGTGGAGAAATGTTATAAACAACGTAATGCGGGGTAAATTGTAATCTTAGAGACAACCTTTTTTCCCTATGGAAGGCGGCTGAACCGAAAATGCAGTCCCTAGCTGCAGAACTGCCGAGGAGGGAAATGTTGTCTTATTACCATTGCTTTATTGTTACGCTGCTTCAAATCAGCATTTTGTGCCCTTCTGGGAAAACAGGTTGGATATAAATATACTTTCTACGCAGCTGAGGTTTGCTGAGCGCTGCTGTTCGCTTCAGTGAAAGGAAGTTGCAGGTGGCCTGCAGGTTGGCAAGTATGCTGTATTTAACAGTGCTGAGCTTCTGTAGTTTGGCCTTTCGGGCTGGGGATTTGCTAACATCTATTTGCCTTATGGCAGTTCCCAAGACACTCCCTGAAATACCAGCCGCTGGTTGTGCTGTCCTGCACTTGTCAAATAACAGATTTGGAACAAATTGTGTAGAATTACAAGTGGCGCAAATGCAGTGCGTAATTATCTACCTAGCTACCGCAAGACAATGATAATTATGTTTTTATTTTAATTCCTACAGTGGCGATGGCTGCACTACTTATAGTTCTAGTGTTGCTGTGATAGGAGCAACGCTTCAGGCTGCTAGTTCAGAAATGTGATTTAACACACCACCACCCCCAAGAGAAAATTATAGCCTAAGTAGCAGAAGGCAAGTGAACACCTTACTTTGTATGCTGGCACTTGCATTACAACAGGACACAGAGCAACAGTTGCACATCCTGGGAAATACGTTTGCCTGTTTGAATCAAAATCTATGTAAGATGGAGGAGGCTTCAAACTAAGGGGTGGGGAGTTAGTCCTATAACAATATCAGAATTTGTGTTTAAATATCCTATGTAGTCCATGTGCTAGAAAAATAAAATACTTCTTGCCATGATTTCAAATGGCAGTGTTTGCATATTGAATACTCAGCAGTATTTTAGGGAAAGAATGGGTACAATATGGTAAGTGCAGCTGCAAGAGGGAAGGCTGTGAGCTGTCAGTTGGCCCAGCTAGCCCTTATGGCATAGATGTCAAACTGTGCTGCCTCTCGCCCTTTACACATGTCACCGGATCTACTGTTGCTGTTTATTTGTTGCAATTTTGGTCAGAGCTTTGGGACCTTCATCCCACCTGCTCCTTTTTTCAGTGCATCAGATGCGCTGTTGCATCTGTGGCCGTGTAATTTGTTCCTGTCTGTTAAGTGCCTCTCTCCAATCGTGGGCATGGCTTATCGGCCAAGAAGTCACCGATGAGAACAGAAGCCATATGGAATCCAACTCATCTGTTTTTCCACTTCATAACAATGTTTAGCTGACACACTTTCTGCAGCCTGATGTTAGCATGGCTGAGGTGCTGGGGTGGCTCCTAGGGTGGATTTACCAGAATACAAAATTTTTTTCTTCCCCACCAAATAGCTGATAATCTTTCCAACTGAGAAGAAAGCAAGCCATTTCCATTCCTCATTTCATTTCTATTTGAGAGACTGAGGGCAATGATCATGTGGGTAGGGGGAGCCCCAAGCCAAAGGATTGCATGTACCCCATTGCCACCCCCAGCACATACATACATGATGTGTTCAGAAGTTAATAGTGAGCAATGAAGGGTCTAATATACTGCTAATAATGATGCTGTTTCAGGACATTAACAGCAAACATGCACGTGGGATTGTCAAGATTTATTTTCTCCAGAAAATTATCACCCCTGTTGTGAAATGATGCCCTTAATTGAAAGGCTGCATCTTCCTGAGTGACCACGTTGTTACTCTGAGCTACATAATTATTTTTTTCTATAATTTTTCTATCTGTATCACCTGTTTGAGGCCTGAATCTTTCCTCCATGTTAGAAATAAGTTTTCCATTTACACTACAACTCCATCTTGGCTGGGATGTTACACAACCCTGTGTAACTCTTTGTAACTCTATAAGGTCACATTTTAATAAGTAAATGCACTCACTCCTTTGCCATCTGTGGGTGATGAACACCTGCATTAGGAGAGCACTGAATTCTTTCGAGATATTCTTGAATAGACATGTGAATAGAAGTATCTCCTACATCTCAAGACATGCGAAAACAATAGTCCCACAGAGTCAAAGGCAATGTATTATGAAATTTAAACGTGTTTTGCTTACATGGGTCTTAGGATAAATCCTTTCTTTCTTTCAGCTGTGAAATCCCTCTTTCAATCCTTCAAATAACCCATCTGAAAGAAATCATTCCAACAGAGCCATTACAATTAATTCTATTATGTAAACCTGTAGTTTCAGATTTTCATTAAACTGACAAGTGGTTGCTCAGAGTCATTTTCTAAATTACAAACTACAATTTGGCTGTTTTAAAAGGCCTGTTATTGCACACTGTCCTATAAGGTAGGACTGTGTTAGTGGGGTGAAATTTCGTCCTCAGACAGGATTTTTAAGGAGCTATGTTAGGTGCTGATGTCCATCTGTAGGCACGTGAAGAGAAAGCCTAGTTTTAAATTTCTTAGGATCCAAGGGAGTTGATTGATATGTGACATTTCTGGGGAAAAAAAATTCCATTTTTGTCAGGGTGCTATGAAAACTCTAGTTTTGAACAAAAAAAAAACCAACCCCAAAAAAGTGGCAGAAATTGCTAGGTAGCATTAATGACATTAGAAAAAAGGCTTTGTGCCAGTCTCTTTCTGGCAGTCCTAAGACATCTTCCCTTTCCAGTAAAGGTCCTGATTTGCCTGGGGCAGTGCTAAGGTAAACTTGGCACCATGGGACTTAGTGAAACCTCCTAGAAGAGGCAAAGATGTCGTTATATGGGCAGGCATGGGAATTAGCTGAATGGTCTTCTAAAGAAATCAATAATCAGATCATTTCAAAAGGACCGTTCAACAAAACCGTAGATAAAATGACGGATTACTTACAACATTGGTTTAAAGCATTTATGCTGATAATTAAGAATAACAGACAAAGAGTATTAAGTAAAGGAGAGCAAACATCTAGCTAGTCATTAAAAGAACGGAATTTTTCTAATCCTCTTACAAAGATGCTGTTTTGGGTCAAAGTCCCTTTCTGCAGAAAGCAGCCACACCACATTTTTTAAGTGAATGAAGAGCTGAGAGCTGTAGCCCAGACCCTCAAAACTAGTTTAAACAGACAACTCCCACTGAGAGACAAGCATTTAAATTAATCTGGGGACATGGGCCCATGAGATGAATAAAGAGAGTTTAGTTCACACTGTATTGCATAGTAAATAGTTATGTAGCTAAATTAATTTTATATACCAGAAATTTACTAATGCTTTATTGGCTGGAAGTCTCCATATTCTGTATCACACATGTTTTATCTCAAGGTTGAAAAATTCTGAGGAGTGCTTTTTATTAGGTTAAACTGACAGATTTTATTTCATACAGAGCTACATTTATAGACAACATCTGGTCTTTACATTCACTCTCTTTTTTGCTCACGAATGATTGTTCCTGGGAAACAGGGCATGTGTTTCTATCTGCCTCACAAGTAACTCTGAATCTGCAGAATAAAGTAAAGTTTATGTGTTTTTTTTCTTAGGTACATGTGAATCCCGCTCAAACCTCATGGTCTACTTGTGCTATGCTGGTCGTTAGTAAGTACTCTTAATTGCAGTTGTCTTACTTTGAGTCCTTTTGACCCTTTGTAGGATCTGTGAGGCAATAGGGTCCAATAGAAGATCCTTCAATACTAATCTCAAATCTGATTCAATTAGGCCCTCTTGGAAGACATTGTTTAATGAGTTGGAAGGACCTCTAAATCTACTTCTAGCCTATCAAACCCAATAACAACTCCCTAAGCTGCAAAATTAACCTTCCCCTTGGCAACTTTTTCCACGCTTGCTTTCATGTCACCTTGTTCAACGCCTCTGTCCAAAATGTCTTTATCTCCCTGTTTATCGCTCAAATCTAAAGGGATAAGTCTTTTCTTCTGAGAGGCCTGTAAACCTGACTGTACCGGGCAGGTATAGTGAAGCACCTGAGTAGATGTCACTGTACCTCTTTTCTCAATGTCCTCTATTCTTGATGTTGCAAATGTGGCATGTATGAACAGCAAGGTCCAAACACTCCTGTCTGTAAGCTGTGTGTAACACACACGACTTGGTGGTGATATGGTCTGTGGTTCTGAGAAATGCTGGGTAAGAGTACACTGCCCAGTAATGCTTTTCTTTCTTGTGTATAGGTAATTAAGCAAATATTCTCATTTCAGAGAAGGGGTTCAGAAGTCTGGAGAGGACAAGGTTAGTTAATGCATTCAAACCTGTTGTCTCATCATACTGGTGTTTTGGTATGGCCTTAGCCCTGGGTGTTCAGAAGTGATGCAGATTGCTCGCAATCATCTACGCTACATGAAAAATTCAAGCGTTCTCAGCCAGATAAACAAATGTAGGGCCAGGTATAAGAAAGTTCTATTTAAGTTGTATGGGATTTTGCTCTTCAGTAACATGTAGTGCACATGTACAAACTGATGGTGAATCTCACTGGATCCTTACCAAAAGAAACTGAATTGAGTAAGTCCATGGAAATTGAAGTGAGGCGCAATTTACCAATGTTAGCGTAATTAGAATTGTAAAAAAAACCCCACCCCACCCCCCATTTAATTCAACATTTTTGTGGTAATAAGCTGATGCAGCAATTGTTTTTTTCTCTCAAAAGGTTTTTTCCTCCCAAAAATTAATACCCTGTGGTGGATTAGGGAGTAAACAAGATGCTGACCCTTTTCATGTGATGAATAGGAGAGAAAAGGATTGAGTTGATCCATTCTGACTTCACACACCACAATTACATAGGACTCTTGTGAGCTAAATCCTGTCCTGTAGCATATTACCTCTCCAGGAAAAGAGAAGGGCGAAGGAGTTTTTGGTCTGAGTAAAGCTAGTTTGTACCACATAGCAGCACTGTAAAGAGCTGTAGCTTTAAATCCTAAACTGCTATGACAGATGGACAATATTATACCCTATAGGTACATAATTTTTCTTTGTAACTGGCTGCCTTTTGACCCTGGGTTCAGCACAGTAATGCATTCATGCCCCTGCACCCTTGGCCTATTTCCTGAATTAGCTTTTGTATTAAAATAGGACCTACTCCTATTTATTTTATTTTTATCTCCTCCTCTTTCTTTCATTCAGACACTAACTAATACAATAATGACTCAGGTGATAACTTAGGACTAGGTTAGAGATGCTAAGTTTCCCACTCCAGCTCCATCTTTAGCCCCTCTAGAGCAAGTTACAGTACATCATCAATTACACAGTGTAGCAGGATAGCAGATTTCAGGCTGCGAATAACAGTATGATTCAGAGTCTCTTGAACCTTCTGTAATTACTTCTGTTAAATGCTTAATTCTCTGGAACCAGCACATACAGTAAGTTACATTTAATATAAGATGTTCTTCTGAGAGGCCTTTAGAAAGATATCTTTCTTCTTTTTGAAAAATTAAAGTAAAAATCTATGTCCGTATTTAATCAGACATTGATTGGCAGTTAGTTCTGAGGAGTCTGTGGCGTTAATTATAGTGCACAAAGTGCCACAGCCTTTGAAAAAACAAAGTATATTTTCTCATGAAGCGATAACTTTGATGTCATAATTATGATCATCTAGCTAGCATTGGACAGCAGGGAGAAGCCAGGATCCAGCTGTGCCTGCAAGCTGGTGCTGATATGTACCTACCAGCTGCACAGGAATGAAGTTTTACAAACACTTTCTGTCACACTTACACAGAGCTTGCTCTAAAGATCTTCAGGTTCCTCAGCAACATGGCTCCTGACACTGTTCAGAAAAGATGCAAGTATTAATGACTATTACTTTGATTATTAGTTTTGTTAAGTGTGATGCTATCTAGTTACAGACAGAAACCCCTGAACAGAGATGCTCCTGTCACCTCATCCTGGCAGGCAGTGAGGGGAAAAAATCTTCACTTTGGTAATTTGGACCTCTGAACTCAGCCAGCGATTAGAAAACTAAACTTTGCCAACTGTTGGAATTAAAATCACGAAGTAATAGAAGCCAAGTTTCTCTGAATTAAGCAGACCTGCCAGAAAGATATGACTTGGAAAACTAGGTTGGAAGCACATGCTGTGTGCTGTACTTTGGTTCTGCTCTGGGGTTCTTTTCTTTTTTTTCTTTTTTTTTTTTTACTTTTTTAAAAAAAATTTCTTTTTCCAGTGCAAACAATGCAGATTGTTTCGATCATGTATATATAATATACGTGAACTTTATAGTATTTTATATGTAAGACTAGCATGGTATTGTGGGATAGTTTTTCACAATTTTCATCGCTGCCAGTGTACATTAAAAAAAAAATCAATTTATTTAACTTTTGAAGTAATAAGTCCAATGTGTATACGACATACTGGTCCTCCATCTAAACTCAGTTTTTGTGTGTGGCTGCCATGTATTGGAGATGACCAACTCTGTTTTGTGACTAAAGCCTCACATAGGGCAATCTTAAGTCTCTGAGAAGACTGTATGGCGCAGTTCAGCAAGTCATGTTTATTCAATTCAGAATTGTAAAATGGCTTTGCTTAGCTCCCGATGCTTTTAGATACTCTTGCAAATCAGTAGATGCAGTATAAGTTCAGAACAGGCTTGAGGAATCTTATTAATTTCTAAATTTATATACTGTGTCTTGATTTGGTCCCTGATTTCGGTGAGACATTTCTAGGCCAGTACTCGGAGTACTGATATTGTGCAAGCAGTCAAGGCTATGGTTAAACATCCTAAGGAATAATTTGACCTGACCTGCTGTGTTGTCAAGGCCAACAGCTTAATACTAGAATATATGGGTACTTGCACTGTCACTGGAGAGAAAGCAAAGTAATTTTTTTCTGATTTAGAATACCTTGTACTTGGTCAGGTGCAAAACACAGTTGAGAGAAAAAGGAATGATGTCTGTGCAAACCCCTCTTCCCCACAAAAACAAGCAGGTTGCTTAGTAAGTGTCACGTAGGCCTTGGATTCACAGCTTTGCTCACCTGTGGGTTGTTTGTCACGTTTCTTGGTTTGTTTCACTTCATATCGTTTCTTACCGAGAGGCCACCATTATAGGCCTGTCCTGGAGACTGGAGTTATGAAGAAGGAAAAAAAAGTCATCCTGATGGAGAACAGATAGTGACAAAGACTTCATTCTCCTGTGCAGACCATCAGCTGAGAGGGACCTGCTATCAGCAGTAACTGAGCCTTGAATCGCACGTTTTCAATGCTGCAGGCGGGAGATGGTCTTGAGTTACAAAGCTAAGTCTCACATCAATTAAAGTCTGTGTGCACAGCAGCTGCATTCAGAAAGGTGGAAGAGATTTAATCTTCACCTTTCACCTTGGGTCAAAATACAAGGTTACCAAGACAGACTGTTATTAAAAATGGATTGTTTCTGCCAACTTAATGTTAAAAGTTTGCAGTTACTATGAAAGCACTTTATTACTTGCTCTCTTTGTTAAGGAAACTTGCTGTTAAATAGCAAGGAAGTAATAAAACAGTTGAAAGGAACAAATAAATATTTATGCTGGACTTCCAAAGTCTTTAGCAGATTTAGCCTTTCTTCTTGATAAAAATTAGAGAATTATTCTCTACTGCATCTTATTGGTGAGTAGGCAATTATTCTGACTGAGCTATAGAAAGAGACTCCTGTGACTGAACACTGAAGATGTACTTAGCTTGAAGGGATATATAGTGGGAACAAGATTAGATCTTAGTACAAGCATTCATTTAAGAAACAAACCCTATATGAAGCACTAACTTCCAAGCTAAATCTCAGAAACTGTAAGTCCAAATTCGCCTTATCACTGAAGTCTCTGGGCACCGTCCATTCTTCAGAGGAAGCTGAGTAAAGCCTGAAGGGGAACATGTTGCTGATCTGTGTTCCTGGGAGACACTAAAGATAAATAAGGTACACTTGATCACATTGGTATCTCACTCCTTTTTATATGTTATCTGTGGTTTGAATTTGAGGCCAAACATCTTTATATAGAAAATTGGAGAGGGACTGTTTACAAGAGCAAGTAACGATAGAACAAGGAGTAATGAATTTAAGCTGAAGGAGGGAAGATTTAGATATTAGGAAGAACTTCTTCCCTGTGATAATGGTGTGGCCCTGGCACAGGCTGCTTAGAGAAGCTGTGGCTGCCCCCTCCCTGGCAGTGTTCAAAGCCAGGTCAAATGGGGCTTTGGGCAACCTGGGCTAGTGGAGGGTGTCCCTGCCCATGGCGGGGGTTACGGGGGTGGGTTGTAATTAGGTGGTCTTTGAGGTCCCTACCAACCCAAACCAGTCTGTGATTCTATATTCAAACAAGTAAATTCCTTTAGTCTTCATTTCTCTTTGTGTATCTAAATGAAGAAATTTCTCCAGAGAGATAAATACAGATACTTTTCTGTGGTATTATACAGCCTGTTTTCCAAAGTTTTGGGGTAGAAATATTTAGCTGCAAGAATATATATGCATTTTTAAAGATGGGGTCAAGCCCTGTGTTTCGTAAGGGTAAAGGTCTGCCACAGCTAAAGTCAATGGAATCTTTGTCATTGACTTGGAAGTGTATGAATGAATTGCCTGTGAACAAGGGAAACTCTTACAGTCATTAATTTACAGAAATTTTGTCGTTCCAGTTTTACGTCACTAACCTCAGGTAGAGTAAAGCTGTCATAACAGAATAGAAAAAGCAAGCTGTGCTGGTAGCAGCTCTTAGTCTTTAAGGATAGTGTTTGGAAAGACAACTCGTCCAAGAAAGTTGAATTAAGGGAAGGAATTTTATACAACGTAGTAGTCAAATATGCAATGTAGTGTATGTCTGTGCGGGGTTTAGGGATATTCATGCTGCATTTGTGTCCTTTGAAAAAGCAATGCTGGCTTTACGTTTGTGCTCTGTGCAAAGAGTGCATATATCATGACATGTGTGCATTGTTTGAGTTATAAGTTAATATGACTTCCAGATATGTAAAGTAACAACTGAAGAAGTATGTGGAGCATGTTCTAGTTTTAGTTCTAAAGCACATGTATTTTATTTATAAGGGGACAACTGTACAGCCATCACAAAAATTGCACTCTGATATTTAGCTTTTTTATTATAAAACTATGCCTTTATTAAAATTACATCAGCATTTAAATTTTTTTTTCCATTTAAGCAATTCACTTAGCATATTTAGAGTTTGAATGATACAGAGCACTGATCCTGATCAGCACTTGCACATTAAGACAAAGCCTCTACTCAGTCGTCCAAGGTCTGGAATAAGTCATAGAGGACTTAGGTCCCTTGTGTCATATGACGGCTTTCATTCAAAAAGATAGAAATCTTCTTGCATATGTCTAAAATAGTAGCTTGGAGATGTGTGAACCAACCTCCATCACATTCAGTTCCATGGAAATACTCTGAAGAAAAAAAAAGTATTGTCCATGGGGGAGCAATGTGTGGCATTGGCACAGCTCTGCCACCCACCTCTCTCCACATGCTGCCTCTTGGCTTCGCGCGGGTACCAGGACTGCCTCCATGCAACCCTGTCTAGGGCTGTTTCCCAAGTCACCTGAAATAATATCAGCAGTACAGAATATAAACACATGGCTGTGTACCACCTTATTAAACACAGATGTGGCTCTTGTGAGGGCCTTGTTATCTAGAGGTGCCTCACCTTCGTTTGCTTGGGTCCAGCATCCCACAAAGAAATCTCTGTTGTACTGCATTAAGGCAGTGGTGGCAAAACCAGCCACAGCCTCAGGTAGGGGCTGCATGCATAGAGGAGAGAGGGGTTCCTCCAGTCCTGACCTTCCTCAGGAGTTAAGGTCAGAAGGCCAGATTACTTTTGTTTGCACATAAAGTATGTTAAATGACAGACTTTGGAAGCCCTTAGCTAAAATGAGAATGTTTTGAAAAATTCACCACCAAAATAATCTGAAAAGCTTTAGAAGTAACTTTTGAAAACATAACTGTTGTTACCTGTTAATTCATTAATCTAGGATGCCAAGGGCATTGCGTATTAGAATGTCAGAATGATCAAGTGGCAGAAATGCATATAGCTGATGCCTTTCTGGGTTTAGGTGGGATTTTTTTGCTTTTTTTTTAAGCATCTCATCATTTGTGGTTTGTGTTTCATTTGCTTCTGGTGAGGAGCTTGATTAAAAACTGGACTAGTCTGATTGGACTTTTCCTTCATTACAATTTTTATACATACTAGCTAATTCTGATTAGACTTCTCTGCTCCAGGACACAATTTCTGCCAAAAATAGCGAGGCTGATAGGGATTTCAGTAGCCCTTTATTCAACAGTGTTCCCTGGGCTGAGGGAAATTTAGTCACAAGTCTTTAGTCCGAGTCAGACAGATGAGAGCTCTGACCACCAAGCTTTTAACTGTGACTGCATGGGTGTCTCCTGAGTTTTTGTGTTTCCCATAAAACTTCAAAAGGCCTTGTTTTTCATCCCAACAGGGAACCAGGAAAAGATTTTGCTTGAAAGCTGAAAAAGTTTCATGGTACAGAAACACTATTTCATATCCATATGTAATCCAGAATTGAGTTTGTCAGTGCAGTCTGAATTTTGTCTTTGATCTCCAAAAGAGAAAGGCAGCCCATGAAAATACTGCTGAACTAAAAGAACATAAACAAGCTTAAAATACCACATTCTGATAGAGGGTAAAATAGCATTCTGATGGAGTGTATCCCATCAAATCCAGGGGCTGGTGAATTTACCAGGGAAACTTACAGTGCAATAAAGAGACAATCTCAAAGCTTTGAATCTTTATTTCACTTTTTATCTAACCCTTATCTGAATTTCTTTCCTGGATTTCTAGTCTCATTATCTGATCTTTGGCATTTTGTTTTCCCAGAAGTATGGCAGAACAAAACATTTCTTGGCAAAGAGTGTACACATTCAGCAGATTTCTCTGGAGAGATCTTTAATTTGATGAACACCTTAGATGCATCTTAGTTGATTCTTGCTTAGTAATGGATCAGCAGAGAGACAAATAACCCTCTGCCGCTCCCCAAGTTCTGGAGCAGCCTGTTCCAACTATATTCCTCGCCACACCTGAAAGGCAGCTTTAAGGGCTCCCATCTTTTATAAAATCGGTGAGATCCCAATTGTCTGGCTGCACTCAAAATGCAGGGGTCTTGAACAGGAAGTTACTATACCTTTGTCAAAGCTGGTGTCATCAAAGCATTTTCAGTGCATGCTGACAAATTCTGGTAAGCGTAAATGTCCCACAGCTTGTCCTTAATGAACTCTATAGAAAAGGATGCACCAGTATGGAAAATAAGTTCTATATGTCTTAGCATGGATCTGTTGCTACCTGAAACTAGGTAAAGTATGTCATTATTATCAAAAAAGTCATGAAAGCACACACTGAATATCCTATCAAATTGGCAAGGAGCAATGGGGCTCTGAGTGACCTGAGATGGCTCTAGTCATTATCTGCCTTTTACTCCAATTTTTTTCATGGAAAACTTGTTTTCCTCTCTGTGCACTACAAATAACCAGTCACCTAAAACATTAAATAATGAAATTCAAATGCATTGAGTTAACCACTGGAAAAGCGCTTCATCTGAAAACTCCACGGGGGATCACGTTTCAGAACACCAGTGTCCTTGTACAGTATGTGTTTCCTCTTTGGTTCACATGCAGAGATTTAGCATAATATTGAATTACTGCCTGAAGCCATGCCTGACTATCTCTTTCATTAATTGCCTTCCATGGCTTTGGGACAGATTAACTGATAAATATATGAATCCCTGGTGTAGTAACCTTTACTGTGTACTTAAATAGCTGATAGGCATGTAATCTCAGAATCTGTGAAAAACTTTTTTTCTTTCTCCCTATAGATTGCTATTGCACTCTTGCTGTCTTGAGTTGCTTGCCCATGCTGCTGCACCGTCTTTGCTAAAAGGTGCTGCTAAACCAATAACTAGGACCTACACAAAAGACTTCTACAACAGGCTTAAAGGAAGATTAGTATGGATTCTCAGAAAGTGTATTTGTTTCTTTTTTCTCATATGTTAGTATTCATGAAACTACATAATGCCCTGTGTTATTTTCTTTGGGCAACAGAGGCTTCAGAGCAGTCTAAGAAATGCAAACCAAAGAAACATTTTTATGTTGGTTTGTTGTGGGTTTTTTTTTTCCATTGGGTTTGTTTTGGGTTTTTTTTTCCTTCAGTAAAATGTCCCAGAAACTGGTCATTCTGAAAGGGTAATCACGCTGTCTTTAGAAGGAAAAAAAAAAGCCTAGTTTCTGTTGCAGTTGTGGTTTGTGTTTCTCTAACCTGCCCTTCAGTAAACTGTCTGCTGCAAGTTATTTCATCAGTTTACTGCCTTCTCCTCTGTGCAAAGATTACTCAGTTCTTTAAAAATTTTAAATTCAGCGTGAAGCACTTCAGATCCTTGTTCAGTGCCTGGAGAGCTGTTATCTCTTTTGCTTTAGTTGTTTCTTCTGAGTATTCTTACTACGTAATCTAGCTAGTGATCTAGCTACACAGTATTACTGGGCGGGAACCTTGCTGGAGTTGCCTGAAACTTCTTATATGTAACCCCAAAAATCTTAGCTCTATGTCACCATTGCAAGTCAAAAGAACCACTTGACCACAGTCAGAAGAAATCAAATAAAGCCAGATATCAGTGTTTTGTAAACATACATACAGAATGAAACTGATGTGCTTGCACACTTGTTTCTGTGGCCTTTGCATGGATGTATACCATCAATTATTAATATGTGATAAGACAATATTTTTACCAGGAAATTATCTCAGGTGAACAAATCTTTGCACTAAGCCATTACAGCAGGTCAGTATATATCCCCATTCACTGGATTGGATTTGAAATGGTTATCTATCCCTTTATCAGTTCTATGATAACCTCAATTTCCATGCCCACATCATCTTTACCATAGAGCTGCTCTCACATATGCAGTATTNCTTTCTTATGTTAGTTGTTACAGAAAAGAGTCAACTTGAGATTCAGAGAGTCTGCCAAAAAGCCTCTGACATTCCCTAGGGGATTGGATTTTACATTCTTCAGCAAACAATGTCTGTCTCCAGAAATGCAAGAGGAAAACACTATTTTTCTTTTTAATCTAATATCAATGTCTAAGCCTAACGAGGCNACCAGGAAATTATCTCAGGTGAAC
This sequence comes from Zapornia atra, assembly GCA_013400835.1. Lineage (NCBI taxonomy): Eukaryota > Metazoa > Chordata > Aves > Gruiformes > Rallidae > Zapornia > Zapornia atra. The sequence goes on along the minus strand of VZTU01027156.1, from coordinate 57,715 downwards.
AAATCTTTGCACTAAGCCATTACAGCAGGTCAGTATATATCCCCATTCACTGGATTGGATTTGAAATGGTTATCTATCCCTTTATCAGTTCTATGATAACCTCAATTTCCATGCCCACATCATCTTTACCATAGAGCTGCTCTCACATATGCAGTATTTTTTTACACTTACTTTGGGCATATGTAATCGAAAGGATGGTTTGGAAGAGCAAGAAAGAATAAAAAGGCAGTCCAGGTGATGTTAGTGGAGGAAGAGAGAATTGCAGAACTTCTTATACCTCTGGTAAAGCAGTGCCTGAAAGAATCAGTGTTGCAGACAAATAGGTGACTGTGTAAATATAGACATGGAGCAGAAGATTGGGAGTAAAAGAAGTTGGGTTTCAGGGATGGGATTTTTTATTATATTTTCTATTGTTATATTAAAAGTTGTCTTTGAGTTCCTGGCCATGACAGATTAAGTCTAAACCAAAGGTTTTCCTCTTTTCCCGCATAATCGTATAGTCTCTTTCTGTTACTCCCACACAGTTTAAATAAAGTTTTTATAAGGCTGATGACAAAAGGGAGACGCTACTTGTCTTTATAAATAAATCTGTGGATGGAATAGTATATTGGAAGAGTAGGGAAAGCCAATTACTCTTTCAAAGCCTTGAATATGAAAGAGAACTACGAGGAGAGTAGAGCAATCAGAGCCTGTTTGATTTGTTAATCTTTGACACCGATACAGAATTTCCTTCAGTGGAAGATATTTAGAAAATTACAAACAAGGCTATGTATGCCCCAAAAATATGGGAGCAGCATTGCTAGCCTATCGTTCCTTAGGATGAAGAAAGCCTGGGCTTGCATGCCCAAGCAAGTCGTTTTTATAGCAACCTCTATCCTCTTGAGCCTGAACGCTCCTATTACTAAGCATCCATATAATTTATGCCTATAGGACTGCAATTCCTCAGAGCAATTTTTCTTCCATCTGTTCAGCTCGAATGGAGAACATTTGTTAAACGGTGTTTGGAGGGATGTTGGCAGTAAAATGCATGCCCACCCTGATGTTAGGCTAGTTAACTGGTCGTCCTAGGCACAAAGCTGACATTGTTAGATGGCACAGAGCTTGAGCAAGTACAAATATAAGAAAGTACGTTTTCTTCTTTTCTTATACACTCGAGTATTCTTTCCCATTGTTCTTCTAAAAAGAGTTAAGATAACTAACTAAATACCTACTTAGAATAATTAGAAGTAGTTGAGTCCACCTGTCAATTGTATAAAGTTAGATTAACTCCAGACTTTGCAGTCCGATACTCTTTCAGACTCAAGAAGCCAGAGCCATGTAAACATTGAAAGTGATTATGTCTCCTGACTACTCCTCCTCTTCCCTCCTCCCCAACACCCCCGCCCCCCC
>VZTU01027156.1:45397-56295 GCA_013400835.1 Zapornia atra | reverse complement strand
CCTTTTTTTTTTTTCTTTCTTATGTTAGTTGTTACAGAAAAGAGTCAACTTGAGATTCAGAGAGTCTGCCAAAAAGCCTCTGACATTCCCTAGGGGATTGGATTTTACATTCTTCAGCAAACAATGTCTGTCTCCAGAAATGCAAGAGGAAAACACTATTTTTCTTTTTAATCTAATATCAATGTCTAAGCCTAACGAGGCTCTCTGATTTATTTTTTTTTTTTACTTTTTTATTTTCAAGTCCGAGGAACATCTTGTGTTGATGTTAGTATGCGCCTTTTTAAGCTTCATTTGTTATCTTTAAGCAGCTGCTAAAGTGTAAACAAGTTCTTTTTCTTTTCTGTCTTAAAAAAAAAAACAAACCCTCATCCAAAAGCACCACTGCTATTGTGCTTATTGGGCTATGCTAACAGCAGCGAGAGAACACTATTAAATGCAGCAAATGTTTGGTTTATTTCAAAGCCTTTCTAAACTATATATCATCTAGGTTTCTTTTCGGCCTTCTCTTTTTCCTTACTAGTAGAAAATTAATCAAACCAGTTAGCCAGGAGGTAGTAACATAAGAAGCTACATGTGACTTGGTTTTTTCCTGTCTAATGAAGAGGGAATTTCGTATTTCTGATGGTTATTTTACATATAAAGCTCATGTATGATCTAGAATTTCGAAAGTGATGCTGGGTGAACATTTTAAAGGAGGTCTGATTTCTCGAAAAACAGGAAGTACGAAACATTGTGCCTTTCAAGGTAAATCAAGCTGAAATCTGACCTTTTGGATTACTTATATAAAGAACATATACAAGTTTCTCTCCCTTATGCCTGCCAGACCACAGAGGCTTCCCAAAGAATATAAACAAGGGAGGAGGAAGGGGGAAGAACCATTTAAAATATTTTGCATAACAAAGGAGTAGAAATGTTTGCATGGGTCTTTAGAGAGGGAGTGCAACAGGTGAAACTGTTTACTTTCTCCATTGATCTATACTCATCTCCAGCAAAATCACTGCCACTGGATAAGATAAGCTTGCTAAGAGCAGTCCTGGAAGTTGACAGGGTGTATAAATCTTGTGCTTTTCTTCAGACTCTCACTAGAAAACTTCACAACTGAGAAAACTACTCATGTTGCCAAATTAATCTTTACAGCTTTCCAGAATTTTCTTTTAGTTACTTTGCTTCATTTTACTTTTTTTTTACTTGAGTTCTGCTTGATATACAAATGTGAAGTAATGATATTTGCTTAAAACCCCATGGTGCACCCCCAAGGAAATGCACAAAACTATATTTTAAGTCTGAAATATAACTTAGGCATCTCTTTTAGTTAGCAGAGTGTGAACTGTGGCTCAGGAGTCCACTGGCTACTTATAGCCAACAAGTGGCTTGCTCAGCCTGGTATTTCCGCAAACTACCACAGGACTGCACAGAGCTATGTGCAGGCAACTTGTGCCCCGTCTGGTCAGCAGAGGATTTTGGAACAGAGGGTGGTTCTGGGCATCTCTTCTTTTCTATGAGGTTTGTTCAGAAAATTACTCTGCTTTGCTCTGGATAGGTTTTGAGCTCACTCTCTCCGAGACTCCGGTCTGCATATTTTCTGTAAGCTATTAAACACTGGTGTTCTCCACCACAACTTTATCCTATCCATGCATATGTGGGTGTCTGTCCTGGAATGAATGTGTGTTCATGCATTTGCTTTATGTTTGAGAATGAAAAGGTTAAAGAAACGTGGCTTGTGCTGGAGCTAAAGGTAGTTTTCTTAGGAAGCAAACTCCCTGAAGAAGCTTTGTTTCCACACATTGCAAGAAGGTGGTAGGGAAAAACATTACACTAGCTGCAAACCTCTCAGGGTCTTCCAGCTCATGAGGGGGAGCGTGTCTGGGAAGTAGGGAAGAATAAAACCTACTGGCTGGGTTTTACTGCAGAAGTGAGAGGAAATAAACCACTGTAGGGCTCGAGCCTGCTCGATAGAGGTGTGATTTGTCACAGGATCTACCCTTTGCTACTGAAATAACTTTTCTTTGTGAAGTCATCTGAGAGATTTCCTGTGCTTCAACCTTCCTGGGTCTCTTCACATACCCTGCTGGAAGTCTTATGAGTTTCACTTGCTATATTTTTACTCAGTATAACGTATTTAGTATGCATTAGGAGAGCAAAATAACCTGCCCTAGTGCTGTGCTAGCTATTTTAAATATGTGAAATCTAAGAGGACTTATATAATTTTAGCTCGAGTATTTTGCAGCATCAGGGACAAATTGTGCTGCATGATTTATTTTTCTTTTTTTCCCCCTACAGTGATATTTGTTTGTGGTTGTTTTGGGGTTTTTTTTTTCCCCACATCTAGCCAGTTGGGGATTGCTTGCCATTTGAAGGTGTTAACAAACAGCACAGTTCTGTAATTTTGCCTGTGTTGATAAGTGTTGTTGAGATGCTAATTTCAGATTCAAAATATCTGAATACTGTTTTGGATCACATTAAATATCAGAACTGCTAGAACTGTAGATGTTTAAAAGGCCCTTAATCTGGCTGAATTTTGTTCTACTCATTCCATTTGCGTTTTCAGAACAGTCATGGGAAGCTGGCTTAGCAGATGCCAAGCTGTTGTGCATGCAGCTGAGGACTCCCGCTTGGCCCTGTGTGGCCAGGCTGGACCTTTACCACCCGCATTTGTTTCACCTTAGAACAGTGCTGCAGAGAACAAGCCGGCCAAATGATTTAATACATGATTTTCTCCCCTCTGAGCCTCTCTGGATTTCATTTCACAGCAGAGGGCACTGTGCAGTTGGAGTTCATCCTCTTGAGAAACTACGTAAACTCCTGGTTTCTTGTAGACATAGAGATTCCAGGGCACTCTTCAAACTTACAATTTTAGCTCTGCTCAATGCTCATGCCTAATTAAGGTAGTTATATTTTACTTCAGCTTTTGCTTTGGTTTCTAATGGGTTTTTTTCTACTCTTTGTCTCCACTGCTGCTGTGCATTGTTAAAGAGCTGCACAGTTCCATCCCAGATATGGCTATATTTCAGTAGTCAGCCAGTAGATTGCTATACTGGGTATTTAGTTGAATGCTTTGTGGATCTTTCTGTATAAAAAGAGCTCCATTGAGACTAAGAGGATATTATTATTCATAATGTGGTGACTAGTTTCACACATGGCTGAAGCAAAATAAATCATCGCTGTTTTTAACAAAACAGTGAGTAGACCTCTTGTTGACCACAGCATATTTGTGGTCAGCAAAGAAAGAGTCTTTTATAGCTATTAATATGCTGCCAAGGTGCTTTAGCTGAGATTTTTGCCTTAAGGGAGGTGGGCTTCCACAACCACATATTCTTGTCTCTCTGCTGAGCCCATTTCCACAGCCCAATCCTTACAGAGCGATTTGACACAAAATTCCAGCCCTGAAAAAGAAACTGGTTACTGAAAGAATTGATACAGGTGAGTGTTGCCCTGATGCTATATCCAATAAGAAAATGAACAACACTCTTGATTGTTCAAGCAGTAATGTTTGGTTCTGAGCAGCTGTACACAAAACAACTGGTATGTCAGCATTTCTGTTACGCACACCAGTGTAAAGCCTGAAGGTTTGAAGAAGGCCTGAGTGCTACCGAACATCACACTGCTCCTCTGGTTGCTTACACGTCCAGTTCCGTGCAGTTAAACCGGAGTTCAAGCATTGTTTTGTAATTGCTCTGTTTATTACACAGTTAAGGGAATGGTGGTGTTTGGGGGTGTTGTAATCTTCTGATTTAGCACCCGTACAATGGTACCTGACTTCTCTGGAAAGACTTTGGGGCAAAACATTGTGATTTCTTATGCCAAGAGTCCTGCTGAGCAGGCTCTGATGACAGCCAGCGCTGGCTCGTCAAGGCTTCCATCACGTTACAGAAGTTAACACAAACTTTTCAACCTCTATGCAGCCATCTGCCCAAAAGAATAATCCCACCAGAATCTCTGAATGCTTTTCCAGTCTCAAAGCAGGAAGTTTGCGCACACTGATATGTTGTGTGAAGGATGCGAAAGAAATGTAGTTTGTAATCGGAATGCAAGAAGAAAAGGTCCAAAGTAATACATAAAGAGTCATGGGTGGTATGGGAAGAAGGGAAGGAGTATAAAATAGGAAAGTTATTCTTCATAGTGTATCATTATGTAAACCAAAAGCAGAACCCTTACTTTAAAGGCATACATTTGACTTAAACATGTTTCTTGACATACCATTTACAAAAGGCCCTATTCTGATCTCAGCCCAGTGTAAAAAGGAGCAGCTTCACTGAACCCGGTGAAAGCTTGGTGAATTTATGGGTGGGGAAATGTGTATGAAATAAGAAGCAGGGTCATCCTCACAAACATTTCTAAACCAGATGAACTTTGAGTTGCATATCTGCAAACAAGAAAAATGCAAATAGTTTATTGAAGATATTTCTCGGCTTCTGGTGTATTTATAAATAAACTTAGATTACATTTGTTAGGCTACAGAATGCACTCTCGGTGTTTACTTTGCTGTCCAGCTCTGTTTTCATGTGAAACAAATGGTTTGTGCCATCTCTAAAATGCCATAAAAGCATCCCTTGTCTGACGTTTTTTAAGATATTAAAGTCCTCACAGCTGTTTGTCTAAAGTATTCTGCCTGTACTCTGAGCTGGCTAGATATAATGCAGTTCATAAATAATATGACCGAATCACCATCACCACAAAGATGCATCCAGATTAGTGTATGTGATCTCTTCGTAGAATGCTTGTAGCTGACAAAACGTTTTTTAATAGAAATTTTTCTGTCTGGATAAATACATTAGGTGCTTTAAGCAATTCTATGCTGCGTCAGTGTCCTCTGCCATCGTGTAGGTTCCTAGTGCCCAGCTGGGGTATGAGAGATGCTTAAAGGTGATGACTATTCTCTGGAAAAATAGAAACTGGGATTATCAGTTTCAAAAATGAAATGCAGCTGAAGCCATCAGATCTTAACAGATCTGATTTTCTACCATCTGTGGCAGAAGTCTATGGTCCACAAATCAGTGTCCGTTTAAGATACTTGTCAAACAAATATTAGGACTTTTTTAATAAGTGTAGAAACCTTTTTCCTGAAGTTTCTTTGGCTTCTGTCTACACCTTTATCTAATGTAATGCCCACCATCTTATTCATCATCTTGGGGCTTTTTCTTTTCAATATGGGTAATAAATTCTGTGTTAAAAAGGTCTTGATTTGCTGCTAGTGGTTAATGACACAGTTCCTGCTGAAGCAGTTCTGTTGGATACTGTGGGTTGGAAATGATAGATGATAAGAAAAGGAGAGCAGATAGCACTTAGTAATACTTCTTTTTATTTCAATACCAACTTCATGTAAATGTAACTAACTCCATGATAAAAAAATTGAGAACGTTTCATGGGCTAGAGGTTTTGTCTGTAATCAGACCAAAAGACCAATCAGTGGCCTTATCTATCATGCTGTTTTCTCCTTGCTGCTATATCAAAATGAAATTTTTCTGAGCTTTTGTAGAAGCTGCTGTACTTTTTCCCTGAACAAAAAGGATGGTGTCTAGGGGGACAGCCCTGATGTTCTTCCTGGGGGTTTTGATGCTATTTCTTCTTCAGGATCTCTCTGCTGTAAGGCAAGCTTTTACACAGCCTTGTTCCCAGGTTGCAGCCTATGAAATGAAGGTATTGCTTTTCAGTTTCCCAACTGATCTCTGAGTAAAAGACAATTGCAAAGGCTAAGTGTTAAGGTGCTGTAATGGCCTGATGAATATTTAGCAGGTATTCACTTCTCTTGCCTGCCTCTCAGTGTTAAAATCTTAAATACATGTTAGTGCTTTCAGGTGGAAAATAAATACCGGATGTCCCAGAGTTGTTACGACAGTTATGAAACTTGCTTACAATAATGGAAGCTGCCTTATGAGCTGCCTTTAGCTGAGCTGGGAAGCTTCTGAAGTTAGCAAAACTCACTCCCATGTGCGACAGTTCCGTTCTCCCTCAGACAGAGGGGCTTTCTACAGCCATCATGTTGAACATCACATTCCTCCTCCCCTGCAGAGGCGAAGCATGCTACGGTGTCACTAGTGCCTTCTGCCTTAAGATGTGAAAAGCGATGTTGACCACCAAGGCAATCTCATTTTATCAATAAAAGCAGGGTGAGAGGCCACGTTAGGATATAACAAACCTGACCTTTCTGTTCATAGGTGCCAGGCTGCTCAAGCTAGCCACAGATATTTTAGGTCGTATTTTTGTCTGGGGCAAGCTGTTCTTGAGAAGTAAAGCTTGTTTATGAAACCTCCACTAAAAGCAGGTGTTGCAGACATCCCATTAGTAACCTTTGACTTACCTTCCCCTTTGAAACTTTTCATCCCAAAGGACTGACATTTCAAAGCCCTCCCTCCCCCCTATTATTTTTTTGTGTGTGTGTGTTCCTCCAAGTTTGCATATTGTAAACATTTTTCTTCTCTGCTCTGATGGAACAGAGCCAAAAATCTGCACAATGGGGGAACTAGATGTTAATGAGCAGAGATTGTGGGAAAATGTGTACCGGGCTGCCCTGCCTGACCTGCATGATAATGCTACATTTAGCACATTCTTTTCCATTGGTGTAGCGGGCCTTGAAATGGTACCAAACAACACATATTGTGAAGGTTTGTTTTAAAGAAAACTGCTTTCCTAGGAGAGTGGAAATACCAAATTATTTATTGTGTACAGTTGGCAGATGGACAGCTGGCCCTGGAAATATTTGTGCACAAAACAGCGGTGTGAAACTATGTATTCTTCTTCATGGTTTTCAGGAAAATTGCTTTACGTGAAGGTTTACATTATGTAAAACACAAGTGTTACGTACCAGCTCATATTGAATCAAGGAAGTTTACAATCACTCTATGACATTTAGGGACTGATGCGGGGGGTGGGGAGGAAAAGAAGGTTATTGGGCCTGTTAGAACAAAAAACATTCTAGCACTTTGGCATCTTCTAAATAGATTGTTTTACCCTGGCTGTGCTCGCAACCCCTTTTTAATGTGTTTATGTCAGTCGAGTTTTGTTTGTACAAAAATGCTCCTGAAAAATTAAGTTTGGCTCCTCTGAGCCAAGTTTCATTTAATCATAAAACAAAATTTATGTCTCAACCATATGAAAATCATTAGGGGCAAAAGGATTCTGAGAACATAAACAACGCCATGTGACTTAGACACCCAATTGCACAGCTTGAACCTATCAAGTGGTGAACATATTAAAATACTAAAGAGAACACTTACAGTCAGCATTTGGTGTGCAATGAGTAGGGAGAAATTTGTTTGCACAAAACTTCTGACTAACAAAGAGGAGTACCAAAGGAATTCATAACAAAAGACTGACTGTAGATAGTTTCTGAGCAGAGAAAGGGCATAAATCCATTAAACGAGCTATTTCTTGCAAACTTTTTACCCAGCCATTTTTTTAAATTATACTTTTATATGTCCAACTTTGCTCTTTCAGTTAAGGAAAGAGTAATTCATGTAGTAAAAATTGCATACAAATGCAAAGTGTTTACAAATGGCATTCCAGCTCCTCATCGGGAAATGCTTATTTCTTCACAGTCAAAGATTCCTAAAGAGCTTTTCTATGGGGAAAGAGACTTCCACTCATTACCTTAAAAACAACACTCTTATCTCCACCATGGAGTGGATGTGGGATCTGAGCCATATTTTGCAAAGGACAAAGCAAATTCTTTAGCGGAACATCTGCTAGATAAGAGCAGCATTCCTTAGAATAGGTTTTCTGATGAAAGAGATGCCTAAGCCTTGATTCCAAAGGTACTTCTATGCTAAAACAACTATGGTCTGTGCCAGTTCTGTTAGATGCTTTCAGGAACTATTTCAAACCCCAGCTAAGACTAAATGTTGTATGGTTAATAATATGCTTTGGGGCTACTCAAATAAACTTGCATTATGCACAGTAAAAAAACCCAAACCTGAAACAAATGCAGAAGTATTAATCCCATTTTTGCAAATCTTTAAAATGTTTTGAGATGTGCATTTGACCAGCTGGAAGGCAATCTCTGTCAGTTATGAAATGGATACCTTTCCTCCACAAATAACGTCTGTGTGGCAAGCAGTCTGTGACTCCAGCCACTACACCGCACCCTTTAGTTGCTCCTAGCAGCTAAAGGGTCATAGCTGTTCTGCACATCCTGAAGTCTGTGCACTAAGAGATATGCTTGTGTATGTCTGCTCGCACTGTCATGCCACCAGGAAGGCCTTGCAGCAACATGCTGTCGTTCTGCCCCACAAAACCAGCATGGTGCTGAGAAAGGAAATGTGGCAGAGGGGACTGAGTACAAATTTGTCATATGTTCACAAAAGCCCTGGGCTAATGCCAGGATAACATGTGTTGTGAAGACTTTCCAGGACTGGAAGTCTGGTTAAGGCTGAACCCCAGGTTCAGGAGAGTGCATGGGCGTCCTTGCTGTTTGTCCTGGGGAAATTGTCATGATGCAGGTGTATACCTATTACCAAGCTGGGTGCTTTCAGTTCCTGTTTTGCACACTCTGTCTTCCATATCTGTTGCTACAGTTCCAGGTTTCTGATGTCCCCCGCTGCTTGGGATGGTGTCTACAGAACATCCCTGAATAGTTAAGTATTTCTGCGTAATGGTTTGAACCAAACTTTCACACATTTACGGCAAGCACCAACTTGGTGACCTTGTCTAGGAAAGCACCGTGGTCTTTCTTGGTTAAGATTTGGCTCATCTGCATTTCTCAGAGCACTGTACCTTCATCACGTGCTTTCTGTTTGTCTTCCTCTTCATTGCACTCGAGGGATATTTTGGTCTGTGTTTTGGGAACTGCCCCAAGTGAAAGAGTCAGAGCTGAGCTGTAGCTGGAAACAGGAAAGCAGGAGCCCAGGGACTGTAGTGAAAGAAGAGGAATCAGGAAAGTTGTTTTTTCTTTTCGTCCTCCTTCAGTTCCTGCTGGCTACTGACTACTCTGTGGGGTTGATCTTAATTTCTCACCTGAAATTCTGCGATTTGTGGACCGTCAGATCACAGCTTATGTTCCCAAATCTGATGAGTGCACTCATCCTGCCTCTGTGTTGGTCTTGGATTTACAGTCTCACAGGTTTTTTTCCAGCTTCGCTTTCAAAGCCCTTATCTGTGTTCTTTCATCATAAATTGGTTCCTTTAGTTTCAGTGTCTGAAATTCATGTATTTGGTATGTGAATGCTATTTAAGAGATTGCCTCCAGCTTGGCTAATGCACATTAGATTTGGCTTCTTCCAGTCAGTGCTAACTTCCTCTTGAGCAATAATCAGCATTTAGACTAAGTGATGTAGGGGAATCAGATCATATCATGTCTCAGATCTGGGTCTTTCCTTGGGCAGTAGAATACCAGGTTGAAAGGGACCTCTGCTTCAATGGAAGTTCTTTGTTCCACCCTGCTTTCTCACAAGCATTTGTGTAGTCGCAGTACTTAAACCTGGAAGAGTTAAGGAAGTTTTCACCAATAGTACCCCACCCACACCCATGCTCCTTCAAAGAGATTAAATGGAGAGTTATGTTCTGTTAAATGTATTTCAAGTTGTTCTTATTAAAACTTTCAGAGTTCCTTTAGTCAGTGTGAGGCTTATTCAGAAAAAACATCACTCTTAAGAAAAGCATTTGAGCACAAGATAAAACATGATTCTGGATTAGAATCAACAAGCATGCATTTAGGTGTTTTTCTATATAGGTCTTTACGGAGTTGATCTCACATAATCTTTTTATTTCTTATTCTGCTGGTAATAGGTGTCATCTTAGCTACATTTGCAATAGATACTTCTGAAACTTTTGAATGACCCCTTGCTGATTCCTCGCTGCCTCTAGATTTTGAATACAGTTCCCCAAATCTCTCTTTCAAAAATAGTACCTATGCTCCCATTTTACAAATTATGAGATGAGTTAGAGAAGGATTGAATAACTTTCCTACTCTCACAAAAGAAAAATTTGGCTTATGGAGTCCAGTCATCCTTCTTTTCCTCATCACAAGCCCTTCTTGAAAACAGAGAAGATAATTTCTTTTGAGACAGTGATGTTTCACAGAGTGAGTGCAGCTCTGCTCTCATGTTAAGAAATTTAAGCTTTTGAAAAACCCACTTGCTGCCAAAAGACTCTTCTCTTTCAAGACTCTTAGCTATGGGTGACCCTCTGTTTAAAGTCTTGTCCAGCTGTGCTTTATAAATATCTCTTAACTGATGAATGAATTATTTCCTTTAGTTAAGCTCTCCATATTGCTGTGCAGAGTTAGCAAACACACAGTTTTACAGTAGACACATTAGTTGGCCATATCAGTTGTCTTGTGCTTTTATATTTGGTAGTTATGCCCTGTGTATTTTTAACTTTCTGGCAGGATTTTGACCCAATTCGGTGAAGTGTTGTCAATCATGGTTACATGATATAGGAAACAATACTAGAAAATAAAACCTTGCCATTTTTAATCTAGCAAAACAACTCTGTGGCTGATCTTGTCTGGCTGTCTAACAGATGGGCTGGTGTCCCATGAGAAGACAGCCACTTCCTTGCATAATAAACAAAGAAGGAGAAGTTGTCTGCAAACCATTAGTGTATTGTAAAGTTAGATGCAATGTCTTGATATTGTCAGAATGCGTTCCTCAAGCGCATTTCTTTGACATTCTGTCATAAGTCAGACAGGAGACAGTGCTAAATCAAAATTAAAACTTTAAAAGGCTGCCAACTGTTTCCAACATAAGAGCACCAGTAAAAAATCCTTATTTTTTTTCCAAATATTGATAATCAGCTAATAGACAGTAAAGGATTCAGTAGAGTATTTATTGGAGGCAATATTTTCAGCCCATATGCCACAGTCCCTGCACACGGTAGAGATTCCCTTCTCCTTTTCCCCTTTTACAAATGAGGATGTAAGTACTAACATTGTTCTTGCTTGAAGGACAAACTGGTTATTGTGC
>VZTU01027156.1:19521-45390 GCA_013400835.1 Zapornia atra | reverse complement strand
AATTGGGGGGGGGGGAGGCATTGATATAAAATTATAAAGAAAATTATAAGACCCACAGAGATCAATGTGCTTTTCTTAAGAGGAGTACTTTCCCTTAAATTCAAAGGACAACACATTATATATCCATGCAAGTGTATGGTTGGGCACTTTTCATAAGAATTGCCACTGAAGTAGACATAGAATCGTAACTGTCACATAAGTGACAAGTGTGGTCATTTGCAGAGGAAAGAGCTTTTTGTGTTGAAACAAATTTCTCTCCTTTTGAAAAAAAAAAGCCCTGTTAAAGGTAGTGATCAAATATTAAACTAGAAATTATTCTGTCTTTCTGGTTCTGCCAGGAAAAAAAAAGCATAATCAAATTCCAGATGTATAATGCTGTTTAAGCCTGTAGGACATGAAGCTGCTGAGCAATATGCTACTTAGTTGCTCTGACAGGTCTTTAGACCTTCCCACTAAAATTCCATGTTTAAGTTAGAGGCAGACACAAATGCAGTGATCTGAGGAAAAAAAGAAGACTCAACCTGCATAGACTGAGGCGTCAATACCTTTTTTTATCCATCTTAAAACTAAGAGCAGCTTAAAGCTTGAACTAAAGTCTCTCACATGTGAATTGCTAGAGTTTTAAGGAGCAGTAAACTGAAGGACTGACCAAATCTGAAGAAAATCACAAGTAACATTCCAGACTCTTTTTGGTTTTATTTTTATCATAGTTTTATAATTTGTTTTTCTCTTTCTATAAATAGGAATTGTCAATAGAGAAAACCAGCAGATGATACATTGAAATTAGTGTGAGCCCTATGTCATGGTTTCTCCTCTGCTTTAGGGTGACTGAAATGGGTTTATTTTGTAAAACATGTGTGAAAAATAAGGATTTTTCAGAAAGATAAGTAATATCTGAGTTTTTATATTCAGAATATGTGAACCAATTTGTGGTGTATTACATATCTCCTAAAGTGTTTTGTCTTTTGGGATTGGTAATTATTTCCATGTATAGTACTTATTCATTCCATCTGGCCTCCCCTTTGTAGTTCACTGGAAAAAGTATAAAATCTCCTTAACTGGCTAGATGGTAGAAAATTCTACATATTTGCTAGAAGTATAAACGCTGAAAACGCAACTTGACTTATTCCTCGCTTGTACTTCAACTTGCATTTTGTTTTACCCCATACACTGTCTTCCCACCTCATTCTGAAGATGTAAGCAGCGAGTTGCTACATCATCATAAGCCAGGTAGTGTTTATGACGTTTATGTTAAGTAGTGAATTCAAATTACTCAGATGTGCTACAGGAAACCTCAATTTAATCTGGAGTCATGCAACAATTATCAAGAAACCTTATTTAAAAGTACCCTCCAAATAATCTCCAATTTCTGTTGATTGCTCTGTATCTTTACTTGTCATTCTTAGGAAACAAAATGAAGCTCACTTCTCTACAAAGGCTATGTAAATTGTAAAAGTGATAATGCCACTCTTATAAAAAGCAAACAATATCATTGGGAACAAGTGTCTTGTTTCATTGTTCATTCTTTATCATACAAAATTGAAGTATTTACAAAGGACCTTAGGACAGTTCCGTGGGATATAAAGCAGCAAAGCAGAGCAGGGGGCTTGAGGCAGGGTTTTGAGTCTTTGAAGCAGCTTTCCAGTGTATTTAAAACAGTACAAAGAATAGTAACTTTTTCTTAATCCTCTCTTTGAATAAAACAGTGACATTTCAAAGGCTGCGACAGTTTTGAAAACATAATTAAGCTAAGCCCCTTTAACTTTGCGTCATACTAATTCTGTGGAATCATATGTAACCAATGGTTAAAGCGAATAACCGGATCACGATTTGTGCCTGTAGTTTAGCAGGACCTCTGGTTCGTACTTTGAACCAAACAAACCCTGAACATTCTTTACCCTCATTCATTCCTGCTAGGAAGTTTTATGAAAAGCACAGGCAGCACAATGCATCAGCTCCTTTCAGCAGGGCTTTTTGGGTCCTGGAGAAAGTGGAAGAGAACAAAAATATTCAGGCTGCTCTATTTGTAATGAAGGTCATGGCAATGCATTTTGTATCTGTTATTTTCTTCAATAAGTTTGCATGCCTGCTAGGGCAGAATGGTAAAAATAGAGCTAGAATTCATAGATTTGTTCCAGTTAAACCGTGAAGCTACAGTTTAGTAAGATGAATACGTCAAAAATAATATAATTGCAACATTTTTCACCTATCAATATGAAGCATAATTCCTCGTATCAGGACATCTTTCAATGCACTCCTTTCCTGTGCTCAACGAAACAGTTTGAGTCAGCCTCAAGAGCTGATGAATTATATTGCTTAAATGTTTGTTCTGCATATCAGTTTCAATACTAAACTTTCTCCTTTTGTCCTTTATTATTTCTAATATCTTATGTCAAAAGAAAATTATGACCTCCATCATGGAATCAAAAGAAAATCTGGCGCTACTGATAATGAGATTAAAATGTGGAATTAAGAGAACTGGCTAAAATGATGGAGGAGGAAAGTAAGGAAGGGACAATAAATCAGAATCAGTGAAGGAAACAGCTTTGCACAAATCTTTACAGTGCAGCCAAAGTCCATGAGAAATTTGTATTCAATTTATATCAACAAATACAGTTTGGGGCCTGGCATCAGATACTGTGATCTGATGTGTATTGAATTACATCAGAGATCTGTTTTGTTTCTGGCCTTCTGCTGCATCTGTCCTTGCACACTTGGTAGCTGCAGTGTCACTCATGCCATAGTGCTGATCACAGACCACAGTGCTGCAGGCAGTTTGAGAACCTGATTTTCAGAAAACTCTTAACAAAACCAAGAATTTCGGCTCACTGACTCGACTCCCTTGCTGTGGAAGATGACAGCATCACTGTAATCATGTTTTTACATCTAATGTCCTTCAAGTTAAACCAGGCAGCTTCTTGCCTGCATGGCCCTACTAGAAACCGGTACCAGAAGTGCACTATGATAGTTGCAAGTTTTCTCCTAGTTTTTGGTCATACTTTGCTGTCTATGCTGCTTAGCACAGGTAAAATAATTGCGCACATTCATTCTTGGCCTACATTTTGCTAAGTTAATAAGACAGGTTCCCTTAATTGTCTCTCCTAAAAGAGGCTACCCATTCCTCTTATCTGAAGAAGAATTCTTTGTACGTTTTCCAGTCTCTTACCTTCCTTGAATGTCAGTGATGAGAATTTATATGCATGGTCTCAGGTGAATCAGCGCTAGGGCACGGTGCAGTGGTTTCAATAATTCCCTTTTCTATTTTGCCTGAAGCCTTGTGAGGTTGCGTTTAGCTTTTTAAGTGCTGACTGTGATCAAATAAAATACCATGCTCATTTTCCTCCTTTGTTGCATAAATCATGGTCTCTGAGCTGGTAAGAGAAATTCTGGTTTTCCCTGGTAGAGCTGATACAGCATTGCAGACTCTGCAGCTGAGTTCTGTTAAGATCATTCCCGTGCAATACTCTTGCCTTCCTCAGCATGGGCAGGGCTCTCCTGACTCATGTGATCATAACTTTCATTAGAGCACTTCTATTGAGTGTTACCAAAGTCATTAATTACAGTATTAAATATATCCTGCCCCACACTAATGGGGTTTTTTTAGGGGCTCATCTAATAACCTTCCAGTCCTTCATTTGGTTGGTTTTGGTGTGATCTTTCTTATATCTATTGAAATGCTGGTACTTATTTCACCTTTGGAAACATATCCAATGATTTTCTGAATGCCAGGTGATTTTCTCCTTTATGTAGCAGTGCGTAGCATCTAGCATGTAGCATACCTTTAGCAAACCTCAAATGTATTTTGTTCTGCTTTCCTTTTGATCTTGAATGGTCTTTGCTTTAAACTTCCTACTTCTTCCTAACTTCTTGTATGTTATTGAGTCACAACCCAGGACGGGACATGCAATTGCTCACATCATTTTCCCATTCTGAACTACAGGGACTATATTTGTTACTCTCTAGTCATGTAGTATGGATACAGTGGTATGAGATGTTCATCATGTTTGGATGGAGATTGCTTGGTGCTTCTTGACTTGAATGCATTTAACTCTGAGCTTTTCCTTCGTTCTTGTACTAGAGTTCATGTTAATTACTTTTTTTGTGTGTGCTATTGTTCAACATCATTAGAAAATGAGCTGCTCTCAACAGCAATCTTTGTAATTTCCCAAATATCATAATTAAAATCTGTGTTTCATTAGGTTCTCAGGTGTTTGTTAAATCTAGGCTTTGTTAAATCTAGACAAAGGGGGGATTTTCATAGTCACAGATAGGATTTAGACATCAAATCTCTCTCTTTCCTCAGCCTTTCACCTTTACAAAATCTTCCCATGAAAGTGTATATGATTTCTGAACTGTTGTTTCTCGGGAGGCGGAGAGTAATATAAGTAGCAGATACTTCTGACTTTTTTTTAAACACCTGCCAGCTCTGTAGCACCTCTGGCCTTTTTCTGCAGGGTTTCAACAATTAGAGCTGTGTGAAGTTTCACACGTAGAATGGAACTGGATGATTCTAGCATCTAATCAGGTCAAAGGCTAAATTCCTCTGGTGTGCAACATGTTATCCTAGGCTGAATTACAGCCCTGTAAACCGGAATGGTTAGATCCTCAACTTTGGAATATTAATCTGTTAATTTTATTTTTTTAATTTTTTTTTTCCAATAGATAACCACCACATCACACAAGTGTCAGTTTTATATCATTACTGACATCTTTTGCCCACACCTCACAACCTGAATTGCAGGATGTGTTTCTACATTGCTGTGTTGCAATACCTCTTGGCTTTTCTAGTTGCAGGAGGACATGTGGATGACACAAAGTGTAACACAGCCTTGAACCAACAGGCTGATTCACTGCTTAGAAAAAGCTGTGTAGCTGCCTAATTGTGTGCTCTGCGGATCACGTGTGATGCAAGTTGTATAAACTTGCTGTGACATTGCCTCTGCCATGAGAATTACAAGCTCTGATCATGCAGACTATGGTTCTTCAAAGAATAAGAAGGCAAGGAAGCTTTGCAGATAAGGAAGTGCATGGGTACAAGTTTTAAACAACCATTGTGTAAAATTTTCCTTTGTGCCAAGTGCCTCAAGAGCTAGATGCCAGTCTGTTGCATGCTTCCTGAAGTTGCTGATGCTATTTTTTGGTGATGTATTTAAAGTACTGAAACCTTTCCTTAAGAATTCTGTGTCCTTCCAAAGGGCAGCCAATGAATAGGCTAAATGCCTGGCATGCTTTCATCCTGGCTGCAAAATCTGGCAAAGGCTATGGATAACTGGGTCCACAGATGGAAAATGCAGCTCTCCCTCTTTTCCCAGATGAGATTCTTAACAGTAGTCTTTAGTTTGGCAGTCGATTGCTTCTATCAAGACACAGTTGCCTTTGGCCAAGCCTGTGGGATCTCTGCAAAGCTTTTCTCAGCCACAAATCATTTCTTCATTCAGCATGTCACTTGACATCTTTGGTGTTATAAATTAGTTCAAGAGGGTGGACACCCATTTCACCTCCTCACCAAGGGCTCAGTTCTCATGTTTTCTGAAGTTATTTATTTTTGCTTTAGGGGACAATGCAGTTTTACTCTCCTACTGCGGTATCAAGAGAACAAGTCCCTTTGAGCCAAACACCTGCTTTCCTTTAAAAAGAATGATGGGGAAATGCCTTTTTAAAAGCCTTTATTTATCTACTTTCTTAATTTAGAAAAAGTCCCCGATTCCTCAGATCCCCAGAGATTTTGTAAAAAGGTATAGCAGACCAAAGTAAAAAAGGAAAGGAAAAACACAGTACTGCCTTTCTCTTGCCACAACAGTGACAAAACCATGGCAGTGTTCCCTCAAGGTTACCAGACTCTTATTCTCTCCTGAAGTCAATGTCCTGCAGCAAGTGGTCTCCTCTTTCCTCTAAGAAAAAAATAGGTTGCTTGGTCTCTATGAGCTCCAGCTTTGGGACTCTCTGCTGGCCAACACCTGCAAGTTGGAAGCCAGCTGAGACACATTGAGTGTTACTTCATCTTACAGGATACATTGCCCTCATCCAGAAACTTCCCCTCAAATTGCAAATAGAGATGTCTGCATTAGGAATTGCCTAGGATATTCATGGATGTGATGGCCTATCATAATTTTGTCATTTTCTCTTCTCTGACAAATCTTGAGAAAGGTGTCACAAAGCTTTATTCATAAAACTTTCATAAGGACTCAAGAGTGTTGAGCATCTAAATCTTATTAAATTCCTAATTCTCTTCTTATTTTTGAGAATCACATCCTCGGTTGTTCATTTTCCACAGGTTTTAAGGTGGCAATTTACAGATGTAAAATGACTATGCTGCGTAGTGTTGCCACAATTTCTGAGTACACCAGATCTTTCTGTCCTTCTGGCATGAGAGGTGTCTTGCAGTGCCACAAGAGCTGGTATTGTTGGTGCATCTGAGCCCTTATTCAGCACCACAACTTTCTGTGGGCTTAGCAGGTAAGGAGCAGAAAAGCTTCAAGCATACGTGCAATAAACTTGTGGCCTTCAATTACTCCTGTATCAGTGCCTTAAGAGTTCCATTGCAAACCACAGCTGTATTGTTCTGTACAAACACGTAGAGGAAATAATGCTTCTTGCTACCAAGTGGTTTAGCCTTGGGTCATCTTGCTTATAGCTTATGATTTTGATTTAAAAAGTGCTGAATGGTGTAGTGCAATTAGATTCTAGACCAATTTCTAAGACCAGCATCAGACAGGGACATGGCTATAATGGTGACTCTTATGCTAACAGCTGATCCTGAGCACTTCAAACAAAAGTTTGCATCTACCCAATTTTGGCCTTGGCAGGTGGCCTGAGGCCTGGCAGGTAACAGCAAACACCTTCACTGCTGCCTTCACATAGCTTTCAACATCTTCCTAAAACAAGCTCTCTCTAAGGCCAGGTTATTCCATCTCCTCCTGCTTTGCCCTCTGGACTGTTGTGCACCCAGCTGTCAGGTGAAAGAAGCAAGGCAGCATCACCTTTGGATTTGATCTTTTCCCTCCAACTCAGTCCAGTTTTGTGGCAATATCTAGGGGTTAAAAGAATAAGAAAATCTGTTAAGAAATTACCTGAACTAAAGGTGGGTTTCTCTTGTGTGTTGGGTTTGGGGTGGTTTTTCTTTAATTTGTCTTTGTTTTGTTTTTCTCCCCATGCTGATGTGTAAATTTGAGTCAGAAGCGCATCATCCCAGTATATGCAGGATTCAGTTACAGGTCTTAGGTCAAAAATCCTTGGAGCAAGGATTGAGGCTTGGTTCTTCCTGTCATATGTAAATATCCTAATCTGGAGACTACTGATGATTGCATGGGGAAATTTTCACATTATTGTCTGTTGAAGATGTTATACTTTGTAAAAGAACAACTATTTATTGCACGAGTAGAGGAGACAGATTAAGCCTATAGAGCTGTTTTGGAATTTAGTGGTGAGAATCAAACAGGGTTTTCAGGGAGCTGAGCTCAGATTACTGCTTTTCAAGCAGGGACAAGGATCCCTGCCTTTCAATGCCATAAGTGCTGAGCTTCCTCAGTTCCAGCAGTTGGGTTGGGACAGAAAATGAAATAAATAAATCAAAATGCCTTAATCTGTAATCCTTTACAGATCCTTTACAGGGTGTTGGACTAGAAGATCTTTTGAGGTCCCTTCCAAACATTCTGTGATTCTGTGATACAGTGAAGAGCCAGAAAGTAAGTTACAAATAATGCATATTGGCATTGGAATGAAAATGTTGAGGAAAGGATGAATATTCACGACTTGTATATTTTCTAGCTCAGCAGAAACATGTTTTCAACCTGGTCTCGGATATCATATGAGAGCACAGAATATGTCTACAGTCAGTTTCATGTATAGACTATAGTGTATCTCTTAACTATGTACGGTATGTCATGAGCAGTAGAACACATTTCTACTTGTATTTTCCATAATGATAACTATACATTTTATGTAACTTAAAATGTGAAATATTCAAGACACAATTGCACACCTAAATGCAAAAGCAACTGCATAAGCAGAATATCATATTTATTATAAATTGTACACAATTTTACAGGCACAACAGGTTTTCTACGTTTCTAGCAACCAAACATCTTTTCTCCTATTTGCACTCCCTTCAGTCTACTTGGGATGGTGTCTTGTAGTTAGCGTATCCCTTTCATGCAAAAAAATAAATTAGGCTTTACTGAGAACTGCAAAATCAGTTGTGTCTGGTGAAGCCACTTTGGCTGAGGAAACACTGTATATACAAGTACAAGTCTGATACCTTTGATTCTGAAGACAGACGTGCTTGAAAAGTAAGCCCAGGGACTGTAGCATGATTGCAAGTGAGCAAGAAACCCGAAAGTGAAAAAATACACAGCTTTTCTTTCTGTTTTCCCTTTTAACTCATTGAAAATGTTAATTGAAGCTTGACTGAAACTTTCTAGTGAGCTTGTGAGGGTAGTCCAGAGTCTGGATCCAAGAAATATTAGGTAAATCCTTTGTCTGTGCTTCTGTTGGCAGAGGGAAGCTTGTGCACTAGGGAGGATTCCTGAGTTTTGAATCTATTTTTGTTCAGATAACATTTTAATTTGCTCTCCTCTCACTGGATTTGGTAAGGACTTGCCTTAGAATGGCCTAGTACAGATTAATTTTCAAAAATTACTACATTTAGAAAAACAGTAATTCTCAAGAGCAAACACATAATCTCATACACAAAACACACCTTGGGTTTTATTCATTTCTCACTGACATAAGGTGTAATTTAGTTGTCTAGAATGGAGTCATTCGTGATTTACGTCAGAAACGGGCCCACAAAGGTTATTTTTAACACACACCAAAAAATGACATTTAATTTTTTCTCATTGGCTCCCCAGTGGTGTTGTATACATCCTCAGTGGCATTATTAAGTGGAGCTTTTCAAACAGATGAAGTATGTTACTTACTGTGGCTAAATTGTAAGGAAAGAAGAGGTGGCTGTTTGCCAGTGAATGGTGTGTAGCTTGTAGAAGCATGTAATTACATAAATCACAAACATATGCAGAAGATGTTTTCTCTTTACATTTAACTGGTGTTGCCTGGAGCTATAGCTGCTTGCAACTCTATTTAATTACCATAATTATTTTAAACATGTATATCTGGGTAATCTTTGAGCTTTATGAGAATTTTATTCATACCTTATCAGTAAAAATCTATAGGGTCCCATTCTTTCCCCAAAGGGGCTGCACTAACCAGGTTTCTCCAGATTTCAGGGATAGGGTGGCTGTAATGTTTATGTCTTTATTTTGAATTACAGGTTTTTAAAAAGCCCAAGCCCCTGAAACTAATCAGATCTTGAAACCTCAGTAGACACTATAATTTCCTGGTAGGAAATTAAGCATTGTACATTGTTTGTGGAAAGAAAATACCTGGAGAGGTCCTGATTAGCTTCTTTTACATCTTAATTTGCTGACTGTGTAGATGTTGTTTGGCCAAACAGATTGACAAGTGTCTAGAAAAGATATTGACTCTATTAAAATGGCTACTTTGTATGGGAAATGTCAAAAAAAAAGGCAGACCAGCTGGGATTTTCCAGTTAATTTTGTCAAGCAGTCAAATGTGTAAAAGTGCAATATGTTTTAAATCCTTTAAATCAGTGTAAAACTGATTCAAATAACTGATGCTAATGAAGTTGCCCCAGAAATACCCCAGGATAACACAAAGCTGTGGTGGTTCTGGTGTCGGTTATATGTTGACTTCATGCCATTGATATAAATTAAGTTACTTGTGGCTCTAACCAATACAAATGAGAAAAGACGTGAGTCCTGATAAATAGCATGACTGGCCAATGCAGACACACTTCAGTTTTTCCTAACTAATGTAAATTGGTGAGTATAGAATACCTCTAGTTGAATACATTGGAAGTGGTAAGACCATCGGGAATAAGAAATCTGATAGCTAAATAAGTTCAAAAGACCAAGCAGTAGGAACCATAAGCAACTGTCACACATAACTGATGAATACTTATAAGTACAGATACAGAATCCTTATGAACTGAAAGACCAGGAAAAGCAGGTTTTGTGAGAAAAGGGTGGTATAATTTATTATTTCAGCTCTTTTAAAAAACACACAGGGTTTTTTTGATAAATGAGCCCTTCCTATGTTACAAAGGACCAGTTGGTCAAATGCCTGAATGCAAGATAGAGAAGTTGCAAAGGTTTCATGTTCCAGTAAAACAAAAAATAGGAATTAGGAACTTTAACAGTTCTAGAAATAAGGTAAATACAAATAAATGCCTAATGGAGAATCAGATTGAGCAAATACAGTACTTCTAATTATTTGGTAGCAGGGATATAGGAAGATCATTTGCACCCTGTTTTCTTTTGCCTCCTGCTATAGTTAACCTTGCAAGTGATGCCTCCTTAAAGAGCTTTTGTAAGTCATGAGATCATTTTTGTTTGGTTATAATGTGACATGCCAGCTGTAGATCATATGTGCAGTTTTGTGACACAGCTTAATCTTTTCTTCCACCACCCAAGAGACAACATACACAAAGCATTCTTGTCAGAGATCTGTTACTACAGTCTCTTGTGAAAAAAATAAAATAAAATAATGTCAGACTCTGGAATGCCAGGGAACAACGCACTTTCCACATCAGAGACTGGTTTGTTTAATAACCACAAATTATTTCAGGTAATTTGGCACGAATTTAATTGCACCCACAAGAATGTCCTCAACAGCAACAAAAAGAAGTAACAAAAGAACCACTCCTACTACTAACCCTGTCAGGATGAGCTGAAGGCAGAGTTTCATTCATTAAATTATGATTAGCCTTGCTAATACCTTGTCTATCAAATCCCCATGCCGTGCTGCAGACACACCAAAAGGAAACATGTATGTGATGTTTTAAAAAGGAAGCTGATGGAAAGTGATACTTTTCCCATGCATTAGAATCACAATAAAATCCTTCAGATGACGGTGCACACTAAAACAGTCATTAAAAATGCAGATTATGAACAGCTGAAATTAACTGACAATGCCTTGGCTGTGTTTTAATGTCTTTCATTAAAATTAAGAGCATGAGAACAAACACAATATTCACTGACTTTGAGGAGCAATTAATCTGAATTTGTAGTTAGATTTTATTCTGTACTTTTTCATTTCCTGTATTTCTAAATCACTGTGTGAATGAAAGACTCCAATGGTTACATCAACCTACCATCTCTGTACTATCAGCGTCTATACAGAGGGTGATATATGCCCTGTCAGTACATTACAAAGCTCTTTGCTGAATAGCAGAAGAATGTGGGAATGGGAAATCCCCCTAGTTTTGCCTCTGGGAAGAATATATCTTGGTAATTTCAAATAGTGAAACCGAACACAGACGTTTGGAAGATTAATTTTAAAAGCTGATACTGGAGAGCTGATGTGAAATTCCATTCAGTTCAAGTGTTTTGGGTTCTCTCCAGCACGATGGAGAAACCTCCTTCTGGCTGCCCTGAAATGCATTTACCTGCACTTGACTAAAGGTAATGCCGCAGAAAGAATAGAGTGCTTTATAAAAAAGCCTTTGCATGTCTTCTCTTGAAAGCCATGTTTACTATAGATGTTTTGCACAATGAGATTTTTTTTCTTCCATGGATCAGAGAGGGCCTACAGGCCAAATTTTGATAGAAAGTCCCTGACTGAATGCAAAAAAGAACACCAAGCAAATTGAGTCAGCATAATTTTTCCTTAAAATGTGGGTGTCATTTTGTTTGTACTTGATCAAGGATTCTTTAAGATAAAATGAAAATATCCAGTTCCAAGTCAGGGGGAGACTGTGGTCTATGTGACAGGTTTGTTATTCTCATACTGCTTACTGTCTGTGTTTCCAGCTTTGTTTAGGATGACTGTGGTTTGGCTCTGATGGTTACATGCTCCAAAAAGTATACCTCAGTCTGTATTTCCTGTATCTTGATACATCTATTTATTTATCTATTTACATACGTATTTTTAAATCCTATTCTTTATCGTTGTATCTTTTTCAGTCAGGTCTATCAGAAATTCTTAAATCTCTAAGTGATAAGAATTTTCTACTATGGACTACTCAGAACAGTTTCAGCTTGAATTTCATTTGGTTTTCAAAGGACTTCTTTGTATGTTGACTGAAACTGTTGCATGATTGGTGGGAGGGAGAGAGGAGGTTAAATGGCTTCTGAATGCTAATAATAATTAGATGACATCTGTGAGATGAAACATTACAGCATGAATTACCTAATTTCATTCAACTTTGAAGTCCACCAGACTGTTACAAAGTTTGCAACGCATCTGATCATCTGTTAGGAATACACGGTAAATTCCCCATCTTAAAGTTGTACCCATACAATGAAGGGCTGTAGTACTCATGACTTGAAGTAAAGGGGGCTGGATGTGATTACAAATTGAACTGTAATATAATATGGGCCTTTCCAGTCAAGTTTTCCAGTGAAAGTTGAGGTTGGCTAATGATTTCTTTCCTGTGCACTGCCCTACGGATCTGTTCTGTTTCTCCAGGGCACCTTGGCAAGAGACTTGCAGATATTTAAAACCTCTAATTAATGCCAGGTATTTCACTTCGCTTTTATTTTTAAAACATGAAAATAATTGCTAAGCCAAAGAAAAAACAAATATTTTCCATTTGCCATTCATTACAGATGTCAGACAGCCATAAATATAGACATGGTCAGCTGCAGGTGTAACTTAGTTCTGTTGTGTAATGCACTCTATGTTCCTATAACATTACTAAAAATGGTCTGTCTGGCTAATAAATAGCACTACCATTACATAGTAAAAGGTGAAAATTAATGTGAATGTTGCTGGTGAGTTAGCTATATTAACAAGCCAATCATGTAGTATTAGCAGTTATAATGGGGAACAACATAAACTTTTAAGAGCTTCTGCAAAAGCTTTCAGTCCTTTCAATGTTGGGCATTTAAAATCAGTGCTGTCCAGTAACTTTATTTCTTTAAATTTAGGAGGTTAAAAAGTGTAGGAATTTTTAAAGTCAAGTCACTGATATCTGCACCTTAAAAACAAAACAAAAAATAAAAAATGGGGTCCAACCTGTGTATATCATTATCTCAGGTGCTCTGCTGGTAAAGCTCTGTTGCCTCCATCAAAGGTTCTGGCCCATGAACGATAGCCTTTGATATCTACCTGATAGAGAACTGATAACCCCGTACTGATAGCAAAACCTTTCCCACACCCAGGGCAAGAAGAGAGTGCAATCTAAAATGGCACTTAGTGAAGGGAGACAATAAGCAAACAAAAGACTAATTGATTTATTTTACCTAGACACAGAGCTATGTCTCACCTACAGCCCATCTGGCCCTGTCTGTTCTCACTGGTGTTGCGTGGCACTTTGAGAAAAATTAAGACCAGACCACATAACCTATGTTTTCTCCCTGGAGTTCCCTGGAGTTTCCTTCCACGTTGTGTCAGCATTTGAGGGAATTTCTGAACTAGATTCATCTTGATCATTACTGGTAATAACCAGTAATGGATCTAACATCTTCAAATGGTATGATCCTTTGAATCAACTTTGGTCTCTACATCATACAGTGGAAGTGACTACCAGCGTGCTGAGAGTCACGGCCTTTTCCAGGAAGGTTCTTTGGGTCCTGTTTGTACATCCTCAAAGAGTCGCTGTTGTGTGTAGTCCTACAACAGCTTCCTCCCTATTCTGAACAGCTAGGGCAAAACCCACATATAGTCTGCCCTAAGTTGCTAAGTAAGATGATGGGAATCTGCCTGATGAGTAACATACTTTGTGGGTTGTTTATATTTGAATCAAATACACTAATTCACCCTCTCTGTCTTCCTCCCATTCTTTTAATTTTATTCTTGGCTGCAGAAAAATCACTAAAGAAAAATGTACCTTGAAAAACAGATTGTTATGCTTGACAATGCTTTATTATATTGCTGTGCCTTAACCTCATATTTGATCTGAACTTATTTTGAGGAGATAAGTAGATTAAAAGAAAATTAATTGGAAATATTTCTACTTCATTTATTGGTTGGTAACACAGATCAGAAAGTAAAAATCAAAAGACAAATGTCTGTCAACTAGAAAAGCAAGTCTGCTCTCAAATCCAGTGCTATGAGTTCCTGTGGAAAACTTTGCAATGATATGACATTCCTAACCTGCCTAAACAAGAGCATGCTGAAGAACTGATAGTAATTTTATTCTGTCCTATACGTCAAAAATTATATTAGTGAAAATTTTCTATTTCCCAAAGTCAAAGGCCTATGAATTTTTGCCTATAGCTGCATTTTTAATTACAATCTATCAAGTACCACAGTTAGATAGATGTTGCAGTGAAGCGAAGGATGAAGGAATTGAATTATTGTGTATTTGTAAACTAATGTTGAAGTCTGATCTCAGTCAAGTTAATGTCAAAGCTGGGAGTTCAGTGTGAGCTGAATAAACCCTGAAGGTATTTTTGTCATTGGCTTGCTCTTGTGACCAAGTGAACAGGCAAGCTCAAAAATGTCTTGTCTACAGTCTCTCTGCAGCTTTAAAACCCATTATTTTGGCTGGGAGCACTGCTGCCTGAGACCTTTCAATTGTTTGCAAGTGTGGGACCAGAAGACATAGATGCAGGTCAGGAACAGGGACCCAGCAGGTTAGCACGTCTTATTCCCCTGTCCACATGCTCACCAGGGGTTTGGTTCTTACAGGTTTTATACAAGTCAAAGAGGTCTCAGCAGATTTTTTTGATGCTGAGCACATGCAGCACAGTACCTGCTAAGGCAGTCAGTGTATTGCAGAGCAAAATTTTCTGTCTATGGGTTTAACAGTTGGTTTGGGAAATGGCTGCGATTTTACAAGCCAGCTCTATTAAACAAGACAAGGTTGCCCTTGGTGGTCACTGCTTTGAGTAGCATTTTAAAGCTGTTGAATTTCCATGGTTAATTTTATCATGGTTCCTCATGAAACCCTGGTAAAATGTTACAAGGAGGTATCACCCTGGAAAGAAAGGACAAGTACCACAAGGATAGAGGCTTAGAAATGCCCCAGAGAGGCAAGATCCGTAGGTGTTGCGAAAGACGGAGAAAGCAAGCATATCAAAGATGCATAACTGAATTTACGCCTGCTCTTGTATTCTGTGGTTTGATCAGCCACAGAAGCAATTTTCTGTTCTATTTAGGAAGGAGAATGGCTATAAATCATCACTAAGTTAGTTCATAATTCCCACAAAGTGTACGTAAGAGTTATCACTGTCCTAAACAAACTTCCACTCTAGATAACTGTATTCCACAAATGGGGCTTCCAAATTCAGGCTTCAGTTATAATTGAAATGGCAGGAAACATCCCAGAAAAAACACCATTGTTGTATCTGTATGATTTATAAGGTGTTTTTAGGATCCTCTAAGAAATAGCTGCTGACTGGCTGAAAAATAAAAGTTGAAAATAAACACAAGAATTGTTGCTATGTTAGAGAGATGGTTTTTGCACAAACCAATGTTAGACAATATCTATGTGAATAGTGAGGTAACCTGGCATTTTTCATCGATGTGTCATCTCCACATTCTTCATCTTTCCACTAACTTTCAACATTTTTTTTCTTTTCCAGAAAAAGAGGAGTTTAACTTTGTCTGCCACAGAAAGTGAAGAAGTTGAGAGTGAGGCAAATATTATTTTCTGAAACACGTTAATGGAAACAGAAAGGGAAAACAGGAAAGTGGGAAAGAGATATTGCTATGTAAAAAGCCAGAGAGAAAGGGTAAATAAAAGGAGAAAGCATGGTGAAAGGGGTGCTGGGCAGGTAAAATGAAGCTGCAATAAAAATAAAATTATGAGGAAGGGTCAAAAATTAGAAACAAAGAAAGAGATGGAATAATAATTATAGGCACTACTGAAAGAGAAAATAAAAAGGATATAAACCCAAATAAAAACAGTAGATGGAAGGAGATCTAAAGACAGGAAACAGGAAAATGTGGGAAAGAAACAAGAGATAATGGTACTTAATTAACACATGTTGCTACCTTACATCAGAAGGAAGGAAACACAGGGCCGTCATGGCCAGTTAGGCCTACAGGATGGAAAGGGGTGATAGGGGGGCGATGTCTTGCACTTGTGGTATTTACCCTTATGTCATATTTTACAGAACAAATTGCCAGCTGGGGTTGTCAAGCCTTATGCTGATTTGTATGACTACAGAGGGTTATAAAGAATCCTAATACTTGATACTGTGGGCTTTGTAGGAGAGCCATCTCTGCAGTGACAAGGTGTGCATCAATTGGAACCAGGTAGCAAGCTGTCAGATGCAGGCAGCTGCTGTAAAACAGACCCCTCTATTTTTGAGTTCATATTTTCATGTAAGAAGTGTAGCATTAGAGTGGTTGTTGCTTCAAAGTATTTTCTGGAGGCAGTTTTTAAAAATGTGAGTTGCCAGCTCTTCAGTGAATGTGAGTTGGTGAGCAAATTGCACACTGGAGTGAAGGACGCTACAATTAGGCTCTTGCCCAGGAGTGATGAGGACAGACTGTGGGGTCCACCAGTGGCTGGCTTTTCTGGCATAGGTGGAGTGTAGAGGCTTCCACAGAGCCCTTGGAAGGGCCGAATCATAGACCCCACTTGCATTAGCACGAGTTTCAAGTGGCAGTGGCCTGGAGAATGGTAGTTTTTATAGGTCTAAATTAAATTATAGGTGTAAATTAATTCATTCAGCTTTTGTCATCTGACCGTTTGAAAACCTTTACCAGTTCTGTCCTTTTTTTCTTTTTCTTTCTTTCCTTCAAGAAGCATGACCAAGGGCCACAAAGCTCAGCCCTTGTAACGGTAGGTGAAGTCTCCTGATTGGTAGAGGGGAAATCCATTGGAGACTGAAACCTTTTCTTCCTTCAGCCAAGAGGAAGTCTCCATCCACAGCATCTGGAACATTTCTAATGTGCAACCCAAACATTATAAAGGTGTGAAGGCTAAAATTGGGAAACACCTAGCACAGGTCCAACAGCCAAAGCAAACAGAAAAGAGCTCAGTAGTTATGGCTTCAAATAGCTTGTTCCTCAGTCCTTTTCATATTCTACTGGCAACCTCGCAGACACTGGCCCATGTACATAGCAAACCCCAAATGGGTTTTAAAACTAACCTAGAAAAGAAAAACAAAAGCCTTATGGATCAGAGGCAGCTGTCTGGCCCTACATTCTGTACTACCTTAACATGTTTTGTTTTTCTTGTTGTTTTTTTCTAAATTAGCCTGATTTGAGAGGGGTAATTGTTTTTTGTTTCACCCTTTCCTATTATTTTGTCTGCCTTTTCCACACTACCAAAAAAGCCCTGGATCATCAGTTTTGTTTTAATCTATGGACCATGGAGAGAAAGTATAAAAGGTGGGTTTTTTTTTTCTCATTTTAATGTAAGAAGAGAAAACAACGAGAATTTATGTGGGGAATTATATGATTTTTCCCCTTGTCCTGTCACTACATGTAAACTGTCCCTCTCCAGCTTTCTTTTAAGTCAGCATATTTATCTCTTTAAATTTCTTTTACTAATGAAAATGACCCCCAGATTGCATTTGGGTGCAGGTTTGGAGGTAGGAAGTTTTCTTTAACTTGTTTTCACTTGGCTAAACTAAAAGCAATTATGCAGATTCCCCTAACTTTGAACTCCATATGAAACTGTAAAAATCATACTTTGCCTTAAAAGATTCTAGCTTTCACCCACAAACTTCTTTTTTGGTGCTTACTGGCATCTCAAGCCAGCAAGTACTGAACTCTGCAGGGTGATCCAGAAAAGCATTCAACTAAATGTTTGATTTCAGATCCTGTTGAGGGCCAGTTCCTGAAAGCATAAAGCTAATCACACATTTGACTACTTTATTGGATCGAGACCAGAACTTGAGGTCTCAGAGATGGACGTCGCTGTACTGTGCTGACAAACATCCGCACCTGGCAATGAGGCCAGCTTCACTTACAGGCTCCGTGCTCTGCTCTGCTATTTTAGGACAGGTTAGGGACCAGTGCTGGTGGGGGGGAGGTATTATGTGAAAAAAGGTCAGAAGTTTGCCTGCTTGCTCAAACCAGCAAAATCTGTTTTTAATCCATGAAAACACACCAAAACGCCCTTCTTGGAGAAAAAGGTATGTTGTATTTTTCCTGACCGCTGTTTTACCCGGTGGCAAGTTTCTCATTCAAAATTATATCCACAGCTTTGTTTATGGGACTTTACAGAAGGATTTGCATGGTTTAGCGAGGGGAGGAAATACTCCCATACGCAGAAACACAGACCCCATTAAAGCACATGAGGCTCTCGTGGTTCCCCTCCCCAGCTGCCACTAAGTTTATTTGCAGGCTGCAGCCTGGAAGAGTGGCTGTGGCCCATCTGCATCCCGTATGTGGGAATTCATTTCCAACATAGCCGCAGGAGTGTGGGTCCAGCAGACCCTCAACTAACCTCCTCTCAGATCCCCCTCCACGCTGACCTAATTGGAGCCAGAGCATATGCCAACGAGGGCTGGAGTGTCACAGGGCGGGGGCTTGGCTGGGCTGCTGATTCTCTGAGGTCCCTGCTGTTCCCTCCCATCCTGGTGTAACCGTGGGGTTAAACAGCACAGCAAACCTTGTGTGGGCCCCTCTGCGTGGGGCAAGTTTCACCCTTACACCAAGCTGAGCTTCAAGGCCGGGTGGTGGGGCAGGAGTGGGAGATCAAAGAGGGCAACACTGTGTTGCTGCACCAGGTCTTCTGGGACTGAGCCTTTTCCCTTTTCAGCTGCAAAGTTCCCACTCACTGTGCAATAGCATGAGCATCGGGGGGGATGTCAGGAGGAAAAATCAAAGGGCAATATTGAAACAGAGGCAGGGAAGGGAGATGGTATTGCTTAAATTAGACCTTGTTACTATATTATCTTTTGTGCAGTTTTTTGAGCCTGCCTGGAAGATGTTGGGAAGGGCTGCCTTAGAGTAGGGAGGGCAAAGGCATCTTCTATTTTAACCCTTTGTTAAAGGGAAAAGCATAGGAGGGTGGGAAAAAGGCAAGATGAACATGAGCAAACTTAACAGCAAGCAAAAGCATTTGTGGAGGGGTTTGTCCTGAGAAGGCAGACACTAAGGCTTTGAGGGCTCTTTGCTGTTACATGGAGGTGAGAATAAGCATTTAAAAAGGCAATAACTCTGTGGCTTCAGTGAACGTTAATGCTCTCTCTATATATATTTATCATTTCTATATGAATACATAAGCTAATGCAGTACAACACTAAAGCAAATGATTGTATAGGAAGGGCATGCAGGGCAAATGTCAGCAGGCAAACTAACTCTGCTTTCAAAAGTTTTTAGACTTTTTAGCAGTTTTATAAATACCTACTTTCATGTGTGCCTATCTGTGCCTCAGCTGAGTTATCTGGCCCCCAAGGCCATCTCTTCCCAAAAGAAGTCACATTTGAAGGAAGCAGTGACCTCTGGATCAAAAAGAACAAAATCACATGCTCAAGAGAGAGTATGGTCACACTTTATGGCTTTAAGCCTCAGGTTTGTTTAGTTAATATTTACTTCCTTAACTATCAGGGTGGGGTTTTTCTCAAGAAAATGTTCATTTTTGTCCTTTAATTTTTTTTAAAAAAATTTTAGTATGTGAAAGTGTGATAAAGTTGGCTAAAGTGTTTTGTTTTCCTTAAATTAACACAGAGGTGCTGAAGGTCCAGTTCATGGCTGTGGGAAATGCTACCGTGGCTCCATTTTCCACGTTACCCATGGCATTTTCCCAGGAGGAATAAGCCCCTCTCCCACTACTGTCTTAATGGAGAGAGCTCTACTGACATCCATTTAAAACTCCCAAATTGCAATAGTTGGATGTAGTAACTGCTGGGTACACTGGATGCTGTTTTAGGTGGTTTGAGACCTTGCAGAGGAGCAGGGCTTTCTGACATGCTGGTGGTGCTTGTTGGGAGCACACCTCATTCATCCTCTCCTATCTGCAGCTTGGTGGCTTCCTTACCACTCTCAGCGCCTTGGCTTGGCCTCACCAGTTGTCCTCACCACCTTCAAGGAACAATACTGAATATTTATTAGGGACTTGACATCATTACATGGCTTTTATTTCTCAAGAATAGATGAAAAAGGAATGGTTTACCTCAGAGTCCAGGAGTTTTGCCTATAAATAGCCATCTGTGTGTTGCCTTTGCAACCAAGGTTCAGCCCTCCTCTACTCTTCGGAGGGAAAGCCCTTATTCACTCTGGTATCAGCCACTACTTTATTTATTTCTTTTCCATGGCTATTAGTACTGAATAAAAGTTTGTTTCTGAGGTTGAGAGAGAGGAAAGATGGTTTTAGCATTGGCTCTAATTATGTATTTTGCCTCAAGCCACTGACACAAACAAGTATTTGCTTAAGGGTCAACAGAGAAGTGTTGAGAGCACCTAAAGGTTTTAATTAGCATTTGATTCACATTCATGCTCAAGAATTCAGATGACTGTCGTATCAGAACAAGTAAAGCCTTAAAATACTAAATTGAAAATATCAAGGGGAAAAGTTTTCTTGTGGTATTTACAAAAATTATTGGTCAGGCCAAAAATTCCAGGGAGGCTAACTTCTTCCTGTAATTTTACCACTTCTACGTTAGATTTAGGAACTAAAAGCAAAAGAAAAAACTTAAATCTTTTGGCTTTTAATTCAAATGGTCCAAGCTAAGTAATTTTTCTTTCTACTCACTACAAAAGAAAGTGTTCCTGAGGTCTGGCATTAACCTCAACCAGCTAACTTGTGTGACAGGTACAAATTTGTGTTCCTACAATTCTACCTCAAATAAATACTTGTTAAGCATATGCTTTTTTTTTTTAGTGATGATGAATTTAAAATTATTGCTTTGCCTATGTTATGTGTGTCTTTGAGCTGGATTTTTTTTATGAAGTCTGTGGAAGCTTGTTACCATGTCAAATGCCCGGTTTTCATTAAATCCATACCTGAAGGCTAAGTAAATGAATCCTGAATTTTGCATTTGAAGGTATGGGGGCTTTTCATGGATTTATGCCAACTAAATTCTAGATTTAGGGAGACACTGTGATAACCTTAACCACACTGTGGCTAGACTAAACCTCAGTGCCAGGGGCACTGCTCTTTGAAGTGGCACCACTGACAGTTTTAGCTACTGTAGGTATTTATGAGGTACAAAATGATAAAGTAAATAGGCATAAGATGTGATTTTAACCAGAATATAAGCATTACCAAACTGGATTATATTCTTGCTTTCCAAGCATCTTTTTTCTCACTTTGAGTTTTCTTTCAGCTCTTTCAATTTTTCTCTTTTCTCTTTTTTTTTTTTCCCTCTGTGAATCTGCCCCGAATCAGTGTTTGCCCACTACAATAGAAAATCTCTAAAAGATCAGATGTATGTATTTACTGTGAATTGAACTTGTGGCTCTTACATAATGCTGTGTCTTTAGCCTTTTTTACTCATTGGAGTAGTGGGAGGAGTATCTGTGCATTTTCCGCATTGCTTCCACTGTGCCGCTTTGTTGGTGATTTAGTAATGATACATGTGATTTATTACTGTCACTTTATTAGGTTATGTGCAAATCGGTGACAAAGCACTATGTGGATCATGCCTTGTTAGTCATAAAAGCATTCAAGAAGCCATGAAAATCAGTTAAGCTTGAACTTATTGAACGACACAGCATAGTGCTGTCTATTGATCAGTAGCCTTTAGATATGTAATGAATAGCAGGACTCGGGACAATGTCAGGTAGTGTTTTCCTTTGAATCTGATAAATTACACTCTTTTGTATTAGTAGTTCAAGATTTGACATAAAACAGTCTTGTACTGGTATTCTTTCAGCTCTAGTACTGTGGTGAGCTTATATGGCCAACTCAGATAAACGTTGTTAGAAAACCTGGTATTTTCTCTTCCAGCAAAGTTTTAGCCATCTGAGTTAACATTAATCTAACTTTCATATATGGCAGAAAATTGAGGGCCTGCAAATAGTTTGCATGGTATATTTATAGCCTATGTGCGTGATATACATGATCCTTCTCCCATATATGAATAGCATACACAGATTTGGACTGTAGTTATCTAATGTCTTTATTAATACAGAGGTTATTCCAAATTTCTCATTAAACTTACATACTGTTTGCTTGTTTAAGCCCTCTGTTGTTGGCTTGAAGGGCACTTTGTTTCTATTTATGATACCAGGACTTGATTTCTTCCTGCTTTGCAATTTGTACAACCATTTACACGAAAACTGAGTAAGGTTGTAGGTAAAAGCATGTTCAGAGAAGGGCAACAAGGCTGGTGAAGGGGCTGGAGGGCAAATCATATGAGGAGCAGCTGAGGGAGCTGGGGATGTTTAGTCTTGAGAAGAGGAGGCTGAGGGGAGACGTTATCACTGCCTGAAAGGAGGTTGTAGAGAGGTAGGAGATGGTCTCTTCAGCCAAGAGACAGGTGATAAGAAATGGCACAAAGCTGTGCCAGGGCAGGTTCAGATTACATACTAGGAAAAAAAATTTCACTGAAAGAGTCATCAGGGCCTGGAACAGGGCTGCCCAGGGAGGGGGTTGAGTCACCTGCCCTGGATGTGTTTTTAAAAAAGGGTAAATCAGGTACCTTAGGGATATGGTTTAGCATAGGACAGGAGTGGTTGAACTTGATGATCTTAAAGGTCTTTTCTAACGTAGTGATTCTGTGAAGAATTTACTACTTTCGATTGGATAAAGCTGAAGGCAGAGCTTTTGGTGCAGCAGGCCCCAAGTCTTACAACTGTGTCCTTACCTGAAGGATATCCGTATTAAAACTACTAGTCAGATGCTTCAGAGGAGCAGGTGTTTGCTGGGACATTCCTCCATGTCAGAGAGTCTCTCTTTCCTCCTTGCCACTCCTTGTACAAAAAATCAAATATTAAGATGAATGAGCCCAGTAGCCTCCCTTATGGGCAGGATTGGAGCACTAAACATCCAGCAGCTTCTTTTTCTGGATGTTAGTTTTCTAGTGCTCTCTCCAGTGTTTGCACAAGTTATCTACGTTTGAATTAACTCTATTGCCAATTTAGGCAATAGTAGCTATAACCTCCAGGGACTGGCTTGGCAATACAAAAGAACAGCAATATTGGTCTGAACATCAGCAGTCCCCTGGTATGTCAAATAAGTAAAAGGTTCTGTTTAACTGAAATTTAAGATTTTTTTGGCTGTGCTTGCAGTTATAGGCAAAATCTAGTCACACTTAGATCTCTAACACTGAGAGCAGGAGCAATGCGTAGTAAAATCTTTGACCCAGTGTCTTCTGCCTTTCAAACACAAGTATTCAGTCCTGTAATCCTCCTAAGGACAGCGCTGTTACAAATGCTGAGAGCTGAATTCAAAAAACCCCATGAATGTAAGTAAAAATGCCATAGTAAAGAGACAGTTTTCTGAGTCAAGAGGCTTGTGGACAAGGGAAATGAAACATTTATGAGCCTTTACTTGAAGCTACTATTTTTGAAGCTCTCTGGAACATCTGTTTTGCAACTGACTTTGGACACCCCAGTTGTATCTGTTCTTTTCTTTCAGCAAAAAATCTCAGTAGGTTAACCAGTAGTGACAATTTCAGTGCACAAATAAAAAACATTTGCTAAGGTGGATGAACTCTGCCTTGTCTGTTGGTTTAGCTACTGATTTCAGGACAGAAGGCCTGCAATTAGTATTTTGACCCTTTCAGTCTTTTCAGTTGCTTGTGTATGACTAATATAATTAATTCTAATCTTAAACTGATCCGAAAGCTCTTTTGGCAACACTATAACACAGTGACCACCTCAACAGTAAATGAAAACATAGCTAAAAGAAGTCAAAGCTTAGCAACATCTGCAGTACATTAAGAAAGGTTTTTGGAGCTCTAACACATGGCCCAAGTGCCCAGCATCCTTGCAGAATGTCTTTTACTGCAGTCTGATTTTGCTCTGGGCTTTCTCATGTTTGGCTTAAAGGGCAAGTAGTCTCTGATGACCAGCATTTATTGACCCAACAGAATGGATGTAGGAGGAGGAAGTGATTATCACATCAAATCACTGTTTTCTATGTAAATTTTTACATAAAGTAAGTCTAGATCAGTGTCTAGCTCATTTAATAAATGTTTCTTATTTTACGAAGGCAGCTATGATTAAGTTATAGAATTACAGAAGTTTGGCTGAAAAGAAAATTTCTAGCTCCGAAGTATTTTGAGGTTTAAGCAAATTATTCTTTGTGATTGTGTAGCACTCCTGATAAAACCCTGTCTTTGTGTTTTGGGTTTGTGTGGCAAAGTTTTGGTAGTGGTGGTATGGGCTGCCAGGGTGGCTTCTGCCAAAACACTCTGCCTCTTGTCATTATCAAAAAGCAAACCAAATCAGAGTTCCTGCACTTTGAATTTCATCCCATTGTTTGAATCTAGACAATTTCATTTTTCATTGGAGAATACAGAAATATTGTCAATACCCTGGTAAGTCAGATAATGACGCCCCCCACACACACACACCACAATGTTTTGATTAAAAATGAAAGAGTCATAATAAAACTTGACATATAAAACAAATCGGGCTGAAAGTCAGTTCAACCCGCAAGGTCTTCCATTAGTTTGCTTGTGGTCTTCAAGGTAACGCCCACTTTTCTTGCTGCCTATATCTGTGATCATATATCCTTATCTACCTGTAAGAACCTCATCTCAGAGAAACTGTATGTGTGTGGTCCCTCTCATTTATATGTGGCATATTGTTCTACCTATTCACATCCAATTTAAAGACTCAGTTTGTCTGTGATGCACAGAGACAGTGAGGAGCAATAACAAGGGGTGAGTATTCTGTCCCTATTGAGTAATCTTACTCTGTGGCCTGTTTCGCAGGAAACAATACCCAAAAAACCACCACCACCAAAAAAAACCCAAACAAACCAGAGAGAAAAAAAAAAGATAAAGTGTTTCCCTCCAATTGTTCCCCATTAAATTGCATCTTTTCATATTCTCACATGTCTTGGATGCTCCACATTTAAAGGTATTTAGGTAGTGTTGTGCCTGTCATTACCTGCTTTGCATGAGTCAAAAGGCTTCATAAATGTGGGACAGGGCTGCCTATTGCTGGTACTTGAGTAATACTAGATAATAGCAATAATGACAAGAGAGATGACTGATTCGAACACAGCTCTGTGCCCCGTATAGCATGGACAGTAAAAGCTTCTGTGTAGCAGTTTGTGAAGTTGTTAGGAGATCAGTAACAGTCTGGTAAATTTACTTTAATTTTTCTCAGTGAAAAAGGATACATAGGGACACATAGCTTAAAAAGAAGGTTTATTTGTCAGTGCTCTGCACGATAACCTGATGTGGCACAACAGTAGTATTTCCTATTAATGCTCTAACTTAATTATAGAAAGAACAAACAGCCATGTTTGGTGTGTACTGAATGAGTATTTGTTCAAGTAAAATACCGCAAAATTTGGAATTGTTCTTTCTGTGAACCAGAAAGAGACAGTTCAGATTTTGTAGTACATATCTTGCTTCTTTATTTGGGGAGTGATTAAAGCCTGGTGATTGGCACCTGACAGCCCTACCCTGAGGTTAGCCAAAGCAAGGCTCTCCTAAACTCCTCAGTCCCCCTGTCCTTGTTACTCCTTGCACTTCCTGCATACTGCTTTTTATGCAGGGGTCTATCTTGGGGACTAGCTACGGTGAAGGTGTGAAGATGAAATCTGGGAAGGGTTTTGGTAGGCTGTCAGAGCATGAGCATATTTCTAAGTAATAAAAATAATGGAATTGTTATTGTTATTTGATTGCAATAATATTGCAAAGTGAAAGTAGAATCTTGATCCTAACCTCCCCAGGACTAGACTAAAGAGAGGATTGTTACCATTGTTGCAGTGAAAATCTCTCAGCACCAACTCAATTTGGTTAAGAAAAGAGGGTAAAAGCATGAATAGGGTTGATTTCCTTAAGCAGTTTAGCACACTGCTGATCACAGAAGTTCAAA
>VZTU01027156.1:1837-19435 GCA_013400835.1 Zapornia atra | reverse complement strand
AAAAAAAAAAAGGGAAAAAAGCTAACCAATATTCAAGTAGGTAACAAACCCGCCTTTGTGAAAAGGGATTTTCTTTGTAGAGGACTAAGAAATAATTCCATCCATAAAACATTTACAAGAGACATGAGACTGTAAAGGATCTCCTGAATTTTTGAATCCAGACCTCACTATTATATGAATACGTTAGTAAAAAAATTGTTAGTAATGCAATTTATATATATTCTGCATGAACTCATGAAGTTTCATCTTAGAATTAGCATTACTCTAGTTGTGCTCTGTTCCAGGATCCCGCTTTCCTAATCTTTAGACACAATCATATCATTAAATGCTTGTCACACTGAACATTTTTAATGTATTTTTATGTGGTTTTGAATACAGGAAAAAAACCAAACACAATGTAACCATGACACAAGGTAACTATTATGTGCATTAGAGAAGACATTTGTATTGTTGATATTGGAAAGGAGGATGCAATCTTCAGACATCTATGCCAATATTTTGGGTAAAAACATTTTTATTGAAAAGTAAAACTAGGATTGAGCTTTGGTTGATTTTAAATTTTTGTCCAAATAGAAAGTTCCAAAAAGGAGTCCAACTGAATGCTATAAATTATTTTATAAGACAACTGTAAGTTATATATTACAAAACAACTAAACGAAACTAACCAGAAGCCTGAGGATTAAGCAGATGAGAACCCTGTTCCAGACGGAAAAGAGCTCAAGAGCCAGAGCTGCCCAGCATCCAGAATGCTCTGTCAAAATTAGGTTATATTAGTGTAGTCTTGAAAAGGAGGTTTGGAAAAGAGGCAGAGTTAAGACAGCGGTTAAACTGTGTTTGACAGGCTAAATGGAATATATTTCCTAGCTCCAAATGGCTGCACAGTGCTCCTGCAATGGGTGTTTTGCTCAAAGCCTAATGACAAGAGAAGAGGGAAAATTATTTCGTTTGTCCAGACTATAATCAATCACTTCCAGGAAAACGAGTCTTTCATGATTTTCCAGCAGCCACAGGAGTTGTTAAATATATTAGTTAGTTGTACAGATTGCCTTATGAAAGAAGAAATTAGAGAAAGAAATTATGAAAGAAGTTATTAGAGAAACAAATAAGATACACAAAATAAATTTGTAGATGTAAAACTATTCTTAGTCACTCTGCGGACTTTGTGCCTCGATACATGCCTTTATTCTTTATTGTCTCTAAA
This sequence comes from Zapornia atra, assembly GCA_013400835.1. Classification (NCBI taxonomy): domain Eukaryota; kingdom Metazoa; phylum Chordata; class Aves; order Gruiformes; family Rallidae; genus Zapornia; species Zapornia atra. The sequence goes on along the minus strand of VZTU01027156.1, from coordinate 18,234 downwards.
CTGCCAATAGCTGTAAAAGCATGAAATGGAAAGGATGGAGAATTCTCAAAAGAAAAGGGATTTTTTCATCTGGCAACATGTCCAGCCCAAAAGCCATAACAGCCTTTCCTGAAACTTTAGGATTGCAAAAGTTTACTGAGTTTTGCCAGATTACTTGCTTCTGATGGAAATTCCCTAATGGTACTGGTGGTTTCTGGACAGTGATATAAATGGTTACACAAGGTGATGGTTTAAAAGTAATCTGCACGGCTACAATATCCAAGAATTTTTGAGTGCCTAAATCAGGATTGTCTTCTCTAGTCATGAGAATATTATCACTCCCAAATTTAAACAGCAGGAAAGCTGAACCACAGATAAGTCAGCCTTGTTCATATTAAACTCAACACTATGATGCCTGGAGAGGGTCTCAGCTGGATAGGATGTAAGACAGAACCTGGGATAGTCAGGATTTGATTTTGCATACCTATAAGCACTTAAAAAGAAAAGAGAAATTATCCTTTATTTTTCTGTGCGCACTGCATGCTTTGAGAGCCACTTTCCTCAGGGAGCACAGGAACAGATTCATTGCTTCTACCTTTCCTAGACTTTCCAAGGGGTTGGAGGGGGGGGATGGTAATAATGAGCACAAATTAATCTGAAGCCAAAAAGTGAAAAAAAAAAGTGTCTGTGAACTAAGCAAAAGGGAGGAAGTTAGTGGATGTGCTAATTATTAGCATCCAAGAGTCCTTTCACATCCAGGAATTTCCTACAGGCTATATTGTGTCTAAACACAAACCTGATATTTTGCAAAGCCTTCTTGGAAGGCCCCCTGCACAGATCAGCTTCAGGTAAAGCTGTTACCAGAGCAGCAATGGATGGGGAGACTCGGCTCTGTCCCTGAACAAGCCTCCACAGTGCTTCTCTGCTTGGCAGATGTCTATGGCATGGCTCTCCTTTCACTGCCACCTGAATAGGTCTGCTATCTTGGGACAGGCTGGGTTCATTAAAATAGTAAGTCAGTTCAGAAGCAGATAGCTCTAATGTGTAGGTTTAGGTATTATGTGACTGCTTGTCAATTTTATGGACATAATCCTTCAGTTTTAACTGGGCTTTTTAATTTCACCTAAAAAGAAGCCAGACGAATTCTTCCAACCCCATTTAATTCCCGTCTCTGTGTGCAGCTTCACTTTATGTTTCTTATAACAAAAAGGCTTTTAAAGTTGATAAATGGCTGCAAAGATTTTGCTTTTACTTTGTTGCTTTTCTGTTTATTTAACCAAGAGCAGTTCTTTTAGTCCTGACCTCAGCCTTGTCAAATAGACTGTGTTTGTCAAACTGCTCATGCTCCCATTAACTCCTAGCTGTTTCAATTGTCTTGTTTGATGAATGGCTCAAATACTGCTAGCATCATTAAAAGCAGGGATACTGAGGGAAGTATTATGTTATGCTGAGTCCAAATACACACCATAAATAGGAAAATTCCAGGCAAAGAAAAATCTTTTATTGCATAAAGGAAATTGCGAGTGGTTTAAAACTAATCTCCCTTAATGCCATCTCTCATATATGCAGGAGACAAGAAAAAAACCCTCAGGTTTCATGGTTGGTATTATCTCTTTATGGTTAAAGAACATTAGTAACTTTATAACCTTATTTATACAGAGTTCATGTGAGTGTTTGGGTCTGCGTGGGGGAACGGGCCTGCTTAGTGTGAATAAAAGGGACAGAACCATTCCCACAGTGCTCTGTAGGTTCACAGGGTCTGTCCCCAAAACAGAGCCCACTGTGTCTCCGAGTCAGGTCTTCCGCTAAATGAAGCCACATCATTCCACCTTATTTCCCCCTCCAAGACGGATGGAGGCATCACAGCTCTGGGGTGTGAAGTGCTGGGTGTCCTGGCCCTCATCCAGTGGTGCCCTCAGCTCTGCCCGCCTGAGCAGTAACCGCAGCTGAGCTTTCTCTAATGACCTGCTGGTAAAAGCTCTGAGAGTTCAGGCTTGCCAGGGTCTGGCAGAACCCGGTTCTCCAGTTACACTTAAGCTAGGGTTTCAGTTTATATTGTCTGGTGCTCTTGTCTGCCCTTTGTCGTACTTACAGCACAGCGCTAGCAAGAAGCAGAGTTCAGGATTAGTGCTGGGAAGTTGCGTAAAGGCTTCAGCAAAAAGAATAAATATTTTTGTTATTGTTGATGTTGTGGTGTTGTTTTGGAGCCTGAGCTTTTTTTAACTGTTGAAGTCTACCTAAAAGCCAAAGAAGTTTTGTTCAGATTTTAAAAAATATTCTTGAGGCAGCAAAAAATTATATTCAGATTAATATTTATGCCAGATACATTTAAATATGTGAAGTTGTACTTTCTAGACTGGTGGCATCTCTATGCTTATTAGGCTCAAGATGGAGTTCCTGGAGGGTTTTTTAATGATTTTGTTTTTTTAAAAAATGTAAATCTAGTTGTATGTGCATATATGTATAGGTTGGCCCTTATATTCCTGAGTGTGACTCATGTGCAATTTTCATCATGAATAAGTACACCACTGCAGTATATTTTTCCTGGACGGTGATATAAGCCTTTGCAATGAGGACAGCAGGCAAACCATTAAAGCAATTCTGAAATGGCTTCAGAAGTAGGTCTTCAAAGTTTGTGTTCTCCCAAGCTGCAACAGCAGTTCATGGTTTTTCCCTTGCAAAAAGGATTTATTGAGAGATAGAAAGGCTTTATTGATCTCAGTCTTTTATGAAGACAGAAAAAGCGAGGCAGCTTCCAGTTGTGTTAGAAACTGTATCAGCCAGAGTTGACCGTCAGTGAGCGTAACTCTGCCAGAGTGTCAGCAGCAGCAGAAATTGTCTCTCTACACTATGGCAGCTAACTCAGGCTTTCAGAAAGATAATGCAGGATATCAGTTACTGAGCATCATTACCTTCAATTAATGATTTGCATCACAGTCAAAGCATAAATTTACAGATATAGTGAGAAGCATTATATCTGTAATATAATGCTGTGGGCTTCCAGCCAGTTATTGTTGGTGAGAGTGGGCAGCTAGGCCTGGCTGGCTGCACCGGCTGTGCACAGCCCACCCCTCTCAGCCCTCACAGCCATGGTCTTAGTGCAAATAATCATAAATGTGTGTTTCTGCCTTGAGGTGCATCAGGTGACTGATGTTTGATGCCTAGGACCCTGTGTGTATGTTAGGTTTCTTAAATAGTTGTGGGTTTGGGTTTTTTTTTAAATCAATGGAGTTCATGGTTCTTTTGTTATTCACTGAGTGATAATACTGTAAACGAGCAAAATACTGTCATTAGAAAAAACGTTTTTTTCAGCCTCAACTTATTCATGTTTCTGTTTGTAGCAGAATTAAATATTAATCAAAACAAAGTGGGAAAGCTGCAATCATTCCCTGATGAGGCTTCCTGCATTTTTAATCGCGATTTGTTGTTGTCACTAGGTTTCCATTACTCTCAGGAGTACAGAAGCCCAAAGAATATGAATTCATTTGATTAACCACATTTGAACATGCCCTATGCTTAATATTGCTTTCTATGGGTCAGAATTATAACCATCAGGGTAGCTGCATCTCAGAATTAAATATAAGTACATACCATCACCAGTAGGTTCCGAGAGCCCAACCCACATATGCTCTTCCACTAAAATCCATGAGACCAGCTTGTATGACAAAAGAGACTCAGAGGTCTGCAGGCTCAGTTGGTCTCTAATGAAACGTGATCTTGACCTGGAAAAGCAGGATTGAGAATGTCAGTACCTACACACTTTTTAAATCAGTGAAATGAAGAATTTGGCTCATAGTTCACTGGAAAGGCATCCGCAAGGTTAAAGGAAAACACAAGAAAAAGCTTCTTTGCTATGCCCCCTTTTTCAGCATATAAATGATAATGTCAGGCGTTTTCAGGCAGGCGCTGCAGTCTTTTCCTGGAAAGCATCATTGGCAGAAAAAATATTTTTCAGCAGAACTCAAGAACTAAAGGGAAAAAAAAAAGGTATAAATCAGTTAACAAGTTGACCCACAGGCAGCCAAACTAAAGAGGCCTCATTTCCTATGGACTTGTGTCTCTTCAGCCTCATGGTCTGCTTTCCAGGTCTCCACGACCAGCCCTCCCTGTCCTTCGTGCCTCCAGTGCCTGGAAGGAAGGATGGTACGCGTGGCCAGGGTAGTGCTGCTGCAAGCATGGTCATGTGCTGTCCCCATTTTGCACAGGGCTTGGAAAACTTGACAGTCGTTGAGACCTCTGCCCTTCTGTAAAATGGAGTTAAAAACTGGGGGGAAAGAGCAAACAGATGACAGGCAAACATTCGATCAACACAATTATTTTGTAACCTCGATTCCCTTAGGAACTGTATATTTTTGTGAGTAGTTGGTATTTTTAGAGACTGAATGTTTGGCTTATTTTTAAAAGCAAGTAAAAAGACGCATAGAAACAATCACAAAGGGGTGGTACCACACTTTCTCTGAGTAAACAGCCACAAGGCCATTCTGGATTCCATATTTCACAAAACATGTCCCAACCGTACTCCTTAATGTACAGGTTTACCCTAACCCTTGGATTAGGCTGACATTGTGTACCCGAAGTGCAGAAGCCCTGTAACAAACCATCCTGTGTCCCTTGCATAGTTGCCACATTTACGCCATCTAGATGTGTTAAACGTTTGAAAGAGAATATGGAATTGAAGGACTGAATCCTACTTGACAAAACAAAAGGCAACACCAGTTTCTTCCTGGGAATAACCCTGATAGTGTCAGTAGAGTTTCAACCTGTTAGTTTATTCCAGTATTTCTGAGCTGGGGGATTCTCTTTAATGATATTTGTCACATTTCATCTATAATGACCTACTAAAGTTCTAGTAATACTCAATGAAGTTATGTCCTTAATATGCTGCAGCATAGTTGTCAGAGCACACTTTTCATTTTCTTTACTCTTTTATTTTCTTGCTTGTCAGTTTAGTTTGCCCTTGAGTGTTTGCCTTGCACTGTTCCCACACAAAAAGAATGCTAGGTCTGGGTGGTAAATAAGGGGCAAAGGTAGTATCGACATAGGTAACAATGACTTTTTTGTGTGTGTGGCTTTTAAGAAAGAATATTTTGAAGAAATTTTGTGGTATTTGAAAACTTTAGGCTTTTATTAAACAAAGTGAAAATTATATGTTTGCATTTTTATTAAAAGCTAGAGTACTTGTTTCTTTTTTCCTCTGAGTTTTGAAATTCATACAGGTGTGACTGAAAAGAATTATTTTTCCTGACATTAAAATATTAAATCATCACCAGAACTTGCCTCTGGGCTCACAGGCAATAATGTGTATATATTCTGTTTTCTATTTTACTTTTGTCTTACACAGGTAATGTAGGAGGACTACTTTTTTCAAAGAATGTGAATATGTGTAGTTTGGACAAATTTAGCTAATAAGGTACATGTGCAACTAGCCCTTTCTGAGGTATTGGTATTTCTCCCTTTCCAACATATACATCATACCAATGGATGTCATTTGGAAAGGGCTAGATGTAATTTAATCACCTATTAATAATTTAGGAATATTTACTTGGAACTGAAGTTTGTTCTCCCCTTTTTCTTTCTCTCTGCCATTTCTGGACTAAGTGGTGGCAAAAATTTTGTCATTGTTCAACAGCACCCAGAAATCATAGGGAAGAGTAGCCAGTGCATATGGTGAACGAACCTTTCAGTCATGTTGTGTGAGCTCTGACTCTCACCAAAGTCAGCGAGGTTGGAATTCTCTCACCTTGTATCTCTATTCTATAAAAGATGATCTCATCTGGTTGCAAAGAAAATTTGCATTTTCTTATCCAACACTACTTTTCACTTGTCCCTTTCCTCACTGTCTCTCCAGTCTGGTGAATTCGCAGCCCACCCAGCTTCACTGAGCACTTCTGTCTGTAAACATCTTGGGAGCAGCTTTCTTCTGAGCTACCTGTTGCTTGCTACTTTTTCTTGAGCATCTTGGAAATTCAAGGAACTTCTTTCCTTCAGAGGTATGAAAGCTACAATGTTCAGATAAGCTGTACTTTGAGATGAGTAATCGGCTGCTTATCAGACTATTTCACTTAACCTCCCTGCGATTTTGTGCTGCTGTTGTTTTGTTTTACTGTTTCTAAATGCTGTTATGGATCAGCTCCTATGAACCATTTTGAGACGTCCTCCAGACTAGACCTTTGTCCAGCTTTAAAGATAGTTCTCATGGGCTTCATTAGGTCATCAGATCGCAGCTTATTGTGAGTCTAAGTCACTGAGACTTAAATGATGCTAACTCACAAAAGCTGAGGGTATCCAAGTTGTTATGGTCTGGCCCATAGATGTCCTAAGGAGTTAAATATTACAACAAGCTGGGAATCCCCATGTCTGAGTTCTGAACCAAAGATATTAGATTCCAAATCATCACAAATGCTTGTTTTTCCCAAAACACAAACACCCTTCTGACCTCTCTAATTTTCTGATATAAACTAAGAATCTTTTCATGGTAATCGGGGTCAAATACCAGTTCCAGAAAGCCATCACTGTGCATTATAGGCACTTACGCACATTAGAAAACAAAGCAAAACAAGCAATCTACCACTTTCCAGGATTAATGCTATGAAACATTTTATGGGTGGTCCATAAGTGGACAGAATGTTGCACTAATGTGTGACTGCATGGCAATTAAGCTTAATTAGGGAAGGTTTTGAAAAAGACTGATGAAAGTAAATTATGGGAATGAAAGCAACTGTGCTTTTGGGGACCACACTCTGCTACACTAGGTCAGTGAAGTGTTGCTAAAAACATCCCCTGTCTGTCACATTCTGACACATTTCCAACAGTTTGTCAAACCAAGCGCTTTTCTCTAGAAAGAGGAATCTCTTAGGAGCACGATCTTCACCCAGTCTCTGCTGAACTCACCGGTTTCTTCAGGAGACAGTTGAGCTTCCATGGTAAGGGCAGCAGATAACCCTTAATACATGGCCATCCGGTTTAGTTAGCATTGCCTCTGTGCTACATGAAGTAACAGAGGTAACAATGAATATGGGGGTTTATTTTCATGTGTTCTCTGGGGAATTTTTTTTTTTACAATTTCATATTTGTAATGCTTTCTCAGATTTACAACCAAGCATCCCATATGGAACATCTGATCCTGGTTCCAGTGATTTTTTTCCTGATGAGAAGACCCCGGTAAGCAGACCTGGAGCAGTTCCCAGGCTTCCACGCTGCATGGGTCCAAGGGCATTTGATCAAACAGGCTCTTTTAGAGCAAAGGACTTACGGATTTCTGGGCTCAGAGACAGGCTGTTTCGGAGTTTGGTGCCTATTCCACCTCCTACAGAATTTTAAAGGAAACAAAATTTAACACACTGAAATACTCAATGAAACAAAATTAGGTTTTTTCTGCTCTGGACTAGATGGCTGTTACTACAGGCACCGTTATAGTATGTTATGTTATATTGAATATTACTAAATTATGGAAAAAGCAGGAAAACAAGACTATGTAGTCAGTAGGCAGATTTTTCTGGGGTTCTTTTTTTTTTTTTTGGGTTGTTTTGGGTTTTTTTTTTATTGTGGGTAGCGTCTTGTATTTCTTTCCACCAGGATACTGGGTTGCTTTTTTTTCCCTTAATGAACTTTTTACGTCTGAGATGAAATGCAGATTCTATGGACAATTTATTAAGAAAAACAACAGTTTCATGTGAGCTGTTTTGAGACCAACAGGGAATTTATATGTGGAAATCATATATGGCTGTAGGGAAACACCTCATAAAAAGAATGACTACATGGTCAGCAGCTGTAATTCATGCACATTCTTTTTTAATAAAAATTGTGTGTTCAGACGAATCTTTTCTTCTTTTATTGCAGCTCAGCAAGGTAGCCTCAACTGTAGTTGTTTAACCTTCTGACTTTGTTGGTTTTTTTTTTTAAAACAAGCTCAACCCAGCTCTTTGCATTTTCAGTTACAAGGCTTGTTCATACGTGAAAGGTGCAGTAAGGACACCTTTCTCCACTGAAGGATGCTGAATGAGTGCTGATAAAAATGTCACACATAAAAAAGCATGTAAAAAAAGAAGAAAACAGAAAGGATTCTCTAAGAAAATAGAAAGGTTTCTCTAAGCAAATGTCTATATGGGATCCTGTAATAGCACAAAATGCTGTTTCTGAGGAGAGATCCCCTGAGCTGGGGTATCTTACTCAGCTCCTCTACTTGCCTCCACATCTGTAACTGGAAAGTGAAGGCTCAGCTGAAGAGTTGCTGGTACGTGAGGTAATGAGAAACTCCAGGGTATGCCTGGATCTGTGGTAACATAACACTTGCAAGGGGAGCTGGCACAGTCTCCTTGGCAGAGTTGTTGCAAGCCTTCCATAGTCTCATTCTTTCAGGGGGATGATTAGATGTTGGGGGACGCCTGATGTATTAATGCAGAAGTAGGTGAACAAGCCATTTCCCCACTAAAAGCCTAAAACCAGTGTTTATTACTTCCTGTTAGGTCACAGAGACATCACTCATCTGTCATTTTGATGATAGCCACTCTCTTTTTATCTTCTTCGTCTTCCTGAAATGCCCTGCCCAGTACCTTCTTTATGCATGCTGTAAATGCTCCACTCAAGCAGGTTTCCCAGGACCTGTGGTATTGCAGCTGGCACCTCCTGCAGCAGCCAGTCCTTTGGGAGGCTCTGGGACTGATTCTGAAGGCAATTCTTGAGTCAAGACAGGGCAAAGGCTGGCATTCAGATTTTGCTCAGGTAATGACAGGGAAAATTCTTGTGGTTTGGTGCTGGCTACTTAGCAGGAACCTACAAGGCATTGGGATTTGGCACTGTGTGATTTTCATACTTTCTAAATTGTATTTTCTGTCAGAATGCTGCAATGTTATGTGTTGGAAAAGGCAAGGAAAAGCAAATTTTTACAGCTGTGAGACCTGCGACAGCAGCTGGAGCTATTCTCCCTTCTGTCTCCCAGTACCACAAGCTTTCAGAAGGCTTTAAAGCAAGCAAAATCAAGGCATAGAAAAGGGACCCATGGAAAGAATGTACTAACAGAGCAAACTAGTCAATTATTCCCAGTTTTCTAGAGACACATTTCAGTCTGCATGTACCATGTTTCTGCAAGAGATGTTTAGTATTTTCAGGTGAAGGAATTCGGGCTTGCTGGTTTTCTTGGATTCCTTTCCAACTTGCCCTTGTTTCTTTTTTCCCCACCTCCTTCCCTTGCTTGTGGCTTTCTGGCACAAGCGCCTACACCAACCCCACTGTTTGGGATTCAGGAGTAATCCTTCACCACAGGAATAAGGCGAACCTTGGTGACAGCCGCCGAAATGCTGAGATCACACGTTACCAGCACCCTGCCCTGCCAGCAGCAGGAGGAAACTCCAGTTTATGTTAATAAGGTGTGGACAGTGGCCAAAATATTTTCTGAGTTTTCCGGCTCAAAAGGGTAATGAAGCTACCTCTGTCTCAGTATGCTGGCATGAGAGCAAGCTAAACAACTAGGAAATGTGTTTCAAAGGAGAAATACAGAGCACAAACTCCCCAGGTTTCGCACTTCCACCGAGGGCTGAGCTTTGCCTCATTCCACCTTTTTTCCAGGCTGGCTGCTCCCCTTCGCACAAAAAGAGGGATGGATGGGGGAGGGTGAGCAGGCTGCTTCTGCAGATTAGCTTCAGGCTGCTCTCACCAGACTGACTGAAAGTTACACTCAAAAGCATTTCTTAGTTTATACCAAAATAATGAATTGTTTAGTATGTAAAGTAAATCCAGAAAGTTATTCTCGTAAATTTGGTTTAAAAAAATCTACCTATTTATTAGCTCTGAGCAAAGGAAACCTCCACACTGTTGCGAGCATGGTCGGATTCTTTGGGCTAGCTTCAAAAAGCTCACTCTTTTTGTCATTCCTCTCTGACCTCCTCCCTGCTAGTCCCGGGATGAAAAGCAAGCCAAAGATCTGCTGAGAAATGGGCCGAGCCACTGCTGACCTTTGCAAATCCAATTTCTTCAAAGCGAGAGCTAATCGACGTGTTCCCACGCTGTGTATTGCTGAAACCTACGATGCAATTCAAGGAATGAATTCACCATGGTGCAATCTCATTTTGAATCCAGTTTTCTTGCTATGTGTCAGAGGGTGAAGGAGGCAGAGTGTGGTACAAGTTACAAACAGCAGTCACACACGAGTTTCACAAACCGTGTAAGTCTCTGAAAGATTTTGTACTTTGGAGGGGCTTTTTCCCTTAAAATTTTAAATTAATTAGCCCTCCCCCTCAACTTTCTCCCCCCTCAAAAACAGAGAGTTGTTTTGTAGTGATTTAAAAGAAAAATAAGCCAATGGGAGATGTACTGAATAATCTCCCAATGGGGGGGGGGGGGACAAAAAAGGAAAAGCGCTGTCTGAGAGTATTATCTGCATTGTAACTCAAGCGCCTGTCTGGGGAGATTGGCATGCATGGGAGCTATAGGTGAAAGGGATGGTGATACAGGGAGAGCTTTAAAATTCAGGTTTTCTCTCTCTCACTTTACCTGTCAGAGTTGGAAAGAGTGCTGCTGCTGCTTTACAGCAGTGAGAGCTGGTCACCTCTGCATGAAGTTTTGCTAGGTACCACAGGTGCACCTGCAGGATCCATGTGGGAAAAGTATATCTGCGTTCCTAACCTAAACCTCATAATCTTATTTCAACAGGTGCCTGGCGACTGGTCCCCTGTCTCTGTTTCCCAGAAGCTGTTTGTTTCCCGTGCAGCTAGCCAAGCCCTGCCCGACCGCAGCGTCCGGCAGCCTGGTGCCCCCACCACGAGCAAGTGGCGATGTACTGTAGCCTGCTCATGTGCTCCGAGAGGTGTCGTTTTGTGTAAGGCTGACACTTTTTTGTCTAGGGCAAAAGGGACAGAAGAGGACTCTCGTTCCTCGTTTGACTGCTTGTAGGGCATATGTCTTGGGTGGCACATCTCGGGCCCTTTCGCCAGTGTGGAAGAGAGGAGTTACGTCATTGCCAGCGTGGTGTTTGGCTCAGTGCGGCACTCTCAGGTGGTCACCTTTTCATCTGGGAAGCTGTGTCATGGCAGGCAGCAGCCACGCTACTCTGCATTTGGTGCCTTACCACAAAGCTCCCGGCACACGGTATATACTGCCGGTTTGTTCATATCATAGAACCAGAGATATTGCAACCTATTTATTTATTTTGTTATCGACCTCATTGCACAAGAATAATTCCATTCGAGCTGATGTAATGGGGAATCAGGCCCTTGGGCTACAGGGCTAAACTATGCCCTGGCTGTGTAAGCTGAACACTGTCAGAGGAAGCCTCAATGCTCTCATTTGCTAGTTGTCCCTAGCAGAGAAAATGAAAATATATCATTGTTCTCAAGATTGCTGAATGAAGAAAGTCCTTTTTTAAATTTTATTTCCATAACCATGAATAGTAAATTTCATCCATTCATGGATGGTTTATAAAACAGTTTGCTAACTAACCAGATCTGGCAAACTTTCTTTCTCAGCAAGTATTGCAAGAGAATTGTTTGTGTATTTATTACTTTCTCAATATTTTTGTTATTCTCTTTCCCAAGACATGATTAGATTTTCCAGTCTTCTAGACATCAAACATGTTGGAGAAGAGATTGTATAAACTGGATAGGTAACAGCTGTTACCAGACGGATTTACTGGTGGAACAGGGAGAAGGCTAATTTGTTTTATGTGCTTCCTCCCACTACTGGCACCTTTCACTGTGGCACACTGTTCCTGTCCTGTGACAGGGAATACCTTTGCACAGAGGGAGCCCTTGTCCACAGGATTACACCTACCTTTAAGTTTCATTGTTGTTTATAAGCCACTTTTCCAAATGCCTTCATCATAGCCCTTTCACCTGGCCTTCCAGTAGTTCACTAGAGAGAAAAGAATGGGAGAGCACCTTGAACTTTGTTAGCTAATAGCACCGATTGACAGATTTTAATTTCTGACCTTTTCAAGGCAGAAGTTTTGTTTGCTCCACTTCTGGATATCTCAGGACACTTTAAATTGGATTTATTTCAGTAAAATAAAAGATTGTACAGTGAATTCCCTAAGAAATGCCACACGGAACTGAAGCAAAGTTTCAGCTTAAATTAACTGCAGCACATTGGCTGTGCCCTCCCATTTAACATGGGAATGAACACTTGCGTGAATCCTCTCTATTTCCTCATCTTGTGCAAAATTCCTTCTGCTGCTCTTTTAAATCACTCACTGTTTAGGAAAGATCCTGGAGGGGAAATGGTGATCTGTAGCATTGCAAAGCATGAGCTGGTAAAACAGATAGTGTACGTGTATAACAGCATTGGTTTCTGTGTATTACCATGCCAACAATATCTGATATTATTCAGATAACAGTAAAGTGACCTACAACTTTGACCAGATTCTAAGAAAGTCACACCACTTCATCTTCTCTTTCTTGTTTTAGGTTAGATCTACTGTCTTTCACATTCAAGTGTTGTGTTTTTAAGTATTTACCCGCATACTCTTCAAGCTTCAGCAAAACACAGCACTTTCAATATATATTGTCTGCAGAAAGCATCCTATGTCATATTCTAAGACATCCAGTGTGATCTGAAAATTTAAGAGGGACTGCCATCTTCTCAATCTAATCTCCTCCTTCCTCAGATATAGATTTCTACTTTTGATCCTTCCCTGCTCTGAGCAACATCAGGCTTCACTGCTGTTGCAGGAGAGGAGACACTGGCTTCACCTGGTCTGTGAGGATCCTCAGACCTTTGCAAAAAGTCTCAGATTCTCACAGAGTTTGAGTATTTTCTGCCAGCTGGCCCAGGGACACTGGCCCACCTTATCTGGGAGAACACTGGAGCAGATAGTCTTTGTCAATGGCCAATGGGTTGCTGTCAGAAGAAGGAGTTCTGGCGAAAGGAGGACAGAACAGAAGCCATGTCCGGAAACCATCTCCAATGTGATTTTGGTGGATATTTGTTTTGGGTTTGTTTGGGGTTTTTTTCTCATTATGCTCTAGGCCTTAATTAATTTCAAACTTGTTTCTTCCATTTCTTTCACTTGCTCTCAGACTACTGCTCCACATATTTAAAGTAAATGACCCCGAAAAGAGAGCAAGTCTTTTGGAAGAGCTACTGAGCTTTTGTGAAAAGCCCGAAATATTTTCTCCTACAGTCTCAAGCCAAAATTTTTCATCATTAGCATTTAGACTGCAAGAAAGACCAAACTATAAAGCCAAAGGCAAAACTGCAGAGGAAGCTCAAGATTAGGTGGGCAGGTTGCTGCAGGAGCAGGGGAGTAAGCCTTACCCATCACTCCTCTTGGAGCAAGAATTTGCCATTCAGCTGGCCCCAAAAACACAGCAAGGAGGTTTTGTCACAGAGAAGTCTGAAAAGGTGTCAGTTCGTAAAACCGAAGGAGCTGGCAGGACTTAAATTCCAGAAACAAAACTACTATGATATTTGTTTTCTCTTTTCTTAATTTTGTCTGATTATAATTCAAAGCCAAAAACTATTTCAGTGGCTTGCATAGCTGGAAGCTAACCAGGTTATCGAAATGGGCTCCAGCTCATGGAGGGACAGCAAGACATATGCTTTTCTTTAGGATGTTGTTAATAGTTTTGTATTGCTTGCCCACTTATTAGGACTTTGATATGATTTGAGAGGAGGTGGCTAATTGAGGACGAACCTTGATTTTTCTTTGAAGAAAACAAGTTTGATGTGTACAGTCCATACAAATAGGGAGAGAGAAAGGTGTCTGACTAGTAATGGAAAATACAGTGAAATCCAGATTACAGTCCCTGTTTTATTCATAGCCCTTTTCATATGCCTAGTTAGGACTATGTGGGTCCTAATGTTTCATGTGGGTGAATGTCACCCTAACAGCCTACTTACACAGAAAAATTACTCTTCTCGTTGTTCCCCAGGTCAGATTTAAGTACACTTAGTGCTTGTGCACTGGCAAAGACTGGTGTAAATCACAACCTTTTAAAGAAATGTGAAACGGGACTGTCTCTTGCAGCCAGAAGCCTAAGAATCAGCAGGAGCTTGTATGAGCGGTCATACCCAGTGATTGCCAAACTATGAAAGCAACAGGTAATTCAGATGCAGTATCTCTCAGACTACTGTAACTCTTAAAGTGGCTTTTGTGAGCCTGGGCTCTGGCTTGTACATGCAGTGTCTGTCAAGTTAAAGCTATGTGAGGTGCTTTTTTTGCTTCACTCCACAAGCTGTTTCTGCAGGAGTTACAGGCCCAAGTTATCAGTGCACTATTGATAGATATTGCAGTCATTACTTTTACTACTTCCTTATCATGCGCTTTGAGTTCCACAGTGACAGTAATAATAACTAAATAAAATTAAAAAGTTAGCTTGATTAAGTATTTGTTACAAAGGAAGGCTTATTCTTGGTGGCTTTAAAATGTCATAGCAATGCTCTGAAGCAGTACATAAACTGTGAAGTTTAATGGATGTAGCCAACAGGGCATTAAAGCTCTATGGATCAAGAACTCTCCGCTGCAAACATATGACGATATCTTTCTTCTAACGTAGTTGCATCTTCATAAAATCTATCAAATTGCAGCTCCCAGAGGAAGTGTAAAGTACAGGGCAAATTAAAGTACAGTAACCCTTAAAGGGCAAAAGGATCTAGCCAGAGCTGGATTACTTACAGGAAAAAGAATTGAGATTACTGATGGCTCACTGCACAGAAATAGCATTTACTATGATGGAAAAGTGTACACCATGGATTAACTCTGTCAGTTTTGCGCTGGCCTGTTTCTCATTTTACATGGCCAACACTTTGATCTGTGTTACAATGTAGGTACTTAGAATCCTGGGAAACTGGCTGCCCCAATCTAAAGATGAAATAATTTAATCATAGGTACTTGGACAGGCATTTTTCAAACCAATTTAATTAAGTTTCGTTGTTTACAGCCTGTGTCTTTCTGTGAGTATTATATCCAGAGATAATTTAAGAGTACAACCTGCTTGCAGGATTAGGTGTGTGGGATGTTTGAAAGAAAGTGGAAAATTGGTTAGTTGTTATAGTTTATAATGCCAAAGCATTCAAGCTTTAATATCTTTCTATTTTGTTTTTCTGCTAAGGCATTTATTCTTTTTATGAAACTCTGACTCTAATTTTGTCATTCCTGTGCCTGTGAATATAGATATTCTCATGTAGGTTAGGAAGAAATTATAGCATTACAGTGCTTTTGGACAGATATTGAGTTCTACTATATTCCTGTAATATCTCAGAATTTCCAGGGACCTCAGAAGTGTTGGTCCAGATTTATGGTTGTATAACACATACAGGATTCTCTGCCTTTGCATTTGCATTCAGAGCTAATGCTTTAGTCATCCAGGTCCCTAAACTGGTTATCCAGTTCAGCTCTTCAGTACCGTTTTAACTGTTGCACTCACAAGTTTTCTGAATTTCATATAACATTGGATGATGGTAAATAGGTATAAAGATAAACTGAGCTTTTAAAGATGGAAACTGCTGATATTTTTTACTAATTTCTAGACCTATTACGTCACTAGTACTCTTTGGGGAAGTTCTGATTTACTAAATATGATTTCACGGTGTGTTTTATCTTATTGGCTCCTTGCCATGTTGCCAGAATGCAGTGTATTCAGACAGAGGCAACAGAAATGCATGCTTCAGCAGCCTGTGCATGCAGAGAAAGAGGGCAAAGCTGGTTTTCATTTTCTAGAAACAGATCCTAGTTATGGTATGCCTCTGACTGAATGGCTTTTCATTATTGGTTTTGTGTTTTTGATTTTGATTGAGTTCTTTGGGTTTACGTTTTTGAGGCGTGTGTATGTTTTATGTGTTTTGAGTCTCACAAGTCCAAGTTTCAGAAGATTTTTTAGAGTGAATTTAATGCTTTTGAAAGTTTTACTGGAAACCATCAATCTCTGCCTGGTCACAAATACAGCACCTACCACTCTTTCTGCACTACTCAGGAAAGATTCCTTACAAAATACTATGCATATTTCCACCCTTGCCCAGAAGGTACTACTCTAGAAAAGAAAAGATGGCCTGTTTGGTCCTATGCTGAGTTTCAAAGACTACCAAAAATTCTATTTAAAAAAGGTCAACTGTGATGAGCTTCTGGTTTTCAAACATCTAGGTAGTTCTTCAGCCTTAGTAATTCAAAACCTGTAATTTCCATAGAACTATTTGCCAGTACATAAATGTTGTTAGCAGAAGGGAAGGGAAAGAACAAAAAGGTGATCCTGATCAGAAATCAGGACTACCTCAGTATAAGGGGTTAAGCTGGCAGTTTCATTTGTGGGCTGTTCACATGAGATCACTTGCTATGATCTGGGTATTCAGGAAAAGCTGTCAAGATTAGCCACTCAGCAGTGCCTGTTCTTATCTTGAGTACTACTTAATTTGTCTCCTTGCTATCTTTTAATCTTTTTTAATCTAGCTGTATCTATATAAAATATAATTTTTATATAATAACTATATATATT
>VZTU01027155.1:102956-236237 GCA_013400835.1 Zapornia atra | reverse complement strand
TGGGTTCAAGCTGCACCAGGGCAAGATCAGAGCAGATATTAGAAAAAAAATGTTACTGAAAGAGTTGTGGGGCTGTGGCACAGGCTGCCCAGGGAAAGGGAGTGAGTCACCATCCCTGGATGTGTTTAAAAACAGGGTAGATGAGGTACTTAGGGGGATGGTTTAGAATAGGACAAGAACGGTTGGACTTGGTGATCTTAAAGGTCTTTTCCACTTGTGATTCTGTATGCTATCAGCACATTTATTACAAGAAAACATGGAAAGATATTTTGAAAGCTCACAGAAATTGAGAGGGCACTTTTTCCATGATGGGAAAATGGGATCTAGTTCAGGTACAAAACACTTGTTAATTAGGTGATTTACAAAAATTTAGAAACTGAATGCAAAGTCTCCATAAAGAAAGAATGCTTAATGAGTTTGCTAACAGCTGGTACAGAACACACACAGCCAGCAGGGATCCCAGTAACCAGTTCCAGAGTTGAACACATCATCTGCTGACACAGCAAGGGCTTGATGAAGAGGGATAGAAGGGACCTGAGTGGTCATCCCACCTATTTCTCCCCCTTCAGCTACCATCAGTTACACCAACAATATCCCAGGCAGCTGGTTTCCTATGTCAGTCCTAAAATGCCAGGATTTCCCCAGCATCTCTCAGAACTGTGAGCAGGGAATCAAAGCTCCTCAATGCTCCCCAAAACACAGAATTAGGGACTGCTGATTTGTAGGTCTTCCTCTGAGATTTGAAATCAGTCCACAGCAGCTTTGAAAGGAGAGGCAATTCAGATTGCTAACAAAGTTGTTCTTGTATTTACAGCCAGTGGGACAAGGTCACACAGAATAATTAAAGCTCTGAGCACCATCAGGGATGGATGTCAATTCTTGATGGTCCTGTATAAAACTGTAACAGTAAAACCAAAATCAACACTGAAATCTGATTCAATATAATCCTTTTTTGTTGCTGAAGTTTACCTCAGCCACAGTATGTGGGAGGCAGCAGAGAAATTTCTCCTTTGAGGATAGCAGCATCCATTGAGTGAACAACTCACAAGTTCCTGAGTGAACAACTCACAATTTCCTAAGTGAACTGGGAACTGGAAAAATTTCACCTGAATATTCTTGAAATCTTGTCAAAAGGACCTTAGAAGTGGATTTAATTGATGACTAATTAGTCTGTCTGAGTATAATTTACCAACATTTTCTTCCTGCAGCACCACAACACAGAAGGCTCAGAGCATCCTGGTACAGGAGGCAGAGATGTCAACCCTCAGCCACAAAGTGGCCTCTGTGGCAGATGGTGCTGTGAATTACAGGAGAGAAGATGTTCCTCTTAAATAAGTCTGTATGGTCATCACCAAGCTGGAGCTAGTCATGTCCTACTACTGTGCAAGGCATCTGATCAAGCGTCCAGCTTTTACAACTGATGGAAAGATTTATAGTGAAGCCTTGCTGCTCTCTCCATGGCCCACTTCCTACAGATGTTACTCAGTTATCCATTTTCT
Source organism: Zapornia atra (assembly GCA_013400835.1). Lineage (NCBI taxonomy): Eukaryota > Metazoa > Chordata > Aves > Gruiformes > Rallidae > Zapornia > Zapornia atra. The sequence goes on along the minus strand of VZTU01027155.1, from coordinate 234,738 downwards.
GGCACAACTGTCCTATGTACTCATTAGACTAGCAGGATCCACTTGCAAGAAGCAAAGAGCAAATTATCTAATCTTTGCTTGAAAAATGAATCTTTCAGCTCACCAGTTCTGAATGATGCTCTAGAGCTTCCACCTCTCCAGCCTTGAAAAGTCATTTGTCTTTTCCATAAGCAGGTGAGCCTTTGGTCACAATCCTCATGAATAATAATGTGGACTTAGACAGAACTCCTTCTCTCATCAGGCTGTACATGAAGGAGCTCTTGCCTGGGCCCTTGGGGTTAAGGGCAATGCATGAAAAATCACGTCTCTGATTGAAAATGGCAGGGAAGATTGAAAAGGGGGAAAAAAAAGCTAGCTGAACCTCTTAGTTCAGCTCCAAGGGAAGAAAGGCAGATTCCTCATAGCTGTAAGCCTGGTGGTATCACAGCTTTCCTTATGGCCACTGCTCTTGTATCTGAATAATGAGGGGGAATGCCTCTGTTACTTTTCCTGTTAATAAAAATAGTTGACAGCTCCTCTGGATGATAAAGCAAACCAGTTAATGGGAACTCTGTGGGCTGTGACATCAAAAATCCAGAAATCAAATTGCTTGCCTGAATCCTACCCTCCTTTGGAAAGGGAGGCATGAGGGGACCGAAGGGTAGAGGTTCAGGGATGGGAATACTATGAAAAGGTATTGAGAGAGCATTGTTCAGAAATATTAAGCATCTTTTTGTGCTTTCCTTGGGGATAATCCCACTGATATGAATAATAAGGGCACATGGGACCACAGCAGGACACAGTGACTTCAGTCAGCACTGATAGGGCTGGAGCATCTTGTCATCATGTTGTATTGGTGGCTCATGGGGTCTCCGCAGTGCCAAGAGTTGGTGACAGGGAACCTGAACTAATAAAATCTTGCAGGACTATAGGTCCATGTAGGCAGATGCTTTTCCAGTTCCAGGAGCAAGATCAGACCCAGAATCTCTCTTGGGGGAGCAAGGTTCAATGCAGATGCTCCATTATCTCTGGCATGTGGTGTCTTTCTGATCTTGCTGAAACTTCCAGATGATAAACCCATTCTAAACACATAGCAATATTTGTCTTAATTTCCTGCAGCATCTTCCTTGATCATTTTCCCTCTCCAGTTCTATGTATTTTCCTCTCCTGTGCTGTGATTTCTCCAGCCTGTGTGCTTTTCAGGGCCCGGTGACCACAAAACCTGTGAAGATCAATGGCACTGAATCCACGAAGAGTAAATATGTAATCTTAAAACACTGGTACACTTGGTATGATGATTTCATCAATATCTTCAGCTTAACTGTGGTGTCTCAAGTGACAAGCAGGCTGCTTCAGTACTCTTTTGTGTGATGCAGAATGTTTTGAAATCCCATCAAACATCTTCTGCTTAATTTTTGGTTGTTAGGTTGTTTTTTGTGGGGTTTTTATTTTTTTCCTGGCTACTACAGTCCTGGTTTTTTGTTGGGTGGGTTTTTTGTTTGTTTGTTTGGGTTTTTGTTTGTTTGCTTTTTGCTTTGTATTTATTAAATAGAAGAACAGAGGGCAATTGTTCTAGGAGAGAAGGTAGAAACCCCCCAGCTTTACAGCAACCTCCTACCTAAAACAAACCTCTTTTTTTCCAGTTGCAGTAAGATTTTGTTCTGTTTCTTCCAAAGAGACCTGAGTATCTAAAACATAAACATACCCAAATCATTCCTTCACTTGCTAAAGGTCCTGGCATTGAAATCTCCATAGCAGATGAGATTTGTGATTTTTACACTACTTTTTTTCCCAAGATGATGTAGCACCTCTAGAGACAGTCCTTAATCTATTTTAGTTCTTACCTTTTAAATTCCTTTGCTTTCCTTCTTGGTCTTTGATACCTTGTACCTTCCAGGTCAGGGTGAAACAGTCCATCAGCATGCCCTGTCTTATGCAAGAAGCCAAGGGTCAGTAAAATACCTACTTCTAACATGCAGTTGAGATTTGGCCAAGTACCTTCTGAGAATGGCTTTGATAGCTGTGCCTCCAAAGAAGTGGGATAGCAGGTTCTATGTTCTAGTTTTGCTCTATGCATAACCACTCCAAATATTCTCATCCCTCTTAGTTCCTTGCCAGTAAACTCAGACCTGGTAATTCTGGACTCAGCTGTTTAGGTGATCAGTAGTTGTTCCTCACTGAAGAGTGGAGCAGCCACAGTCTACTTTCCAGGACACCTTCTCCCCCACCACCCGTTCCACCATCCTTATGTTCTTCAAAGCTGAAAACTGAGTCACTGAATTTAGCACAAGTGCTAAATTGACGGGCAAGATATTTGAGACCCATTTACATCTGCCAGTTAATTGGCTATTGCTTATGCAGTAGCAGTTGATAGACACCATCAAGAAAATAGTGCCCCCAGAGAAAACTCTCTCTTCTTTACACCCCTTGCAGTCACCTGGGAAATATGCTATTTCTGATAATGCTATGCATATATTATGTGGGAACTATCCAATCTGTACTTTTGCCTCCAGGCATGCTGTATTGATCGTACTGTCACCAATATATCACTTATTTACTTCATGTCAGCTCAGAAAGGCCAGTCCTGGGAAATGCATTGGATGGGTTGCTTCCAAAAACCAATTAGCAGGTGATATTTCTTCTAAGCTGAATTTTAACTCAGGTCTGGACAAGAAAGGTGCATTAAAGAGCATTGGTAAACATCTTATTTTGAGTTAACTGTGGAAAAGTTCTTCTCCACAGCTATTCAGAGCTGCTTGCTCATTACAAGCTCAGAAGGACAGACAACTGATGTTGAGGTAACTTGTGGGCTTTCTCCAATGCATAGGAAGGCCTAAAATTTGAAGCCTAAAAACACTTGAAGTGGCCAAGTTCAAAGGTGGAGAATCATTCACCTTAAGACAACGCATGGAAGAGTCACAGAATCACAGAATCACAGGGGTTGGAAGGGACCTTGAGAGATCATCGGGTCCAACCCCCTTGCCAAAGCAGCCTCCCTAGCTCATATTACACAGATAGGCATCCAGGCAGAGTCTTGAATATCTCCAGAGAAGGAGACTCCACCACCTCCCTGGGCAGCCTATTCCAGTGCTCTGTCACCCTCACTGTAAAAAAGTTCTTCCCCATGCTGGTGTGGAACTTCCTATGCTCCAGTTTACAGCCATTGCCCCTTGTCCTGTCCCCACAGAGCACTGAAAAGGGGCTGGCCAATTCCCCCTGCATCCCTTGTCTAAGATATTTATAAACACTAAATAGGTCCCCCCTAAGTCTTCTTTTCTCCAGACTAAACAGTCCCAGTTCACTCAGCCTGTCCTCATACGGGAGATGTTCCAGGCCCCTAATCATCTTTGTCGCCCTTCTCTGGACTGTCTCCAGGAGGTCCCTGTCTTTTTTCTCCCAGGGAACCCAGAACTGGACACAGTACTCCAGGTGGGGCCTGACCAAGGCAGAGTAGAGGGGGAGGATCACCTTTGACCTGCTGGACACACTCTTCCTGAGGCATCCCAGGATCCCATTGGCTCTCTTAGCCACCAGTCCCCTGGCAGCTCCAAAATGGCAAGTGCTGATCAAGGGATCCTTCACTATTGCAAGCCCATGGGCTGCAGGCTGAGGAGAGAACTCAGAACTTGCAATCCAAACCACAGCCTTAACCACGTGTGGACCCTTTCCATCATATGTAGAGCAACCAGACTTCCAGTGATGAATGCTAAAAGTAAAAACAAGACACAGATTTTTTTTGGAAACTCATGCTGTATCTCAGCTGCTGATTTTGATCATTGTCATCTTTGTGTGACAGCTATTATATTCAGGGCTCAGGGGCTGATGCCCTGTCTTACACATCTTTCATTCCTTAAACCTCAGGTAAATGTCTGTCAAATATATTATAAATCTGGCATTGTGAGATTCTTACTGCACTTGCTGTATTGGATGAAGACTGCAGAGTAAAACTTGTTTATTTGGGAATCTAGTAGGTATCAGTGGGACTTCACTAACATGCTGGGCCACCACGTACCTATAGCCTCCATGTGCAGGGGAGCAGCAGGGCAGGCAGCCAGCTGCCTCTCTGGTGGCTTATCAGTGGTGGCACAGGAAGCCTCAAGCACAGTCTGATTCAGGGAGCAGGAAGGATGTGGTCAGCAGCAGCAGCTATCAGCAGCACTCATCTTAAGATGCTCACATTTCTGCATGGGAAGGTGGCAAAAGCTCTTCCTCCCACCACCCTGTCCCCAGCATATATGGTAACACAGAGCTGAAGTTTATCACATTTTCTAAGTCATCTCATTTTGCTTCCTGTTTTGAGCAGCTACAGCCAAAAACACCTTGTTCTGAGAACCTTGTTTCCAGAGTGAGGGTTCAAACAGATTTCAAATTAAGGTCATTTATTGCTGCCTACCATACCAAAGCCTTCAGCTAAAGCCAGCATGCCAACTCCTTCAGTTAATAGGAACAGGAGCCTTTTAGCCACCTCTTCAGCTCAACACCAAAAAAGCTGTTAATATGCAGCCCACAGTTGTTTCTTAACTTCATGTTCCCATGCATCTTACTGCTTTAAGTGTTTAAAAGCATTGGGTGAGTGGTAGCTGCTGTGCTCTTCCTTGCAGGCTTAATTCACATTCATCCTCTCTCTTTGGTCAGTTTGACCTTTGCTTGGTCAGTCCACCTACTTCTATGTGTTGAGTAGAGCTCAAATACTCTCCTTAATACAGATGAACAATGTCCAGCTCTGTCAGCATCTGATTTTGACTACGAGTTTGGTTTGTAAAAGAGCTATTTTGCTGAAGGAATGGATAAGTGGGTAATCCAAATTTATATAAATGTCTACCAACAGTGTCATAAAAATATTCTTTAACTAAAAGAAAGCAAGCCATTAAATTCACTGCACTCTTATTATATCAATCTCCTATTCCATTATTTTCACCCTAGCTAAATTTTGAACTTGTTTTTGTTGAATTGTACATAAAATCCCACCCTTCCATTCAAGATCTAAGCCCCAGACACAAGAGAAATTCATTAAAATCACAGCTGGAAGCTTAATTTGGTGCTGGCCAGAATGCACAGTAAACAACACAAATGTTATAAGGTGGCATGATAAAATACACCTGCACACCAGAGCATTTCCCACTGATTAGATGTTAGGAAAAAGTTCATCACTGAAAGAGTTGTGAGGATATGGAACAGGCTGCCCAGGGAGGGGGTTGAGTCACCTTCCCTGGATGTGTTTAACAAAAAGGTAGATGAGGTACTTAGGGATCTGGTTTAGCATAGGATGGGAATGGTTGGACTTGATGATCTTAAAGGTCTTTTCCAACCTTGTGATTCTGTGATTCTGTGACTGGTGGATCCCACCTTTCCAATACCAGCCACTAGCTTGCAGAACTCTGATGTTCTGAAGAATACCACTCAGGTTGTGAAGTGCTACAGCGCTTTTGCACAGGAATAGCAACTCTGATTGCAGGAGGCAGATAGTCCACCAAGATGTACTAATTGCCTGGTAGGCCTGAGCTGCTGGAAGATATATTATTACCTGCTGACCCAGGTAATCATATCTATCTCTTTTCCTCATGCTGGATCACAGATTTTTAGGGGTTGGAAGGGCCCTTCAGAGCTCATTGGGTCCAACCCCCCTGCCAAAGCAGGTTCCCTAGGACAGGTCACACAGGTTGGCATCCAGATGGGTCTTGAGTATCTCCAGATCAGAATGGAAATACTCAGGCTTGAAGGTTGCTTTGCATTTATGCCTCAACACAGCAGTCCTGGTGTTAATGGAGCTGCTCTTCTTATTCCCATGACATGTGGGAGAGGGCCTAACTTGGGCATGGGATGGAAAAGGTAGTCCTCCATAAGGACAGCTAACCCTGCACTCATCAGCATTTCTGTCTCCATCCATTTCAGATGATGGAGAACTGCCATACCTCCATATCCCACATTAATTCATCCCCCACTTACCCACACCACTTCTCTCTGTAGGTCGTCTCATCTACAACTACGAACCTTCTTCCCTTCCCAGCAGCATATATAAGTTATCACCAACCTTTTTCCTGGTGTTTTCTTGAAGCCACACAGTTAAGCAGGCAAATGGTAAGACTTCAAACTCTATCCAGTACCAACCCTCCAGGAATTTAGTCTGCTCTCACCATTGTAGCGTTGGTCCAAGTTTTTCAGGCAGGAGTTTTCCATTGGAAAATGCTGTCTGTGCAGTGCTGCAGTGTTCTGCAGGAATGTGATGACTTCTTCAAGACTGTCAGTGGAAAGTGGGTGGTCAGGTTAGTCTGCTGTTTTCCTGCCAGGCCACCTTCCCAGGCGTTCTGGCATCACAGCCACCTATGTAATGTCCAACCCAGGATTCTGGATGCCAACTTTCCAACTCTCCAGGCAAAAGGGATGGTATGAAACTATTGCCTTGTTTCCACAGTAGACCAGACCCTGGTACCTTAGCTTCTTGCTTATTCCCTAAGCCGCCAGGTTTTGTGCATATCTATCACAGCTCTCCTTGTTTTCCTGGCTTCACAAGTATCCAGGCTCCACTGCTGTCTTCTAACCAGTTGTGCAAAGCCAAGAATAAACATTCAGAGACTGAAGTTTCTCCAAAACTTACCATCTTTAGGGGAAAGTAAGAAGAAGCTTTGTGAATATATAAAAAAATACCTGACTAAAGACCTTGTGGGGAGGCAATGGCAAAATCAAGATTTTCTGCTGATCAAGAACATAGTTTAATTCCCTTCTCTTTCCCCAAACAATGCAAAGGTTGGCTATATGTTCTATGGGACAGAAGCTGCTATCAACATGTTCCCCACAGGGTTAGTTTTTAGCATAAGACTTGCCTCCATGCATCCATCAAAACATTGCTAGAGAGCTTGAATGCTGACAGACTATCATTTTGTGGAAAATTTTCCTTCAGATAGTTGGGAAAACTCCATCTTTTCTTTCCCATAGCTGACTTGTGGTGGATTTGATAAACCAGCTTTTTCTTCTGATTCAATCCCAACTGGCTTGCCAAACTCCCTGGATCTCAAGCCAGCCTTTCCTGGAGTTTCTTTTATCTAAGGAAAATGAATCAGCTTTAAATAAATGAACCCTGATTCAGTGATGACCAAAATGGCCAGTTTGCCTTGCAGTGTGATAAAATACATAGACTGAGGAGCAAAGACCAGAATCACAACCAGAAGGCAGGTCAAAAATCAGGAAACCAGAAAAGGAACAGAAGGGTAAGGATGGGAAGCTGGAGCACTGCAGCATACCAGAACAAGCTGCACCCCCAACTGAGAATAGTTTGAAGTTGAGCTATGGTTTATCTCCTTCCTGATGTCATCTGTGCCACAGGACCCCTCTTGTGGTATCCATGTCTTTTATAATCTTCAGTTTGGTGAGACAAAACATATGGCTTATTCTTTTGAGTTCTTGTGGAAACTAATTGCAAGTTAATAGCTCCTGGATAACATTACTTTGAGGAAATGGTTTGGTTCCCTTTTGGCTCCACCCCCCATCTTTATTGCTTTCACTCCCAGAAGAGAAAATTAAGGAGAAAACACAGAAGATGTGTCCTGACACCACTTGTATGAGTGACCACCTTTGAGGAGGATGCTTTTATTGTGTGGATCTGAAAATTGAATTGGCTTCTTATGTAAACAGAAATAGTGGCCACAGAGTGACAAATGGACAAGGAATGTTCTAGCTTCAGAGATCAAAAAAGTGAGCTGTGAAGTGTTAGCTTGTTTTGGCATTGCTCTTTCTTCCTCCAATGTGAATCTGGATTGGTTCCTCTGAAAACTGAGTGTGGTCTTCCTCTCTACTCATTCTTGATATCCTAAATTTAGGAGAAAAAATAAGAATAACTTCAATAAAATTACATATAATCTTCCTTCCAAATGTACCCTATCATTATACAGATATGCAGTGCCTGGATTATTATCAAGCCCATAATCACAGATTGCTCAAGACATCTGAAGCCTACACAAGTCCTATGTTATTCTTCAGGGGTTCTAAATGCAGTACAAAATTAGAGCCATTCTCTATGGTGCTTTGGGTGAGATAATACAAAGATGCTACAAATATCAACAGGCATCTGTGCACCTCAACTGGCAAACCATCTGTATTGTTCAAATCACAGGTGGTGTGCAACTTTTTCCATGCCATATTGGGTAATGTCTCAGAAGTCCACAAAGATCATCATGCCTCACCTGGCATAGAAAAAGAAAGTGAAGAACCATGAGGCTTGCAGAGGTACAGCAGTAAAGGGTCTGCCTTTACAAAAACATCTCCTGCCCTTGAACTCTACCTTGTGCCCATGCAGAGAAGGTTTCCAACTCTTTTAAAGCAGAGCCTGGTGCTTGATTTCCAGTCCTTCAGCGAAGTTAGGCAACCACTCAAAACCAATCTTGGCATCCACCTTATGCCATCTGCATAGAAAGGTGACATCTATAATAGTTAACTAAGCAGAGTCAGGTCACATTGTCTTGTCCTGATGCCAATAGGCAGAACCTGGCCACATCCACACTGCTAAATTCTCTTATCCTCCCAAATGAGGTGACCACATCCAAATTGCTTATTGGGAATGTTATCTGGATTGCAGTGACACCCAAACCAAGCCCAGAAGGTGCCAGGGTGAACACTACTTGGCACAGGTCAAAAGCATGCCAGAGACAAATATAACTGAGCAAGACTGTGCAACATGACCTGACACAATTTAATTTGTTGGGATAGAAACAGCCAAGTCCTAGACTCAACTCCTAAATAGGAGTGAATTGTTCTTGGTGATGTTTTCAGGTGAAAGTTAGCAAGCCAAAGACCTCCTACCATGTATTTCTCACAGGCTTTGATCTGCCTTGTCTCATTACAAATGGCATTTTCTTGTGGCCCAGCTTGAAATGCAATCTTGCTGATCCAAGGGCCAGCACAATGCAAGCCCTTACCAACCGCACAACTTCACACCACCCAAACTGAGGTCCTGAAAGAATGTTGCAGTGTCCCACTCAGTGGAGGTCCACTTGAAATGGTCAATGGATCCTGCAGAACAAATCAGCCAGTCAAATGATGTTGCTGACACAGGAGTGAGCTGAATTGCTCTGTAGCATCCATGACTTGTGAAGTAGGAGACAGGACTCTTGCTTCTAGAGCCACTTTGACCCAGTGGGGTATCTAAGATATTCACAGGGAATTGTCAAATATCACATGGGATTTATGGACACCTTTGCATCCTGAGCTGACAACTTGAGGCCAGATTGGGTACATGAGATCAACTCAAACAGTACTAACCCCATGCATGGACATCTCAGCTCACCTTTACACCCCCATTGACTGTAGCAGGCATTGGATGCCCAACAGGCACAGAAACACCTATAGTTTGATTCCTTAATTTGTGGGTGAAGCCACATGTGTATTGTCTGGATTAATTTTGTGCATGATAAGGCAGGAGATGCAAGACTAAAACCTGAAATCCTTTTACCCCAAGTTGATGCTGAATTTCTTAAAGACATGTCCTTGAGATGTGACAAAAGCTAAAAGACTCCTCTATTGCTGCAGAAGTTTGTTATTATTATTATTATTATTGTTATTATTTTTTTTCATGCTTCTGAGCATGAGAAAAAGAAGGGAAGGGACATCCCAAATTCCTGATTCCAAATTCCTGATCCTACTTTCCTGATGTCTTCTTTAGATTGATCTGCTGCTTCACCTTAGGGCAGGTGTCATCTTCATTTTTACTTACCTCAAGATCCTTTTCCATTGTCCAAAAGCTTAGAATAGCCTTAGAATCAAAGAAAACAGCATCTGCTGTATACAAGGGAACGCACAAATTGGCACCAAACATTTAATTTGGCCTCCTTCTAATCCATGTGGGGATCCTGATACACAAATCAAACACAGACAGTGCATAAACACTCCTACTTTTCCAATCCCTTCCTATCTCACTATGGATCTGTGCCCACGTTGCAGTGAGAAAAATCATAGCCAATTATTTTTTGCTATACAGTTCCTCTTGAAGCAAAGATAAATTCACCTGGCTCATCTAATTTGCCTGTGGCTGTTTGTGTTGATGGTTATGGAAACCATAACCTTAAAAAGAAATGATCATGGGCATATTAAAGCTTATGCCACCAGACACATTGTACTGATTCAGTGACACGTTCAGAGTGTTGTTTGCTTCTGTTGTCTATTAAACAGTTGTAGTGGAGGCAGTTAGAGCAAGACAGCAGGTTGGTGTGCAGGTTCTGATCAGAAGAGGTGTGAAAGCACCATTTCCACTCGATTATTTTGCTAAAAATGGAAACTCCAGCTTCCTTGCTAAGGGACCATAAAGCATCATGACAAGACAACAGGAAAGAAAAGAGAAGCAGAAAAGCAGAGAATGGCAAATGTTTTATAGTGTTCAGCAATGTAAAATTAGCTGGGCAACTTGGAGAAAAAAAACAGCTTTCATTTGAAAGCAGCACTAGGAAAGGCTTCTGCCAAGTGTCTGAATCTTCTTGCCCAGGTAGACAAGAAAGCTAGTAACATCTTGATATGTATCAGAGATAGTGTGGCCAGCAGGGCCAGGGCAGGAATTATGCCCCTGGACTGGGCACTGGTGAGGCTGCACCTGCAGTGCTGGGTCCAGTTGTGGGCCCCTCACTCCAAGAAGGACATGGAGGTCCTGGAGCATGTCCTGAGAAGGGCAACCAGGCTGGGGAAGGGGCTGGAGAGCAGCAAAGCTTGCGAGGATCAGCTGAGGGAGCTGGGGGTGTTGAGCTTGGAGAAGAGGAGGCTGAGGGGAGACCTTCTCAGTGCCTCCCCTGCCCTGCCAGGAGGATGCAGAGAGGTGGGGGTTGGTCTCTTCACCCAAGCCACAGGTGATAGGACAAGGGGAAATGGCCTCAAGATGCACCAGGGCAGGTTCAGGTCAGACATTGGGCAAAAGTTCTTCACTGAAAGGATCATCGGGCACTGGAACAGGCTGTCCAGGGAGGGGATTGAGTCACTGAACCTGGATGTATTTACGAGTAGATGAGGTGCTCAGGGATATGGTTTAGTAGAGGACAGGTGCGGTTGGACTCGATGATCTCACAGGTCTTATCCAACCCAGTGATTCTGTGAATCCTTGTTGGGATGTCTGCAACATTGACTTGGTGCTCAGTGAAGGCCATAACACAGATACTGTCATATTTCTGTGTTAATGTATAATCTGGAATTTTGTTGCTACGTATTGTAAAATGTTAAAGTTACAGAAATATATTAAGTCCCAGAGACCTGTCTCAAATTTCAGGCATGCATAAGGAGGTGCACACTTCCCATTTCTTACATCCACATAGAATCATAGAATGGTCTGGGTTGGAAGGGACCCCAAGGATCATAGAGCTCCAACCCCCTGCCACAGGCAGGGCCACCAACCTCCAGGCCTGGAGCTACACAGGGTTGCCCAGGGCCCCAGCCAACCTGGCCTTAAACACCTCTAGGGACAGAGTATCCACCACCTCTCTGGACAGCCTGTTCCAGCACCTCACCACTCTCTCTGTAAAACACTTCCCCCTAATATCCAATTTAAACCTTCCTTCCTTTAGCTTTAATCCATTCCCCCTTGTCCTGCCCTTTTTGTCTACCCTTTTAAAAAGTTTCCTGTTTCTCCTGTTTCTCAGGTCCCTTCAGCTACTGGAAGGCTGCAATGAGGTCGACCCACAGCCTTCTCTTCTCTAGGCTGTACAAGCCTAGCTCCTTCAGCCTCTCTTGCAAAGACTCTTTCTCATTGCACCAGTATCAGTTGTACCACATCTGGGATGAGGGAACCCACACAACCATAGCTCCACCAAGAAATGAGACATCTGCAGCTTCATACCATTACTCCCTCATATCACCCAGTGCGCATCCACACTCATTTGTTGTGCATATTAATGGACAACGCCTTGTTTTGTACCTCACAGGAGGTTTACTGTTCCACCAGGCCAACTTCTCTTTTTCCTTCAAATGAGGCTTTGGCCCACTTTCCCAGAAGAAGGGTAGAAGGGAAAACCATGGCTGCAGGAGTCCTGAGGCCAGGAATGTTGAGGAGTTCTGACTGAGCAATGATACTCTGTGCTTGCCTTTTTCCTTTCCAGGCCCCAAAGAGGGATATTGAGAAATACAGACTCACACTTCAGTGACTACACAAGAGTTTTAGGCTGGGGAAAAAGGGGATTTCAGAAAGATTATTCTATGATCACCCATTAGGGGGCATCTCTCCTCTTTGCGTAGCGTATCCAGAGTCTGGATGACAGACTAGTGAGACCATCAGCCCCATCCTGCTCATCTGTTCTGAGCCAAGTCTGCTTCTGACAAGTGCTCAGGAAATTACGAAGTTTGTTCTCTGCCTCACTTCACCTCTGAGTATTTACAAATGTCATGGGCAGTGTTTGTTTGTGGAAGCCAGCCGGTTGTGGTGGTGTTTTTTTGTGGGTGTTGTTTTTTTTTTCTTCTCTTCTCCCTCCTGTCCTTTATTTACAGCCCATTATCAAAACCACAGCAGAGATCATATTTAGCATGATCTCATCCAAACTCTGCAAGAGCTCAGAAAGCCCTTCCCAAGTAAAGGAGGGTTTGCATTTATTCTTGTCCCCAAAGGCTGACTAAAAGACTCAAGGTGAGCAAGCAGGTTTCTGCTGTGGTGATGTGTTTTGTTTTCAGGGTGGGTTTTTTTCTTTAGTTGGTTATATATTTTTTTTGTCTTATTTTATTTTTTTTCCATCCAGAAATGCTGATAGTTCAAAATGGAAATTTTTCATTGCATCTTCCCAGCTGCAGTCAAGTTCCTTCTCAAGTACAGGCTGCAATCTTTGATCAAAAGCAGGGTGAATAAGTACTACTATAACCACAGGGGGTGAAAGAACTGCTGCTGAGATACTGAGGCTAACTTGTAAGACCACTTGGTATATTCCTCTAGTATATTTGGCAGCCTTCCTCTAGAAGACTGATCCTCTTTCTCACCCTCATAATCTCTACTGTTGGATTAAACATTTGTTTTAGCCATAAGGTAACTTTCCTGCTGACAGAGGCTAAGGAAAACTGTAGCCAGGACTGCCTGCAAGCATGGGTGGCAAGAATGAGTAAAGTTATCAAACTTGCTTTTGCATAAGAAAGACTTAACCATACTCAATCTCTCTTTCCTGGAAAAGAAATTACAGAGGAGGATGTGACAGAAGGCATGAATGGCCCACAGAAAGTGAGTAGGATATTCTTGTTTACTTTTTCTTTCAACACAAGAATTAGGAATACTCGAAATAGCATAAAAACTAGTGGGTAGCAAGTTCAAAATAGATTAAGGATGGACCTTAGAGATGAACTATAGTCAATCTAGATATAGTATTTGAAGTTGTTCATACTCCCAGCTCTTCTCCCTGGCCTGCTGCCTGCGATTGTTGTCTCTCAAACAGAAGTTGGATGCTAAAGGAACTGAGGGAAAAACAGTCTGACTGAACTGGGGTACAAAACCTGCTTCCCACTTCTATTATCCTTGCTAGAAAATAATGTGGGGATCCATCTCATGAAACTGAACATGCAGGTAAATACTTACCATGGGATTAATTTTATCTAGTTGCCTAGCTGCCATGCAGAAAAATGCCCAAGATAATGAGTCTAGACACTCTTTGTAGTCAGTGGAGTAATGATAAGCACAAGTGTGAGCTCAGCCTGATGCATGTGTTTGAAACAGATGGGATGATCTACTCTGCAGAGAAGAAAGTCGTCATAGCTGAAAGAGAACCAGGTAGCCTAAGCAAGTAAATGATACTCTGAAGTACATGGAGAGATGCCAGTTTCTGATTGTCATGACCTGATGGATGTGGTTATAAATCCACTCCTTCATCCAAAAATCTAAATCTGTCTCCACACCTCAGACTTTTCTTCCATTTCATGAAATATGGACGGTGGTCCAGAAGATTGAGTATGAGTAAGACTTTAATTTTATTATGCATTTTCACCTTGACCTAGAGCACAAGAATTTCCTTATGGGTTAGACTGTGGCTTTATCACTTTTTGTGTCTAAATCCCTCATATGCCAAGATGAGAAAGAAAGAGGAGTGCCTCCTCTGCTGCCATATACAAGAATAAGCACTCCTATAATAATGTCTAAGACAATGCCCAAGCCTTTTAGCCAACAAGAAACTGGTTGCTCTTTCAATTGTTCCAATGCAAGACACAGCTTAAGGGTTTTCTTAGTTTGGAGAAGAAAGGCCGGAGGAGGTGCAAAATCAGCTTTTGATTGTCTCTGAGATTGTTTCAGATTGGAAGAGGAAAATCTGTTCTCTGTGTGCATTGTGGGTAAGTCAGGAAGCCTTGGACATAAATTACCAAGAAAAAGTTTCAGATTGGTGATTAGGACAAATGTTATAAGAGAAAGGGTAGCAATAAAAATAAATTGATTGCTTGGAGCAGCAGTTATCTCCACTGGGCATCTTCAATGGTAAGGCAGATGTCAGTCAAGAATGGCTTCCAGTGTTGTTCCTGCCCAAGGACATAGACATGTACTCCATAACTTTTCAAAATCTTCTATGATTGCCCATGGCACTCTTTTTAGTCTTCTTCTCATAACCAGAGTTCATTACATACTCTATTAGTTTGACTGTTTCAACTGTATTGATCTACTGAATCATTCTTAATTGTGGCCTTAACTAAATCATTACCTTGTTCCAGCCTTTATTGGTAAGCTGAAAGTGTAGTAGATTAGCTCTATAATATGCCCACTGAAGCATATTTTTTCCTCATCCAATTCTGAAAATAAGCATAGGTAGCACTAGCTAATTGCAGTGAAGTCAAAGACTGTTGGGACAGAGAGTATTCAAAATGAGCTATGAGTAAAGCCACATAGATTGCATTCAACATTAATAGTCAGCTCCTGCATGCTATTAATAGAATTGTCAAACTTAGCTAAATACTTCACTTTTTCTGAGCCAAAGACAGGCAGATGTGGTGCAACAAGGTAAGAAAAAGCAGAGGTCTGTCAAGCAAACATAGTTTGCCCCTGGCAAGGAAAGTGGCAAGGGTGAAGGAATGATCTATGGCGATATAAAGTTTAACTTCCTTACTTACTCCACTTCTATTCTCTTTTCTTCAATCCCCCCAGCTATACAGGAGTCTTCTGTTAAGAGGGGAATTTATCTTCAGAGCTAAGGTTGATCTTATAACCTTGGCTTCTCTGTGGAGCAGAGAGCAAGGAATAAGAAAGTTTTATTTGGATCAGTTTCCTGCACTTCATTAAAAATCTTCTGTTAAGCTCTGTCACATTCACATTCAGTATATGTAAAATAATCTGTCCACAATTGAGATACAGTCCTAAGCCAATCCAGTAAAAGTAAATCCTGAATCAGGAAGCTTAATAATCCTTCCAGAATTCATAGTAGCATTAAATATGAATACAATGAATATTCTTGTTATCCATCTAAATACCCACTTTGGGATTTGTTGTGGTTTTGGCCCTTTTCCAGACTGAAATCACAGAACTGAAGAAAACCCTCCAGAGAACTAGTTAGCCCCTTCTTCCCAGTGACATGATTTCTGACAGATGTTTGTCAAACTTCCCTTTAAAGATATATGGTGAGGGAGATTTCCCACCTATCCCCACACAATTATTTCCACTCTCTCATTTTTCACCCCATTAGAGATGGGAGGCTTCTTAAGCCCTACTCTTACTCTCTCAAGTTAAGAACATTACTTCCTATTCTAATCTTCATGGGTCTCGGAGAGCAGATTATTGCTTCTTTAAACACCCTCTTTTATATATATCTATATTTACATATGTCCCCCACATAGATGTTCTTTTTCTCAGTCCAAGCCAGTGCAAAATGCCTACCTCAGCCTATTTATGTACTGCTTGTCTTTTGGAGTCAGGACAAACAAATTAACCCTTTCTGTGATATGCCTTGACATTAAAATTTTAACACATCTTCAGGTAGGCACACTCACACTGGTTTTAACCCACGTATCATAGAATCATAGAATGGTCTGGGTTGGAAGGGACCCCAAGGATCATACAGTTCCAAGCCCCCTGCCACAAGCAGGGCCACCAACCTCCAGGCCTGGAGCTACACAAGGTTGCCCAGGGCCCCATCCATCCTGGCCTTCAACGCCTCCAGGGATGGGGCATCCACGCCCTCTCTGGGCAGCCTGTTCCAGCACCTCACCATGTAGATCAGGTCCTGTTGCTGTTGTAATGGTGGAAGAAAGGGAATCTCATCTGAACAGAGAGGAAGATGTTCCACATGGCTACATGGTGGGCAGGCTTTGTCATAGCTGTTTTGAAGCTAGCTCAGGCATAGTTACGTGAGCTCTGATCACAGCAGAAGAGCTGGATGTACCTAGCAATGGGTCAACAACTGTTATCTAAATGGGTTCAGTTGTTTAGTACCATTTGAGACACTAGTGGGAATCATGACATCTATATAGGGCTGGAAAATGTGACAGAGGACCTTTCAGCACCTGGAAGCCAGAACTGTGAGGGTTTCAGCTGATGTTTGAAGGTAGTACCAAGTGTTTGGGCAACTAACTTTCATTCAGGAGTTTGATAGCTGATTCACCCCATTCATGAGAGTATAAGTAAAATGGGGCAAACGAACTTTGCTGAGCAGGATGAATTCCATTCCGGTACATCTACAAGACCAGCACATAGTATCAAGATACCCATAACATCTTACTATAACTAATGTTGCAGAAGCCACCTAGCTCCCATATCCTGGAGCTCTGCATGGGCACATTTAACTAGATTTCTAATCTGTTCAGAGAGCCAAATTAGTTTATACAGTATTCTACTGGGCTGCTAATTAATAACCACCACATATCTTTTTCCACAAATGGTCCATGCTGCTGGCAAAACCACAAGTCCTCTGCACTTGAGGAGCCATACAAAATCTATGGAAACTGTGTGGTTTGAAAGCCAGTGCGGATTGAAGAAGCCATAGCTTAACCTGCTGTCTCACTCACACTTTTCCCATGTCCTCCATTGGTGCAGTAACACCAGATAGCAAGGTCATGAGAGCCATTCAGTGGCTATTTTAGTTCCTTCTCACGAAGTCACGGGTTGTGTTGCAGCTCACTGTAAGTTAATTAGTGATGCTGTTTTCCTGGTTTATTCCACTTGCCCTGCCATAAAGCGTGCTGGTCCTAGAGGCAATAATTCTTCCCTCATGCTCTGCAAAGTAATTAAAGGGAACAAGTAAGTGGTATGTCTACTCCATTTGCCTGGCTTGATTAACCCCTTCAATGTCACTTCTTATGGGAAGAAGAGAGAATTTCAGTGCTCAGAAGTCAATTACAACTGTTGATACCAGACAAGCATCTAGACCTAGTGCAATAGCAGCACATACATACAATAAGGTAGTAAAACCACAGAAATTCTGAGTCACAAAACAGCTAGCATGCTAGCTAAGCTAATTAGCATAATTTTGAATGAGTAGCACTTTTTCAACCCTTCCCCTCATGTACCCCATTCACAAGTAAGATGAGTGAATAATTTTCAGAACAGGACAACCAGATAGATGTGCCACACAAAGACCTAAACTCACTACTGGAGTGTGATAGAGTAGTGAAAATAACTCTTGTGCTGTTAGAACCAGCTCACACTGCAACGAAGAACAATGAGACATAATCAGGTGAAATGGAGCATGCTGGGAGCCAACAGTGTAATTTTCCTGCTCAATTCCCCACACTTACCTGGTTGTGAATAATATTAGTTACCTGCTGGGGGATAGGTAGGAAAAAACCAGTGTAAAACCCTTTCAACTGTGTACACCATCCTGGAAAGTTTTGTTCAGGTAGTAAAATGCTTTGGAAAAGATACTGGTGAAGTACAGGAAATTGTCCATGTCATTCTGCAGCAGGAAATCCTAGGGGAAGTCAGTATGACTGGAATGATACTTTTATTTGGGAAGAACAGTATGGGATTCACTTTTCTCACATGAGAAAATTGAACGACTTGACCTCTTCCAAGGCCAGATTAAAATTCAACTTGGCTTTAAAACAACAAAGAGAGAAACAATAAACAGTCTTACTGGAGCCGTGTCCTGTGAAGTTGAAAAATGTAATTAGTTACAGCTGATCTCTAATAATTTCATGCCATAGGGCTTTGGGAGCCTTTATTTAGTAATTAAAAAGAGCTTAGGCCAAATTAGTACTGGTTAAAAGACAGGTTGCTTCAAGGGAAAAAAATATAAATTGCCATGCAAGTTCATGTCTCTAAAGACCTTATCTAAAGGAAGGAGGAGTACATAGATTTCTGCCTAAACTGCCCCCCAACATTTGCTAGACACTTGCATTGCAGCCCCCCTGGCAAGGCACAGCACTAGGGACTGTTGTTCTCTTCACCCTGTCAAAGCTGCCCTCCTGGCTAACCAGGAATGTGAACCCAATGGAAACACTGAGAAAAGGGACAACATCGTGCTGGTTGACCGGCTCAGGCAATGGGAGCATTGACCTGAGTCTTTGGGTCTCGTCCCTGCTTGCGTGACATTTACGTCTCTCATGTTAAACAGCCACTGCAAATCTCACCCTCGTTAACACTATTAACCGCTTGACCCTATCTTGGGCTCTGACACAGGGAAGCAGGTCTACAAACAAAACACCACCAGCAGGTTCTTGGTGTTGCTTCAAGCTGCTAGGTTGGGAGTTGCTGAAGGGCAATGTCAGTGAAGGTTATGTTTTCAGGCATTTCAAAAGTTAGTAGCAGGGAGAAGGAATGAAGTGGGAGTATGATCAGGCAGCAAGCAAACCACACAAGCTCTTGCCAGAAGCAAGTGTCATCACAGTTAGCTTTTGCTGTTGATAATGTAGCTGTCTGCAGCTGAATTCATTATCCCACTCTTTATAATAAATGTTGAGAAAGAGACATTTTTGGGGTATCTTGCATCAGCCCTGCTTTAGATGTCTTCTGTAAGAGGAGATGAATTTCACCCTCTGTTCAGTAAATCGTCACTGAAACTCATCAGGGACCCTATGACCAAACCAGTATGACAGGAGCCCCAAGCATGAAACAATTCATGCAGCTATCCCTCAGGCGGAAGGAGCCACTGGAAGCAGTCTGACAGCTTAGTGCTCTATAGAAAACTGTAAAGGTAATAAAAAGACATTATTTGTATCATAGAATCACAGAATCATAGGGGTTGGAAGGGAGCTCCAGAGATCATTGGGTCCGACCCCCCTGCCAAAGCAGCTCCCTCGGACAGGGCGCACAGGTCGGTGTCCAGACGGGGCTGGAATATCTCCAGAGAAGGAGACTCCACACCCCCCTGGGCAGCCTATTCCAGGGCTCTGTCACCCTCACTGTGAAGAAGTTCTGTAGATTGGTGCGGAACTCCCTTTGCTCCAACTTGAAGCCATTACCCCTTGTCCTGTCCCGACAGACCACTGAAAAGAGTCTGGCCTTTCCCCCCTGTGTTCCACACTTGAGATATTTATAACCATTAATAAGATCCCCTCTTTTCTCAAGGCTGAACAGCCCTGTTTCTTTCAGCCTATCCCCTATGGATGTTCCTCTGCTCCACAAATAGCCTATTGGGTCTGCATAGATGTAGAGATTCTCAATGTAGATGTGCAGGTTGGCACTAGTCAAACCATCAAAGATTAAGCTTCTTAATTTCCTGCTGCTTTGAGTGGCGTAAGATATCTCCAAAAGAAGGAAAATTTGCATAACTGAAAGGGGGGAAGAGGAGATTAATTTCTCTCTTGAGTATCCATCGACCATAAAGGGAGGCCAGACATAGAAGTATAATTTGTACTGTTGTTTGAATGAATGCTCCTCATAGTAATTTCCAGTATGAAAGTTCTGGTCTTCATATGACCTGGTATTGATCTTTAGTGGGTTCTTCATCTTACTGCTTTGCATACCTCCATAGTTCTTCCCTGCCACCTTCTCTTCCCTCGACTTTTGTCCTCATCTCTCAGGTTTAGTGCTCCTCCTCTCCAGCTTCTCTAGGCACCAGCCAGCAGTCACTGAGAACGCTAGAGAGAAAGGTTTTCTTCTCATTTGTCCCCGTTGGACATCCTTGTGATGCCAAAGGAGCAAAACTGAGGGACAGTCTTCTGAAACCATGCTTACGTATAGCAGCATAGCTAGGATGAAGGAAAGAAAGAAGGTTCAGATGTATTTGTTTAGCATCAAACCTACAGCATTCATGAAGTCTCCCAGAGAATCACAGAATCACAAGGTTGGAAAAGACCTTTGGAAAAGATCATCAGGTCCAACCATTCCTGTCCTGTGCTAAACCATATCCCTAAGTACCTCATCTACCCTGTTTTTAAACACATCCAGGGATGGTGACTCAGCCCCCTCCCTGGGCAGCCTGTGCCATAGCCCCACAACTCTTTCAGTAAAAATTTTCTCTAACATCTAATCTAAACCTGCCCTGGCACAGCTTGAGGCCATTTCCCTTTGTCCTATCTCCTGGCTGAAGAGACCATCACCCACCTCTCTGCACCCTCCTGTCAGGTAGCTGTAGGCAGTGATAAGGTCTCCCCTCAGCCTCCACTTCTCCAGGCAGAACACCCCCAGCTCCCTCAGCTGCTCCTCAGAGGATTTGCTCTCCAGCCCCTTCCCCAGCTTGGTTGCCCTTCTCTGGACTCGCTCCAGGACCTCAATGTCCTTCTTATGGTGAGGAGCCCAGAACTGGACCCGGCACTCGAGGTGCAGCCTCACCAATGCCAAGTACAGGGGCACAATCACTTCCCCAGACCTACTGGCCACACTATTTTTGATACAAGCCAGGATGCCATTGGCCTCCTCCACAGAGGGTCACTGAGAGGTTGTAAACATATCTTCTGCAGATGGATCCCACAGATGGCTGACCACAAAATTGTCTGGTAAAGATATAGAGTAGAAACAGAAGAGTTACATGATAGTTGCAAATCTCTCATGCAAAGGGTGATTTGCAAAGGCTTACATTTCTCCCAAATGTGTGTGGATTTTATTCCAGAAAGATACATAATGCCAAATTACATTTTTTTCCTTTTTTTTTTTTTAAAAAAAAACCCCAAAACCAACAACTTGGGCAAAGCAAAATATTTTTCCTTACACTATTTGTGGAAACTGCTGGCTGATGTTCACTTTTTCTATTTAAATAAAGAACCTAAACCCCTTCATAGGATCTTTCTGCACAGACAATTCAGTGTCAGCATCAGCAGTAAGAGGCTGAAATGAGCTGTTTACAGTTAAAGGGTCACGAAGCCTTATCTATATTGGGTCTATTCATATGCAGGCAAACATTTAATTAAAGAGAATGACTGATTGCCATGGCAACCATACATCTACGCTCCCTAAGCACCACTATGCACCTCCTGTTTCCTCTGTTTTCTTTCATCCAGCCAACAACAGCTTCCTGTACTTCAAGTGACTCAACCCTTCCCTGTCCCAGTTTGTCACCTAGCATAGGCCAAGGAAAAGAAAGGTTTCCCTGAACCTGCCCCAGCAGTGCTGCTTTGGAGTATGCACCATTTTCTTTCATGATTTGTGACAAGAAACATCTACATGTTTCTATGGTTTTTTTGCCTTTCTGTAGTACTGTCCATGGGACAACCAATGTCACTGCTCTTTACCAGACCTCACAAGTGTCTTCATTCTTGTGTGTCAAAGCTCCATGTGACAGGGACACTGAGTCCAGGGGGTCAGTTGTATGACAGAAGAGATGCATAAATACACTTAGTCTTTTTTTTCAAACTCCTGTTTTGGCAGAATCATAGAATGGCATGGATTGGAAGGGACCCCAAGGAGCACAGGGCTCCAACCCCCCGCCCCAGGCAGGGCCACCAACCTCCAGGTATGGAGCTACACAAGGTTGCCCAGGGTCCCATCCAACCTGCCCTTGAACATCCCCAGGGATGGGGCATCCACTCCCTCTCTGGGCAGCCCCTTCCAGCCCCTCACCACTCTCTCTGTAGAGAACTCCCCCCCAGTCTCTCATCTAACCCTTCCCTCCTTTAGCTTCCTTGTACTGCCAGTCTCTGCCCTTTTAAAAAGTTGATTCCCCTCCTGTTTCTCTGCTCCCTTCAGGGACGGGAAGGCTGCTATGAACCTGGAAGAAAGACTCCCCATCTGGGTCCTCTGAGAGCATGTTCTCTCATGGTTCATACACACCACTGCTCTGTGACTTTGGCCACACGATATCATCCTTCGCCTGAGTAAGACCCACCAAACAGAGGACAGCTTGATCTGACAAGCTGCTTCTGCAACAGGGGGTTATTGAGAAGCATCAGCTTTGACCTCTGAGTCTAACGAAACAAGATAAAGTTGCAGCTGGTTGGTTTATTCTTTTCTTCAGTGCATGTAGTTAGGGTATGTAGCTCTGAAATCCTGGCCAATGTGGCAGCTAATGAGGTAACACCTTGAGGAAGTTTCAGGGTGTTACAGATAACAGATAGGCAGCAATATCCATCCCTGGATGTGTTTAAAAAAAGGGTAGATGAGGTGCTTAGGGATATGGTTTAGCTTAGGATGGGATTAGTTGGACTTGATCTTAAAGGTCTTTTCCAACATTGTGATTCTGTGATATATATGCAGATGTCTCTCCCTGACTCTAGAAATAGGGGAAAAAAAAGGAGGAGGGGGAGGAGAGGATTACCAGTTTAACAGAATTGTTGAAAAATTGGGAATTTAAGAGCAGAGTTATATTATAAATACTAAATAAAGGTATAAAGGTAATAAAGCCAGAGGTGATAGGGAAGATGCAGAGAGAGGTGTGCTATTCATGCAGGAATGCTTGGAGTTTATAAAGACAAAACTGCAGGGCATAAATTGGGGAAAAAAGGGAATATAGCATGAAGCAAATGATGGGAACAGGGCTGTTCAGCAGCCCCTGTGCAGCTTGAACTCTGTGCTTGATGAGTGCAGCCTGGAGCAGAGCAATAAACTCACCGTTTCCACTGTATAACTGCCTGCCTGATGTCTGTGGTTAGGGGAGACCTGGAGTGTTTTAGCCTTTCATCAGCAAGGGAATACTGAGAGCTGTCATTTGCCATGGATAAGGGAATGCTTGGTGTATTTTCCACCTAACAGTATCACCTCTTCCTCTCCTTGAAGCACGAAGGCTTAGGATACTTGGTTTGTCAACCAAAGGGTGAGAGAGCAAACTTCATCCTGTTTATGTACGTTCAAAGAAAGCTGGAAGCCTGACAACTTGTCAGAGAGAAAGATCCTGGAGTCAGCCCTGGGAGCATTTGCAGGGAGCAATGACAGTGATGGAGGATATCAGAGTAGACATAGAATCATAAAATCATAGAATGGTCTGGCTTGGAAGGGACCCCAAGAATCACAGAGCTCCAACCCCCTGCCACAGGCAGGGCCACCAACCTCCAGGCCTGGAGCTACACAAGGTTGCCCAGGGCCCTATCCAACCTGGCCTTGAACACCTTCTGGTCCCAATGGGCTGCACACATCACTTTGCGTCCACTCTTTGCCAACTGCAAAACTGCTACATGTCTTCTTTGAGAAGTCTGCCTCTTTATCTTAAGATGTAGCAGTTCTTAGAGGTAGAACCAGGTAAAAAAGCCACTGTTACCAAATGCCACAGCCTTGGCAAATATTTTCTTCAGTGTAGGTGAAGCCTTAAGAGTCTGGAGGTGAAAGAGAAGACAAAGTGTCCTTTCTCATCTACTTTTGCTGAAGATAGGACTTTAAGAGTTTCCATAATAGTCAATATTATTAGTCATTTCTCCATAGAGTCCTGTTCAGAAATCTCCTGCAGCATACAGATTCAGTGTATTTGCTCTGGAATTTGTGAATAGACTGTTATTTTGGAAACAGCTGGTCTGAGTAAGTCCTTGCTGCCCTTCCCCAGTGTTGCAACCTGTTCTCATAGCTCTGGAGCCAGACATCTCCATTGCTTTTCCCCTTCATAAATTCATGTTTCTAAGCAATCTGTCTGATATGGTTGTTGTGCCTGCCAGCTCCAGGATTTAAAGTATAAATTTATTATTTTAATAAATAAAGGGTGATATGCAGTGCTAAAGAATAACTCCTCCCCAAGGGCCTCATAATGACAAAGACATTATGGGTATGTTCTATTTGGAGATGTACAGAAAGAGCACAACAGGCTATGGACTCTGTATAGCCCACACCTATTCACCATCAAGAAGATAAATCACTTAAAACTTGTTAAAAAAATATTTATTCATTTGATAAATCAGACTCTTTTACCTTTTATCAGTGGTAGAAAAAACATCCCAGATCCAGAGATGTCTATTGACTTCATGATCTACTGTAACTTCACCCACATTTTGCAACACTGATCTGTCTCCATGGATTGTATCCATAAAGCCTGTGTACATCAATGTTTGTACCACTGAAACATCGAGGTCACAATATGCTAGACATGTCATCCTGGGTTTATTCCACATTCAAGCAAGATATGCATGTTTCAGTGCAACCACCACAGGCCATCCTTTGGAGAGTAACAGGTAGCTCCTGAAGATGGTTCAACCCATTAGAGATCTGACTTACTCCATGGATGCCTTTCTCCAATAACTGGAAAGGGTCTTGATGGTGTCAGGTCCCGGTTTAGGCATCTCATTTTAGTGCCCATAGCCAAATGGATGACTCTGGGTCTTTATGCATGAGCAATAAGAGAAAGCCCTGCCATGGAGAAGACTGTTCTTAACAGGCAAGACAAGAAAGAGGCTGGGCTTAATAAAAGACCTAGCATTTGTATCATACAGAACCAGACTCAGTGGCTGCTCACCTTTTGGCCTTACTTGGATCATTGGTCTGTTTTCATCACAGAAGGAGTGAAGGGAGGCCCAGAGAGATTAAACCACTTCCCTACGTTCACGTGGGGAGTCTGTGGACAAGCAGAAGACTGAGAACAGATCTCCAAGGGCCTTCTCTAATAGCTTAACCATGAGATCCTCATTCTTTCCATGCTGTGACTGCTCGCCTTCCAGCTGTGTTGCACACTCAGGGTTGAGGAGGGTTGAATACATTTGGATAGCATACAGCACAAGCTGAATCCCTGCCAGATTTTTAGCCTAAACTTGTAATGTCCTCTTTGAAGTTTTAAATGAAGTGGAGCAAAGATGTCTCTGCTTTTCAAAGTCAGCTTGGTTTCAGTCTTCCCTATGATGTTTGCCTTCCTGGTGCTGATCAGATGGTGGTGTGGAAAATAGTAGAATCTTCAACACTATCCTTATAGGATATCCCATTAGACTAAACCCAAACTTTCTATCTTTCTCTTCATCCTCCCCTCTTTCTCTCTCTTTGTACAAACCTACCTATCCTCTTTGATAAACACGTACATCACTTTCATCTCTGAGCATGTTCATCTTCCAAATACTTGTCACTTCCAGCTAAGCCAAAGAGAACACATATTAAATGATCCAGATGATTTTTGTAGGACACGTTTAATGGGTTTGGCAAAAATATGGAGCTCAAAACTATGTAGAGGATTCTTTCTAGGCATATTTATTTGGAAATAAAAAATTTATGGACTAATTTATACCAAGCTGTTTATTACTTCCACAAATTTCTTTCCTGTTGGTTTGTACTGCCTTGTGTGATGGCCAGAAGAACATCCTCTGTAAATGGAGAAAACACCATTTCTCTCCCCCACACTGTAAAAGCAAGGGAGAGAAGAAAAGGAACAACCATGTTTCCCTGTGTTACCCATCCAGTGGATTTCAAGGGTTTTTCTGGGTTTGCCTGTAAATCTGGCTGGTTTTCACATGAAGGACATCCTGAGTAGGTCTGAGATGTCCAGGTCATTCAGTTCCTTGTTCTGATGTAGGCTGGCAGCAAACCATCTGGAAAAAAATGATCCTTCCCCTCTGCTCAGCAGTGGTAAGACATCTCACCAGATGGTCCACTGCTGAGCTCCTCAGTACAAGAGAGACATGGACTTAACTGAGTAAATCCAGTGATGGGCCATAAAGTTTGATTAAGGGACTCAAATATGTCTCTTACAAGGAAAGGCTGAGAGAGCTGTGACTGTTCAGCCTGGAGAAGGTTCATAGGTATGTTGTCCATTTACACAAATAATTGATGCAGGGAGTGAAGAAGATTGAGAGACTCTTCTGAGTGGTTCTCAGAAGTGATGAGGCAAGAGGCAACATTAACAAAAAGAAAGAAATACTGAACATTCTACTTCAACAAAAGAAAAAAACCCTCTTTGTTCTGATGTAGGCAAACACTGGAATTGGTTGCCCAGAGAAATCCTGGAATATCCATCTGTGGAGAAATTCAAAGCCCAATTGGACATGGCCTTGGGCACACTGTGGTAGATGACTCTGATCTGAGTGGGAGTGTTGGATTGATGATCAAGAATTTCAAGACCAAAGCACGTGAGCCTGTCAGCTGACTGGCACAGTACAGATGTGCCATCAGCCCCTCTTTTCCCTAATGAAGCCTCATGGGCCAAAGGTCCTATAGCTAGGAGTTGCAAGGCTAGGACTGAGTGCTGAATCAAAGTGGGGAATGTGCTCAAGCAGCGAGGGCAGCTTGTCCCCAAAATATCTGCTCTTGCAGTCTCCTGTTTCCTTCCCTCACATCTCTCCATCCTGTTGGGGCTTCTTCCAGCAGCAGGACTGTCCCAACTTTGGTCTCCTAACAAAATGGAAGTCCCATTTCCCCATGCTTTCAGGTAATTCTGGGTACAGCAGCTCCAAATGAAAGGACATTTAGGTGGAAAGCAATGTCAGCTTTGCTGTCCTACCCCCATCTGGAGTTTCAAAATGATTCTTTGGATTAGCAGTGGACTGCAGAGGTGAGTCCAATGGAGAATAAAGACAACCTTTAGAAAAGACAGTGACATGATTATGCATCAGCTAAATCCAGTTTTAATTTCCTCAAAGTACATGCCCTAATTTGCAAATCACTGTTCTGTGATAGAGATCCTATGTCCTACATGCAGTTAAAATATAAACAAGTCTCTTGGGATCAGGTGGGAGCTTATTAAAAGTAGCTAACCACATATACCTCTTTTCTTGCATTCATAGTTTGGGTTGAACTGCTCTGGTTTTTGGTTTGTACTAACAGCCTTTGCCTTTCCAAAAAAAGAGGCTCCCACAGTGTCTGAGCTGAGCTTTTTATTTTTTGGGTTTGTTTTTTTTTTTCTTATAACTGGAAGGAACATTGCCTTGTGTTTGGGTGGTCAAATATAGTTTTGTGCACCTTGGAAGCAACCAAGGGTTGTTATTTTTTGTCTATCTTTCATAATAGCTGAAATCTCCCCAGAACTCCCCTAGAGCTGAATTCATGGGCTGTCTGGAATTTAATTGTGGGGTTCAACATGGAACATTCTTCCTGGAAAAAGAGATGATGAGGTGGAGTAGTAAAGATGGTTAACCAGAAAAGCAAACAAAATCAACCATAGACATTTATTAGCATTTAAAATAGAGTCTTGTCAAGTAATGTGCATGTGTGTGTGAGTATATGTGTTAGGGGAGGAGGGGATTTTCATAACTGGGTGTTTGAGGGAGGGAATAACAGACATTCAGGTTGGGCAAATAAGGCCAAGATGTACCCTGTAATTTTCATAATGAGAAAATTTGGAGCAGAAGACTTGGGATCTGAGGTAAACTCAGTGTGACAGTCTGCCAAGGAAATAGAGTGGCTACATTAAGCATGACTTAGGCCACCTTTATCTAGTGGAAAGAAATTTTGATTACACTGTGAAAAAAATTCTCTTTCTCTCCCCACATCCATTGACAACAGTACTACACTCATTAATACATCTCTACCTGTATCTATTTCCCTATAGAAACTCTTGACAAGATATTGAATGCTAAAACCCATGAGCACTGAAATACACACACACACAAGGAAATGACATTTTTCTACAAAACAGAAAAAGTAAGTAAAAAATTATGTTTTGCTTTGAAAAACAGTCATGTTGGGAAATTCCAGCAAGAGCTTTGACAGTATTTTTTGGTGTACATGCTTGTTTTCAGAAACAGATCTCATTTTTGAGTCACTTGGGCTGCTGCTGTGCAAGAGCAGGTGAAGTTGCAGTGATCTGGAAACTCTGTCACGGTTTTGATTCAACCTGTATCTTCTATGAAGTCACTAAGTAGTAACTCATCTGCTTTTAGAGGAAAGACTGAGTGTTGCAGTGCTGAAAAGCAGCGAGGCAGGCAGAGAGCTGAGCTGGAGATGTGAGATGAAGTGAGACAAAGTGGCTGCTTACCCCTAGGAAGACTATCCAGGAAGCCAGAGAAAAGATGATTTTTATGTGTATTCTGGAGGGATTTTGAGAACATATCTCTTTTAATGCCATAAAAATCAGGTGTAATGACTCTCACAGATGAAGTTATGGTAGAGACAGTCCTGAAACTGAACCATGTCTTGTATTTATGATTTCTGAATGTGGAGAAGTGTCATTAATGAGTGATTTGGGGTGACTGATTTAGCTCAGCTTGAATTATATTGAAAGAAATCTGATTTTGGAAAAGCTAGAGCTCTGCATTAATAAAAGGCATATAAGACTTGGCTCCAAAAGATTATTTTCCCCCCAGACACTTGGAAATACCACCCCCCCCTTCCCCAAATCAAAATCTCCACAGAATCTGCAAATATGGCCCTGATTTTACTTCAAGAATTGAAAATTCTGAATTTTAAAGCCAGGAGTATGCCCCACATCTCAGTGCAGTTATTCTCTTGCAGATCTGCCATAGACAGGCAATTTTCTGCCTGTCTCAGTCCCCTTTTATTGTTAATCAGCTTCTATGCTCATTTGTTGTTTCAGAACCAAAGGATCAAAGCATGAAGAACGACTCTCCACAGACTTCACCATACCAAGGGATAAATATGTTTTCTTTTTAATTTTCCAGTGCTGAAGTATTGAAAGCCAGCCTTAGAGTTATCCAGCAAGACTGACTTTTTATTGTGCTTGTCTAAACCCTTTAATGAGAACTCTGCTTTTAAAAGTAAGTCTAAGAAAATATCAAAATGAGCAATGCCTCACTTCCCTTCTCAGTCCTTTTTATTCAATTTCTTCAGTCTTTTCTTTCCAGCCTTTTCCCTTCTGCTTGGTCTAGTCCTATTAGCCCCTGTACATGTGTCATACTCATAGATTGCCAACTGTAATTCATAAGATAAGTCTGGGAGACCAAGAACTGAACAGTGCACTTTTTATGGCACATCTCTAGAAGATATTAACTCATGGTGAGTTGCCAGGAAATTGGAGAGTGAAAAGTGGCCCTTTGGTTGAGAAAACCTGGTCTAATGTTTTTATTTTCTTGCCAATTGCTGAATAGCTTCCACTGAGGAGTCATCATCAAGTCCCAAGGGGTCCGGGGAAATCATATTTAATCATCCCCTTGTTTCTCTGTTAAACCTTCCAGCATACTGCTTCCTCCCTCTTACCTTCCTCCAACTTTGATGGCAGCTTCCCAGCACCAATAAATTCAGGAGTCTATGTATCATTGAGCAGAAGTGTCCACAGACAAGAACATGATCCCAGTGGTGTTCAGCCCCATGCTTACCCTATGCAATGGCTATCAAAGGTCTTTTAGGCTCTTCCCATCAGGCTACACCTCTTTTTTTTTCCCCTCTTTCCAAACATGCAACTTAAGATGTCTTTACTTTTCATATATTTATGAAACATTTCTCAGTGTTTTACTGATCTTTTGGATGGCAGATGCTGGGAACCCCTTCTACACACAGGCACTCAAGGGCTGAAGAGACACTGAAGCTATCTCTGTCTCTCCCATATTTAGTAGTAATGCTTTTTACCTTTTATATAGAAATAGAGGCACAAAATTGCAGTTGCTTCTCTTTTCATCATACATCTACACAGGCATTTCTACATTTTACAGCTTTGATTATTTTTATCTCCCTTACATCTATTTTTTTTTTTGGCATGGGTAATTCCCAGCTCTACTTTTCACTGCTTATCATTTCTGATTACTGCTGCCTGTCCATCCTCCTTACCTCTTTTGGCCCCTTTCCACAAATCCTCTATCCTCACGGAGATTCTTGGCACTTCCCACTTGAGGAAGATCTGGGAATTTCATTCATACTTGTGTTCATTTCTCTGCCAGCTCATGAATGAGGATGTTAACTAACACTGATCCATGTGGACATTCCACACAACGGCTTTCCCGCAATGCCATGTAATATTATGCATGATTCATTACCCTCTGTTCTTTGTTTCCAGCATTTCAGTTAATTATCAGGCTATGCAGCTGTTCAGAGAGAGGCTGATTTTAATTTAGGTGGCAAGAACAACTTAATGAGACATTGTCTCACATGCTTTGGTACAGACCAGATATTTTATATCTACTGTAATGGTTTTAATCTTGTTATTCTATTACAACAAAAAACCCCCAGCAAACATTAAGCCTGCATCTATCTGAACTTAATCTGCCTGTTTATACTCATGCAAAGGCAATGAAAAGCACAGCTAACTCAAAACAGTAGCTCCCCACACACACACCTCTTGTTGTAGAGCATACAAGGTTGAGACTTTTAACAGCGAAGTTTGAGGTTGCCTTCCAGTCAGGGCAGGGGTGGAAAGGGGGTTGCTTTCCCATCACATGATACAGCAGAGACCCTAAACCTAAGACAAACTAGACAGTAACCCCCTTTTCAAACTCCTCCCAGGAATATCATAGAATGGTCTGGGTTGGAAGGGACCCCAAGAATCATAGAGTTCCAACACCCCTGCAACAAGCAGGGCCACCAGCCTCCAGGCCTGGAGCTACACAAGGTTGCCCAGGGCCCCAGCCAACCTGGCCTTCAACACCCCCAGGGACTGGGCACCCACCCCCTCTCTGGGCAGACCCTTCCAGCCCCTCACCACTCTCTCTGCAAAGAACTTGCCCCCAATCCCCCATCTAACCCTTCCCTCCTTCAGCTTCACTCCATCCCCCTTGTCCTGCCAGTCTCTGCCCTTCCCAAGAGCTGATTCCCCTCCTGTTCCTGGGGTCCCTTCAGGGACAGGAAGGCTGCAATGAGGTCCCCCCACAGTTCCCTCCAGGCTGAACAAGCCCAATACAATATGGTTTTCAAAATAGGACTAAATTAAATCCAAGTGTATTTTTGTGAGCAGAGAGAATGCAAGAGAGAGATCAGCAAATGGAAGAAATCACAGATTGCATAGTAAAAATAGAATGTGAAGTGTTGCTTACCAGGTTAGCGTGACCAACATCTTATCTTGCTTTACTTTTTAAAAGGAAACCATTTCTTACTTCTCTGTCTGTGCCCCAGTCTCTTCTTCTAAGTGCTCAGCTGCCAGCTCCCTGTGTCTGTGACTGAATTTGGTCAGGCACCTGCTGGTTTTATGAAGTTCTACCTTATTATTTCCTACGCTTCAATGATAACAGGAACATTTCCAGAGTTATCCTGAAATATACTCTTTTTTTTTACATTATAAAAAAACCCTTTGGTTTTTTTGAGCAAAAGCCTAAAATCTCTCCTATCAGTGAATTCTGCAAGGTTTCCCTTGTTATAAACAAAGGCAACTTTTACCCTCAAAATACCATTCAGCTAAGAGGTTCCAGGAAAACTGGCACCTCTGCCTCCCTCATGTGTCACTGCTGCTTCCCCCAAACCAAGCAGTGGTGGGATGATGAGCTGGATGCTGTCTCCCATCCTTCATTTCATCACATCTTTTGCCAGCTAAACTTCGAGGGGAGAGTCTTGAAGAATGGAGATCAAATAAGAACCAGGAAGTGTGAATTATAAAAAGCTTCATTTTCTGATCCTGGGCCAGTGGAAAAGATGTCTGTTAATTTATGAATGAATCAGATTCGTGCTGGAAGCCATTTACAAAGAATGTGTTGTTGGTCTCTTGCTTCACGCTTGTCAAAGCAAAGTCACCTATTGATGTCAAGCTGCACACAGGCCACCACTGTTATGCTAACCCTTATGTTAATCCAGGCCCTCAGCACAAATGATTCACAAGTTTCATTTGAGCAAAAGGTCTGCTAAAACCTCCAGACAATTCCTCTGGAGAGCCGAGAGTGTATTTAGATTCAATAGACATCTGTATTTGGATTCAAATGACATTCTTAGCTATATTCCTCCTCCCACTGGTTTTAAATCTCTAGAAAAGCATAACTTTAGCAAGGAAGGCCACATTCCCTAACAGCCAAGAGGAAGATTTACAAGCCAGATGGTGATACTTAAAATAAATAGCAAAAAATGATGCAAGATAATTTTTCCTCTCCTTCAGTGTGAAAACATCGCCATCCCTTTCTCCTCCTATTTCCACCTCAAGATGACTGAGTATCCTCACTAAATCCTTCTGTACTAATTAAACACCCTTTCCTAGCAGTGCTAGAGACATTGGATGATTCACCTTCTGTCATTAGGAAGCTTGTGTTCATAGAAATAATAAACACAACGGATAGAAAAGTTCTTCCTGCTGTCCCCCCCAAAAATAAGTTTCTGGCCTTCATTTTAAACAAAATATGTAATAATACAGCAGATTATTATTAAAAAGAAGAGGATTTTAAAAATATCTCTGGCTTTTGGCGGCCAGTAGTTTATAGTTTCAGTTTATAGCCAATGGATTTTGGCAACTGAAATCCAAACCCCCTAGTGGCTTTGAACAAAATAAACCAAAAAGTAAACCAGCAAGTCACTCAAAGAAATAGTTTTTTTTGCCAAATATACCTTTTTCTCTTAAAAAAGGGGCCTAGGATAAAATGCTTCATTTTGCAACCACAAAATGTTTGGTTTAAAATAAAAAACACCCAAAAACCCCTTCATTTCTGGCTACTATAATTTGCTTTCATGAGAGTATCAAGACACATCTGCAACTGAGGCCTCGGCTTGGGACCAGGACTTAACACTGTATGTTGCTGTATGTTGCAAAACCAGTCTGTGGCTCATCATGAGGGAAACAGAGTGAAATTATAGGTCTTGTGTAATACAATAAGTCCAACTGAATGGTCTAATCATCCTTTTTGGCACTAACATCTATGAATTGATAAAACATTGTGAACATTTGCAATGATACTGAGAGGACCATATTTCTTTCCATGTTGTGGTCTCTTTGCATGTCATTCCTCTGATGACATGCAGATGTCTAAAATTAAGCTGAAGAATCCTGCTTTAGTGTTGCTCAGAGAACACAAAGTGTTGGAAAGCAGTTCTTTGTCCAACAGAGAATCTCCTGCATGTACCCAACCCCTTCTTGGACACAGGAGTGTGCTGAGGGGTGGTAAAAATAAAATAGACCCTTCAGCTATTCCTGTTAATCATAAAAGACCTTCCTGCTGCAGCTGGAGTAGCAGAATTAGAGTCTGTACTAACTTAAGCCAAGGATTTGCTTTAAAAAAAACCCAACAGTGTAAAAATCTGTGTACTTTCATTGCAGTTTCCTCAACAGGATGTAGTTTCACATCCTCATCACCAGAGGCCCAGATATCATAAAAGCATGTCAAGACCTTTTGAGTAGTCAGAGCGGTTTTAGTGGCTGGGCTTCAGCAATCAAGTACAGAAGGAAAACCACAAAGGTCTTTTGTTTTATGGTAGAAGGGCAGTTTGGTGCTGAAACCCAGTCACATCATTTATTGTCTGTTGGTTCATTTTATAGGATGTCTTGGGAATGTGCAAACTGCAGTCTTTTGGGAAGAAATCAAAAGGACAGCTCTATTGCAAGCACCAAACCAGAAGACTCTTATGGCAATGAGAGGTTTTCAGTCTTAAGTACAAGATGTGTAAAGAGAGATCCGATTGTTATCTTCAACCAGCTAGTAGGGGTAAGGTGGAGGTGTACACAGACTGATCTTGGGGAAGTTCAGTGATTAGAGAGAAGGCAACAGACACTAGTTGAACAAAGAAAAATGTTCTTTAGATATGGGGAAATAAATAATTCATTATAGGGTTAGTCAGATATTGAAGACAGGCCAAGATACTTTAGGAAATGTCCACCCCAAACATACTAAGTCCTAACTAGACTACGTTCAGCAACATCTGAAACAAAATTCTTAAGCCCCATGGATTTAGAGGGGCCAGGCCATCACCTTCTCTGAAGAACTGATCTCTTTTTATAGCTCCAAATAACAGTTTTGGTAATATATAAAGAGACCACAGTTTTCAGCTTGAGAAAATTTGTCTGCATCCCATGCAAGATTGCCCAAAAATACTAAAGGCAAGGTTTCTGTTAACTGTTTGATAATCCTTTATCAAATACCTGATAATTCAGCTATGGCATACTTTGCTCTCAACAAAACTGTATCTATCCATAAGGCATAGTTTAGCATCTTGATCTTAAGGGTTTTTTCCAACTTTGTGATTCTGTGATCTCTGGGCTATAACAGTGGAGATGTTTTAGGTATTTAAAGTCCCTAGACTGACACATGCCCACTGGTATTGTGTTTTGTGCAACGTGAATGACTTGATGTGACAGTTAGGAACAGCAGAGTCCCTGGTGCAGAAGAGGCTGGCTGCCACCCTGCATTGGTACATGCATGCTTTCTTGAAGCTATTCTAATTTCTGAATGTCACTGCGGTCAGAGAACAGTTGCACTGAAGTCCTGGCATCTGTCAGACAGTACTCAGCATGGAAACCTTTCCATGGCTACCAAAGAAAAAACAAAACATAAATAGAAGCTGTCAAAAGACGTTCCTACCTGAAAATGGAAAAGATAGAATAAGCTTTTCTGTGAAGCTCTCATTTGCTCAGAGCATTTGAGGACGAACGCATGAGTAAACCTATTAAATATAAAAGGACTGTTGGATCATGCCCATCAATCCTATTGTTTCTTATCAGTTCACCTATTCCATAAATCAGTGAATAATACCCCCTTGACACTCACAGTGACACAACTTCTGTGATATTATCTGCAGAATCTGAAGATGACTGATGGGCTTAGATTGTTTACCATATTATGTCCATATCAGTTATGTTTTTCACAGTCCATTTTATTAGTCCTTTCATAGGACTCCTTTTATTATCCTTTCACTGTATCTCTTCTTGTGAAACCAACCATCAACCTCAAATTTAGGGGTCTGGTCCTGCAATTCTGCTTAATTTTTTTCTTATCTGAATTCTACCCCGTTACTCATTTATGTCATGTTTATAAAATACTCCTCCAAATTAAAAATAGAAAATAATGGTTCATTGTTTCGGCTTGAAACATCGACCAAAACATTAGCAGGGAAGTGTTTTCTGGATTGAAACAAACCAGTCTTATGCAGAGACTTTGGCAAAATAAAAGCAGAAGGTCAAAAAGCTGATTTGGGCCAAACTGATATTAGGTGTTTACAAGACATGGTTTGCTATCATTTTAGCTTTTAAAAATAAAATCTATTAAAATATCTATTTCAAACAGAAATGTCAAGTATCATTTTAAAAAGTCAGAATTGAAAGTTCCATCCAAAATGCTTTTCTTCCCCTGAGACAATTGACTATGTACCCTCATGGCTAAGGCAGCCAATGGCATCCTGGGTGTATTAGGAGGGGTGTGGTCAAGAGAGGTCCTTCTCCCCCTCTGCTCTGCCCTGGTGAGACCACATCTGGAATGTTGGGTGCAGTTCTGGGCCCCTCCACTGCAGAAGGACACAGAACACCTTGGAAGAGCCCAGCACAGGGACACCAAGGTGATGGAGGGAACATCTGCCTTATGAAGAGAGGCTGAGGGAGCTGGGCCTCTTTAGCCTGAAGAAGAGAAGACTGAGGGATGCCCCGTCCCTGGAAGTGTTCAAGGCCAGGTTGGATGGGGCCCTGGGCAACCTTGTGTAGATCCAGACCTGGAGGTTGGTGGCCCTGCCTGTGGCAGGGGGTTGGAGCTCTATGATCCATGGGGTCCCTTCCAATCCAGACCATTCTATGATTCTATGACCTCATCAATGTCTATCAATATGTAAAAGGCAAGAGTCAGGAGGCTGGAGCCAGGCTCTGCTCAGTGATGGCAGCAACAGGACAAGGGGCAGAGGGTGCAGCTGGAGCAGAGAAAGTTCCATGTGAATGTAAGGAGAAACTTTTTCATTGTGAGGGTGACAGAGCACTGGAACAGACTTCCCAGAGAGGTTGTGGAGTCTCCTTCTCTGGAGACATTCAAAACCCACCTGGATGCGTTCCTGTGTGATTTAATCTAGGTGATCCTACTCTGGCAGGGGCACTGAACTAGATGGTCTTTTGAGTTCCCTTCCAACTCCTAACCGTCTGTGATTCGGTGATTCTGTGACTGAGTTAAAATAAAAATCACACAGCTGTATCTAAAGTATTTTTATCCATCCCTTAGACTTTCCCTAAGTGACACATATTTTGGCTATTGTAACTTCTTCCTTGCTGTTCTAGGTCTTCAGGCTGAAGTCTCCATGGCAGACTAAAAAAGTGAGCTATGGATTTGCTAATAGTTTTTGGGGAGAAGTGAGGCTCACCTCCCCCCAGAATCCCTCTTCCCCCTATTCCTACCTCTCCCATCAAATTCCTGGCTCTCTATGGTTTGTAGAGTGCAATTTGCTGACAATGTCTAATCTTTCTGCCTCAGTGTCATAATTTCATCTCTAACTGCCAAACACAGACTACATAAAGAAATAAAACCCAGAGTTTTTTTCCTCCTTTAACTCAGTGGGGAGCTCCATAAAGACTCTCTCATTAGCAAACACATAGCTGCCAGCGATGCTCTTTAGTAGCTCCCATTCCCTCAGATGCACTATGGCTACAAATGAAGACTGATCACAGGCCAAAATCTCCCTGCTAAATAACACACACAAATTATATACCTGATTTTTCTGACCATTCCCCCAGCAGTAAAGAGACCACAAACATGCCTATGTCATCTCTCTCATAACTGCACCCTGGGCTGTAATTACCTGTGCATCTAAATGTAAATGACTGCCATGACAAGCATATCTATCACCCACAAAGCACCAGCACTACTTGTATCTTGTTTATAATGGGAGGAAAGGACATACCTGCTTCAAGCTGTTCTGTTTGTGAGCTGGTCTCATAAGTTTTAATCAGGCCATTCAGTAACCTCAAGAGAATGGTGAAACTGTGTCCTGTAGAATGATGTCATGGGGTGAATTTTTGGAATTCAATTTCCAGGGCAACACCAAACGTTAAAGGGCAAAGCTCTGTGTTGGTGTCAATCCATCAAAGTCTATGCAAATGTATAGAAATCATAGGATCACAGAATATGACATGTTGGCAGACATCCATAAGGATCACAGAATTGTAGGGGTTGGGAGGGACCTCAAGAGATCCTTGGGTCCAACTCCCTGCTCCTCAGACTGCCTAAAACGAAATACTAAATAGAAAGTGCTGACTCCCTGAAATTCACAATAACTTCATGAGCACAATAGTTCCCACTCACTACATATCCAACAGGCTTCACCTCAAGAGAGAAACCAAGGTTAGTCTTTTAGGGAACAGAACATTTCTGGTCAAGGGTTTGAGTTAATAGGTAACAGAGGGATCATCTCAAGTCCTTACCTGCAGGTGATTTCTTTCCTTTTATTTTTTGTAGAAAATAGACTTTAAAAAAAATATATTTACAGCTTTCTTAAAGGGGGAAGAATATAGAGATGCCCAAGAATAGAGAGATGGAGAGTACTTGGATCTCAGTGCGGAGTTCCTCTACAGTTCTGGCCCTGTATTTTGGCTTTATGACTGTCATTCTGTTTATTTAGAGAATCTATTCTCCAGTGTAGAGTGTTTCTCTGACAATTTTCACAGTATCAACTGTACAAGGTGTTTGATCTCAAATGTGTATTCAGGAAAGAGCCTGGAGAAGAGAAGGCTGTGGGGGGGACCTCATTGCAGCCTTTCAGTCCCTGAAGGGACCTAAGGAACAGGAGAGGAATCAACCTTTTCAAAGGGTACACAGTAGCAAGACAAGGGGGAATGGATTAAAACTAAAGGAAGGAAGGGTTAGATTAGATATTAGGGGGAAGTTTTTTACGGAGAGAGTGGGGAGGGGCTGGAAGGGGCTGCATGCCCCGTCCCTGGAAGTGTTCAAGGCCAGGTTGGATGGGGCCCTGAGCAACCTTGAGTAGCTCCAGGCCTGGAGGTTGGTGGCCCTGCCTGTGGCATGGGGGTTGGAGCTCTGGGATCCTTGGGGTCCCTTCCGACCCAGGCCATTCTATGATTCTATGAAAGTAGGACCACTAATTTCAGACCTTAGAGATGATGTCCTTCCAGGATTTAAGAAGAAACCAGAACATAATTTCACAGGTTTTGATTAACTCTAAGAGGGTCTGAAAGACCAGCCTAATAAAACTGAGGTCAAACTTTTAATCAGCAGTTTTTAGGAGAATGGGTAATTTTACAGGGAACAGGTGATCACAGTTTTTCAAAGATAAGGAAGTTGAAAAAAGGGGAAGTAACTCAATCAAGGGAAACCAT
Source organism: Zapornia atra (assembly GCA_013400835.1). Lineage (NCBI taxonomy): Eukaryota > Metazoa > Chordata > Aves > Gruiformes > Rallidae > Zapornia > Zapornia atra. The sequence goes on along the minus strand of VZTU01027155.1, from coordinate 196,549 downwards.
GAATGAAATCCAGGGTTTTTTAAGCCCTTGGGGCAAGTTTTACTTTCATAGACTACCCTGCCTTCTTCTATGACAGCTCCCACCCTATTTCTTCCTCAGACACTGTACAGCTCAACAGGACTATGAACCTCAGGCCAAAGTGAGTAGTCAACTGCATGTTTTGTTGCTGGCCTGAGTGTAAATCTTGGCTCTCTGCACTCAGCCTGGAAGGAAAAAGGACTCATTTTTGAAAATTTAATATCGACGTGCTTGCAGATTGATTGTTGCACTAGGGATGCTATCTTGCCATGACACATTCATGAAATAGCTCAAAGCTTTACTAGCCAACTAATTTTCCAAACAGCAGTAAAAAATCCCAGCGTTGTACATGTCACCTCAATTTACTCCTTTTTCTCAGCCTTGCACCTCGTTAAATTTTGATTTGGGCCCAGAAGCAATCACAAGACATGAAATTGCTTCAGTGAGTCCTAAAGAACACTAAGTAGTCCTTCAGCATTGATTTTGCTTTCTATACATGTTAGTTTCAGGGCTCTGGCCTCTGGATTTGGGACAATACACCACTTAATACTATCAAGAAAAATCTTACTGCATTGCTAATTCCATATTTTAATTTCATTAGAAACTCTGCCTTCCTTTAAAAAAGTCCAGATTGAGGAAATTTTCAGACAAAAGCTTTTTCTTTTTTGTTTTGTGTTCTTTGGAAGGAGATTTTGTTGGACAATAATTATTTTAAAATGTAAGCTTTTTTGCTAATGATACCTTCTATCTTGCATAATGAGATGAAAGCCTTAGGCAGTTATAAGGTGATGGCAGAAACATTCTTCAAGTGTGTAGGAGAACCACTTATAAATCCTCAATCAAATAATTTTCTCCTTCCAATAAAACAGAATATTTCCAGTAGAAGAGACTGAAAGCAGATGCAGTAGTTTTCTCAGCTTGAGGCAAACAGCTTAGCAAGAACTAGACCTTGCTTGGAGCCTTTCTATGAAGCTTGAGGTATAGGGGCTACTTCTAAGAGACCACAAAAAGCAAGCACACTGTCAATAGACTTAAACTCTCTACATCAGGGCTTGCAGCTCCACTGCAAAGTGTATTTGGGTCTACAACTAAGGAAAAGCTTACACAATGCAAAATTGTTAAGCTTCCTGACAGAAAGCTTCAGTCACCATGACAACAAGTCTCAGCATTTAATCCAAGTTCCATTTTCTTTCCATTAAAATACTCATGTGCTTCTGTTTCATCCCACTTTACAGCAAAGAATTATTTTTTCAAATGTCAAAAACCTTTTGCAGGACTGCACCAGAAAACCATTTCCTGCCCCATTCTAAAAATACAAACTTTGAAGCAAGCATCCTGCCTCCTAAAAATAAAATAAAATAAAGAGGTTTTTTTTCTAGTCAATAAAAACTCACCTGAAATCATTTCACTGACCTAGGTATCACTGGATCAGGGATCAGTTAAGCTCATCCTATCCAGAAAACATGATTATCTGAAGCATTTGTTATGGCCTGATACTCAGCTGCTAGTAGGGGAAAAAAACCTCATTGACATTCTCTAGGGCAAGATACTGAAATGACAAAGATCAATTATAGCCATGTGATGATTTAACCCCAAAGAGTGGCTGAACACCACACACCACTTGCTCACTCCCAGAGGAGAAAGAGCCACCATGGGTTGGGATAAGGACAGCTTACTGACAAAGTCACCATGAACACAGAACAGTAACAGCCAATTAAAATCACACCCAGTGATAACATAGAGTACCTTACCAACACTACAATGACAGCATACTGCCCAACAAAAGTGCTGACCAGCCTGACCCAAGGACCACATTCAGTCCATCCTGAAGGCACCAAACCCATACCTCTCCCCAATCAGCCCCTTTTATGGGGAAGTGGTGTGAGGTGGTGTGGAAAACAACCCAGGCTAACTCAGCTCACCTGTGATGACTGCTTGTGCAGGTTGACTCTTGCCTGGCCAGAACCAGGACAAGCCATGAAAATTAAGAGAGGGAGGAAGAGGTCACAGTCATGAAAACATTCATATTAGCTCCAAAGCACAAACAACACTCTCATTTTTGCATGTGACAACAGATGTTTGGGTTTTCATATATTAGGAGAAATCCAATGAAGGAAAGAGAGGCCTTAGCTGGGGTAGATGAGTACATTCGCAGAGTATCTGTGAGTTCTTCCTTTTTCTGTAAGTCTTCTAAATGTCCTCTAATTATATGAGGTATTCTGGAAGAAAAATATGACAAGATAGGTGGGGCAGTTTTCATCCAAAGACTAAATGGACAACAGCACTTCAATCTGCGGAAATGTAACGGAAATGGGATATAATGGAGATTTAAACCATCATAAATTGTACTGAGAAGCTGGATAGGACACATATTGCTTTCTTCTTACATTAAAAATTAGAGTGAGGAGACATTGCATCTGTAAAATTATCAAATATTATCATAGAATCATAGAATGGTCTGGGTTGGAAGGGCCCCCAAGAATCACAGAGCTCCACCCCCCTGCCACAGGCAGGGCCACCAACCTCCAGGCCTGGAGCTACACAAAGTTGCCCAGGAGCCCATGCAACCTGACCTTCAACACCCCCAGGGATGGGGCATCCACCCCCTCTCTGGACAGCCCCTTCCAGACCCTCACCACTCTCTCTGTAAAAAACTTCCCCATAATCTCTCATCTAAACCTTTCCTCCTTTAGCTTCACTCCATCCCCCTTGTTCTGCCAGTGTCTGGCCTTCCCAAGAGTTGATTCCCCTCCTGTTCCTTGGGTTCCTTCAGGTACTGGAAGACTGCAATGAGGTCCCCCCACAGCCTTCTCTTCTCCAGGCTGAACCAGCCCAGCTCCCTCAGCCTCTCTCCATAGAGGAGCTCCTCCAGCCCTCTAATGATCTTCGTGGCCATCCTCTAAATAATGCTGAATAACAGAGTTCCTTGCACACAAAGAATATTTCAGTGGTCACTGTTGTCAGCATAGGATACTGGGGAATAAAACATAATATGGTCCTAAAAAGTGGATTGGAAATACTTGTGGAAGAAATGGTGTTTGGTGGCTGTTAGATAGGATGGACATGGCCTGCATCTGTGGAAGTCTCAAAGCACTTGGTTGGAGGCCCTTGATCACTAAAAGAGTAACGCCACACTAACACTGTTCATATAGAGCCTTTTACAGACAGCTTGTTACAGACCACTGGTAGGGGAGATAAAGACCTAAAGATAAAGGGAATCTTGGCTAAGAAAAATAGGTGTTTTCATAGAGCAGACTGATTGGTCTGCCAGACATATAGTGCCAGTTTCTGCTCTTGGTCTCTGACATGAATCAAGTTATTTATTTAGACTTCCTGGGAAGACAGCTTCTCCAAAATCAGTCTCAGGTGATTCAAACAGAATCACAGAATCAAAAGGGATGGAAGGGACCCCCAGAGCCCATTAGGTCCAACCCCCTGCCAAAGCAGGGTCCTTAGGACAGGTTGCACAGGTCGGCGTCCAGATGGGGCTGGAATATCTCCAGAGAAGGAGACTCCACACCCCCCTGGGCAGCCTGTCCCAGGGCTCTGTCACCCCCACTGTGAAGAAATTCTTCTGCATATTGGTGCAGAACTTCCTATGCTCCAGCTTGAAACCATTGCCCCTTGTCCTGTCTCCACAGACCATTGAAAAGAGGCTGGCCATTTCCCCCCATGTCCCACACTTGAGATATTTATAAACAGTAATAAGAGCCCCTCCTAGCCTTTTCTCTCAAGGCTGAACAGCCCTTGCTCTGTCAGCCTATCCCCATAGGGGAGTTGCTCCACTCCTTTAATCATCTCTGTAGCCCTTCTCTGGACTCTCTTAAGGAGATCCCTGTCCGTTTTATACTAGGGAGCCCAGAACTGGATACAATATTCCAGGTGGGGCCTGACAAGGGCAGAGTAGAGAGGGAAAACCACCTTCAGAAATCTCACACTGAATGACCTGAACCATCCAAACCTGTGAGCTTCTCCCATCTTCATAAAGAATCAAGTCAGGCTCAGGAGGATAACTTCTCCTTATGATGCTCAAGCCAGAGATACACCAAGTTCTCAGGGTTTCTTTCCATTAACCTCACCCTGAACTGGGTCATGGATACAAGAGAGATAACAGCTCATCCTACATCCCAAGTAGAAAAAAAGATTAATATAAAATGTAAAAACAGCAATAGCATTTGTACCCACCTTTATGGTTGTTTTTTGTTTTGCTGGGGTTTTATTTGTTGTTTATTTTTTACCCTTTTAAAAATGTTACTACTTTCAACTGCTTTTAATAACATGCTCAAATCCTTGTGGTAGCTTTAGAACCATATCCCTCCCTTCCAAGCACACACAAATTAAAGAATGCTTTCCCTGTACTTAATTCATTAAAAAACAGGGATACAAACCAGAGGGTTTGGATCACTTTTTTTTTTCTTCTTTTTTTTTTTTTTCCCCAAGCTGAGACATTCCTCATTTTATTATTTTCCCACATTTTTTAACTACTGCATAAAGGGCTCCCATCTGCAGATCCATTTGAAAAACACAGGTCACAAATTCTGGCTAGGAGTCTAGCTTATAAAATGTTCCCTGACCTTTCAGACAGAGAAGTACAGTATAGTTATTTATATAGGTCTTTTTTTTTCTTTTCTCTCTTAGGAAAAAAAAACCAAACCAAAAAAAAAAAACCAACTCATTTTGGTGCAAAATGTGTTTTGCCAACTATGCTGCAACAAGTAGATCTGGCATTTCCTTCACAAAAGTCAGCTGATGCTTTTCCTTCAAAATCAGCAGTATTCTTCTGATTTACACCATCTGTGGTTCCATCCTAAAGTAACACTCTGAAAAGCATGTGGAATTCATTTATGTGGGTACGAGTGTTTTGTTTGGCTTGGCTACTTTCTTTTGAAAACCTACGTGTTGGACTATCTTCAGGGCTTTCCAGAAGTGCTCAGAATGGATCAGGGTGGAAGGAGTGTAGGTGTCCTTTATGACCTTCCCCTGCTCCTGGCTAGTCTGGGCACAAAGCCAGTCTTACAGGATAAGGCTAAAGGTTGTATTTGCCAAGAACTACTCAACCTGTGTCACACACCCTAGGGAAGAGAAATGAGGGGAACCACTCATAGTACTTCAAAGGTGGGAGATGGTCATGCTTCTCCAGGTTCCCACCAGCATTTTGTGGGGTGGAGCAGGGTGAGATGTGAAACTAGGCTTCAGAATAGCCCAGTGACGACATCCTTTGCTGGCTGATTTCCCCTACAACCAGGGATTTGTTTACCTTGTGCCAGCTGGGCTCTAGCTAGTACTGGATTCAAACTACTGCTACTGGTGAAGCTCAACAGCTGCCAACTGGCCACCAGTCGTCTGATTTTTCCAAATTTCAGTGCCTCTGTCTAGGAATTTAATAATTGCCAGAGTTCAATGGGACAATTAGCCCAGGGTGTGCATAACATATTACTACAGTGATGCCACTGGAAGGTTAGGAACTAAACCAATAGGTTTTGGGATGTCGTTCTACCTATACATGGCACCTTACACAGCATCACAGCCTTCACAGCTTCGCCTAACACTCGGCTGAGTAGAGACATAATATTGTTCCTATTTGAAAGAGAGAGCTCAGACTCAGCTGGCCAAATGTAGGCATCATCCTAAAGTAGATGGCAAAACCAGGGCAGATGAACCATACTTTAAAAGTGTGAATTGTCTCCATTGAATAAGGAATTGGCCAAGTGCAACTAGTGAAGCTGTAGACGTCTGCATCACAGACATATAAAGTTGGGTGAGATGAATCCCACCCATAGTGAGTTGGCAGAAACACATGACGTGTCTGAGAAGGAACTGGGAAGACGTGTACAGATCTCCCACATTCTAACATTAACCCATCTTCTCCACTGCAGAAGCAGAGAAAATGCTATCTATGGAGAGCATATTTTTGGAAAGCCCAGAAAAGGAAAGCTTCACATACAAAGTGGGGGAGCAGCACCAAGGTTTAATTTCAAGAACAAATCAGCTTCAACTGCTGAGTGGGTCCCCAGTGAGCTGGCCTGTGAGGTGGCCTGACCTAGCCTCATGGTGAACTTTATATGAACACCTGAGGAGAGGTGAGATCACCACACATCTGTAGTCACTGTCCACTTGTGCCATGGAAACGGTGCTCAGCTTGAACTGACCTTTGACCTCAAACAGAAGCCTTTTTTCCCTTTTCTGGTCCCCTTTAGAACCAGGTAGCTCTCTAATGGATCCATATGCTATAAAATGGAGGTTCTCTTCTGCTATAAATCCTGGTATAAATTGATGAGAGAGTGACAAATGAAGCTAACAAATGCAGGATCTACTAACAGACTAGATAAACAGTTCTTGGGCTTTAATTTTGGCATTGGGTTTTGTTTGTTTGCTGTTTTTTTAAAGGTGTTACTATCTTACATACTTGATAATAGTCATGCTATAAGAGGTCCACTTTTCCATCACAAAAAGTTGGGTACCTCTGCCATGCTAAAATTCTCTGGTCTCATTATGTGGATTTTCACAGCAGCAGGAAGTGATGGAGAAAACTTACACTCATCCTTTGCTCTTCCGTCTTTATAATAAATCCAACCTGCACTGTTTGTTTTGGAGAATTGTTACAGAAAATAGGGTAAAAAATAGATCCAGATAGTAGCTATCAGGGGATGCATTGGATTTCTCACCTTCATCTGAGAGAATTGTTGGTAATCCGGTATTTTGCTTCATTAAATTTATCTGGAACATCTTCCATTCCAAAAATGACCACAAAACACTAGAGTGAAAAAAACCCCAGTATTTCTACCTGCTCAGTTGGGAGAAAGAAAAGGCTGTCTTGGGATTTTGGATCTGAGCTAAATGCTTAAGGTTCATTTCTCAGAACTCTTCAGAGCTGTATGCATCAGAGACAGAGTATAGTTTCTGAAGGACTTGTGAGGTACCACTGAGTATGTTCATTGTCTAATAAGGTGTGATTAAGTGGCTCTGCCTCCCAGCTAGGTGCTGACCAAAACTAGCCTGTGGGTTCAACTGGGAAAGAGAAAGGAAAGGTGCAGATATGCAGAAAGCTGTGGTGTTTGTGGACACCTACCTCATAGGTTTGTAGACACCTACCTGGGAAGATGTTAAGAAATGCATAAGAAAAATGAATCACAGAACCACAAGGTTGAAAAAGACCTTTAAAGTCATCAAGTCCAACCATTCCTATCCTACGCTAAACCATATTCCTAAGTACCTGATTTACCCTTTTTTTTAAACACATCCGGAGATGGTGACTCAACCACCTCCCTGGGCAGCCTGTTTTTCAGAAGAGAAGGCTTCAGAGAGATCTTATAGTCGCCTTCCAGTACCTGAAGGGGCCTACAAGAAAATGTCTGTGTAAGAGCATTCAGGTCAGCAGTTAGCTCTTAAGCCCCTCTTCCACTATTAAGCATTTCCTAGGTGCTCGTCTTTGCCTAAGAGGGTTTCAACAGCTACAACTCACACATCACTTTGCTGAAGTTGTACCTCTGTAAAGGCACATGTGATATTTTTTAGGTCTTGAGGGAGTAAAGAAGGAGGAATAGAAGAGTATCCAAGAGATTAGGAGTCCTGTAGTTTGCATGTAAAATTTGTTGAACAATTAAACAATAATCTGGAACATGGATAAGGGATAGTTAATCTGTTTTCTTTCATCTGGCTTTTCTTGGCATGACCCCAGGAAATATATTAGCAAGTGATTGTGCACAAAAAGTGTTTAATCTATGACATCTTTGCTATTATCCAAATCCTGTGCTAATGCTGCTTAATGAAGAGTGGAGCTGATAGTTAATTTCTAATTTAATACAAACCAAAACAAAATATTGTCATTAAAATCTCATACAGCAGGTTCCATGTTTCCATGTTGCCAAAGTTTAACACTCAATAACCAATTAAGGAAGAACTAGAACCACAGACATTAACAAGCAAACAGTCTTAGTCATGGTTGTGTGTCCCCTTCTTTTTTTTAAATATAACATTGCCATTTGGGGTCTGTAATAGAACCATCCCCCTTACTTCTCCTTTTCCACTACAAAAAAGGATAATTCAAGAAATCCTGCTCTATTTCTGTTAATAGAAGTCTAATTGCCTCTCTTCTAAACTTTCTTTGGTTTAGAGCTCATTATGAAAAGGAATAAATACAATATGAGGAAGAGCACAGGTTATCTATCTATCTATATCTATATCTATCTATCTATCTATCTATCTATCTATCTATCTATCTATCTATCTATCTATCTTCTATTTATTTATTTATTTACTTACTTACAGATTCTAGCCCTGGACACAGAGACATGAGAAGAAGAGCTAGAAGTGGTGTATCATAATTCCTGTTTTCCACTACAGATATTTTAGTTTATGAAATAATAGTGATGACTTCAATGAAACCACAAGTAAACTTCCCAGCCAAGATCAGAGTCCAAAGTGCTGGGTGTTTTACAAATAAAATGTTAGAGACAATCCTTACTCCAAAGAGCAAAATGATTTGGCTGGACAATACCCAGTGGAAGAAGCAGAACTAAGGTCATATCTGCCTGCAGGAATGCAGACAGATTTGGGATCCCAAAACTTCTTGGCCTGAAGACAGCCCTGAAGCAACTACAGAATAGCCGTTTATGGTAGGAATATCCAATAGTTACACCTCTTCTACATATTTGGCAAAGGTGACAGGTCCCACGCAGACACAGCCTTTTTCAGAGCAGACATCAGACCCAGTACCCATCTTGGCAGATTTCTTTGCCAAAAAGAGGGGAAATTTCTGGCTCTTGAGTTTGTCCATTCCTATTTTGCAGTGTTATCTGTAGCTCCCTTGGGAACCACCAAATCAAGGTAGAGGGAATGTTTGCTTTCTGGCTTCAGGAGTTGCAGGCAGCTTGCAGAGTAAGATATCTAAACGGAAGCAGCTACATGGAGATCCCTGCATGTGTATTAGGAGCTCAAGTCCATGTTAGCATCAGTGGAAAGCTGAGCTAACAGAGTTTAGTGGGTGATTCGACAGATACAACAATGTGAGTGAGATTCAGTTTCTTAGCCTTAGAAGTCTGTTGGTGTTTGAAACACTTCAGGATATGTGAGATATGCACACAGGACTGTCAAATTTTATATTCAACTTTAGTGAAACTCATGCCTTCCTGCACTGGTTGTTGAAAGGCAAATTCAATTCCCTGTGGAACCTCATATGGACCGTAGAAGCTTAGATATGTTCACCAGAATACATCTATAATTGTCTTCATTAGGAAGAACCACATTGCTATCTGCATTCAGTTGACCAGGTTGACTAGCTCTGCCTTTTCTACAGTGAAAGCTGGGACATCTAGCACACACCTAGACACTAAACTTAAGTCTTAGTCCACAAGCTAAATTTTATGTCAAATATCACTGCTACTACTTAGATCTTGAATCATGGTATAGTGATCATTAGAAGTTCAGCATCACAAAAACATCCTGTCTCACAGAACTAATGTATTCATCTTCTCTTTTGTTTAGGTGAAGAGGGACACCAGTTGAGGGGTGCAGGGAGTGAAAAAGGAAAACAAGTGCAGAATAAGGAGAAAAATGAGAACTCATGGAATCAAAAATATGCTCTCAGTAGTTAACCTGTGGAATTCACCCTGACAACTGTAAACTGCAGGTTGCTACTATAGTATGATGCAGAAGATGAGTGAGTTGACAAAGGACACATGTCTGGAGTTAAAGTATTAAATTAAAAACAAACTGACTTTGAAGGCCAAGTACATCTCCATTCCTCAAGACATATTAGCGTTCCTCTGTCAGGGGAGTGGGAATAGGAAAGCGCTTTCCTCCAAAACAGCTCACTAAGCTGCAGGATGCTGTTAAACTGAAGGATTTCTAGCATCATCCTCTAAAACAGCTGATATCAGCCACTTTTAAATAGAGCAGAGGGCTGTTTCTCTGTCCCTGTGTTATCCATTTCCATTCCTAGACTATCAATCTTGGAGATGTACATAAAACTCATAATTAATAAACAAAACTAAAGTCTTGGACCACAGCTAATTGGAGTGAAATACACGTGTTGCTTGTTTGTTGGGATGCAGCTGAGATCGTTTCCCCAGCACAGTTTTCTCACCAGCCTAGCTGAAACTTGTGCTTAACAAACCAAACCGTCACACAAGTCACTTCCTCAAGCAATCCTTTTTTTTCTCCCTCTAAAGATGAGCTGAAGTATATAATTAGTCATCAGCTTCCCTGCCTCAAAGCAAACTTGGAGACTGTTGCACTAATGACAGCCTCAAATTAGAGACTGAGAAGAAGGTAATTAGAATCATGTTGCCAAAAGAAATGACGAACAGATTGTGTGTTCAGGAGAGCATTTTGTAGGTACAGCTACAAATTAAGACCTCTGTGATGTCTGAGGAAACAGTGAGTCAGTGTGTTGACTCTTGCAGAAGGCTCAATTTCAATATTGTCACTGTGGCTTTGCATCTCTGCTAGAACTGCTCTGTGCCCTTGAAGGTTCCTAGCAACCTGGTGTATCACATCACAGGAAGCTGGATGGAAAGGTGAAGTGTCAAATGAAGTATCTTCCCCTTATTCCAGCCCTTCTTGGCATCCCTACTTCCTTTCAAATGTATGCAGTGATGCATCTTGGTCAATCCCATGGAAGAGTCATTCCTCTAAGTCCTGTTAACTGGAGTTTTCCATTTGGAAGACAATTTGGGAGCAGGTGCTTAAGGGTAAAGCAGGCCAAATAGCTTAATGCAAAAGGAATATGGTCCTTAGAAAAGGGTGCTGAGGTCTGTAAATTGTTGGAGACACCTGGAGACCGGTATTCTAAAACCCTAACCTGAAAGCTGACCTACAGCCTAGGCTCCAGGGGGTGTTCTGGCTGAGGGAAGAGTTTCATGCTCCATCACACCTCTAGGAAAACTCAGTTGTTCTTCACTCAGCATCCCATGAAATCTATTCCCTTGCTGCAGTGGTGGAAGGAGGCCTTTCAAATAGAAAAGGCCACTGGGGCCTCTGCTACAGTGTTTTTATCTGATGGCAATCCTACTCCTATTTTTGCACTCAATCCTTCTTACAGAGAAGGCACAGACCAGGATTTGCAGTGTCTCTTTTGCAGACAAGATGAGACATTGGTCCATGACAACAGGACCAATAACAAGAGGGGTCTTTACATAATTTTTTTCCCAGAGAAAGTTATGGATATACAATGTAGGCTGGAGAAAAATCATGCTTCTTCCACTTAAGGGCCTCTGGTAGCTCATTTGGTAACACAGGGCACTGTAATAGCTTGTAACAAAGAGGAAATGTAGAATCATAGAATTGCAGAATTGTAGAACCATTAAGGTTGGAAAAGACTTCTAAGATCATTAAGTCCAACCATCAACCTAACACCACCATGCCCATTAAACCATGCCACAAAGTGCCACATCTACGTGTGCTTTGAATACCTCCAGGGATGGTGACTCCACCACTGCCTTGGGCAGCCTGTTCCAATGATTTGCCAAGCACAGTAGCAGCACAAAAAGCTGAAAGAACTACAAGGTAACAGGGAAACCTTAATAAGGTGAATTTTCTAGTTGCTACCTAATTAGACTTGTAGCTATATCAAGGCACTTCCATTCTCTTAACAGATTTACGTTGCTGAAAGCTTCATACCCAAAGGTCCACTTCAAAATGTTCCTTCAGTTATTACCTAGGCCAGAATGAAGGGAGCAGGATTTTTCCATGCTTTCCATACTTTAGATCTTGTTGCTTCTGTTTTTCAAGACAAAAGACAGGCAGGAATGACAACAATGAGAGGAACAGGAGTATACGTTCAAGTATTAGTCGAAGACTTGTCATTGCATCTAATTTTATTCACAGCAAGGATTTTTTGCCTATATTTAGGCAACTCCCAAGCATCTCAGAAGACTCCACACATCACCAAAGACTTCATAAAATTTAAAATGTCACGAAAAGATGGACAGATGCATTTAAAATTAATAAGAGCAAAAAATGTTGCCACAGAACAAAATGTCGTGTTATTAAGGGTAATAGATTAGATGCCATTCTAGGAGAAGAATCTTGACTGTCTACGGTGGGATGCTATTCTTGGCCGTTCTTCTGGAGGCTGCTAGTATTGTGTCCAAGTGGATATTTAATCTTTTGTTTATGAGGAATACAAATGTTTCTCCTTGTACAGAGCCTGCTATCTTGGCATGGTGTGCCATTGTACCAGATAAGTCTGTTGGCATGAGTACATGCCCTTTTCTCTTGTTAAAGTCTCAAACGTAAGCAAAATGTTGGACTGCTCTGTTTCCCAGCATAAAATCAATTCTTTTGCTGACTGAATCCAAGCTGTCTCCTCATCACTTTGGGATGCAGCCATCAGAGCAAGAGGTCAGGAAGGATGCTTGCTTAGTGCTGTAATAACTGTGCCATTAATAAGCTAATGCCCTTAACATTTTTCAGATTTCTGTATTATTTTTCTTGTCATCTGATAGATACTGCTCATTTTGCCCTGATTCCTAAAGTCATTTTTCCCCTCTAAGCTAACGTCCACATCTCTAAAATCAAATGCCAATGGGTGAAAACTCTTAGGCTGACAAATGATCAAGAGCATCGACTCTCCTCCAAGTGGATAACACTCCAATGTGAGGTAACCTTCTACTTCCTGTGTTCACATTATACTACTGGCTGGTTCAGCCACCCAAGGAAAGCTGCCAGCTGTAGCCATTCTCTTGCTGTATAAGTTGCCAAATGCTTGGTCCGCCAGCTAGGACTTCCTTTGCCAAGCTCCAGTTGTGATGAGTTCCCCGGCATCGACCCAAGCTGAAAATAGGTGCAGTTGGATCTGTAGGCCTCTTTCTTTGTATTTATTCAGTGGGGGAGGAAAGCAATAGAGGAGGAAACGAAGCTGAGTTTTACGCAGACATTGTTACAAGTCACAGGAGAATCTCAAAAGGGCTGGAAGGAGACTTTGACTCAGATGGAAAAACCCTAGAATCCAGATGCTTATCCAGAAGCCTTTGATCTATCTGCATGGAAAATCTAGGTCAGGTTTTCAGGCTCTTCCTTGAAATTTTTGATGTTTTTTTCAGCCCTGCTTGAAAGGCATCCATCTCTGCATCCATCTCTCAACAAAATTAATAAACAAGGAAGGCAATGAGTAATTAAAATGTCTGAATGTTTGTTCAAATTCTGGATGTCTTTTGAGGTTTCTCTTATTTTGTAGCTAATTAATCTTTAATTATTACCAAGTTTATTCACAGTGGGTTTCCCAGGATGAACACAGAAAAAAAAGAATAGCAATCGTTCCAAAACCATAATGCATTTATTGAAAAAGCAAAATTCATTAATTAATGAATAGACTAGATGGGCAAAAGGAAACAGAGCAAATGTCATTACTTAGACTATGCTACAAAACAAAAAATTGTGAAAGGAACAAAGATCTCATTTACATATGATCAAAATTAATTTTCCCCTGGAAAGGATGATGACAATCAATTAAATGGTGTCAGCAATTATTTTAGAGGAATATATTCAATGCTGATGGGGAAAAGAGAGGGAAACAACAAGGAAAAGGAGGAACAGATCAGACAATACTATATCTAAAGGATTTGGGTGAGATTTTCTACCTACTGCTCTACCTGCCTAGAAAGTATGGCAGTTATGCACAGATTGCAGAAATGAAGGACCAATTCCTTTTGGTGAATTGAGCTAAAATGGCTTTTTCTTTCAAATTAGAAGGGATCCTGGAATGATGATTTCAGACACAGAACTCTACACTGCAAACAGCTAAATTTATGTTAAAAAATTGGCCCTTATCTGCAGCCATCAGAAGTTGAAGGGTTGACTCCGATTGTCTGCACCATATTGTACCATAAACTGTGTATGGGAAGTCTAGGAAGTGAGAGATGGGGTACTGCACAGTGCCATATGACGTGATCTCATGTACTGAACATTCATGAGGTGGCCAAGACACACATAGCTTTCACCATAAATCCATACTTCCCAGATATAGAGGCTATCCTGTTTTCTTCTCTCAAACTCCTCAGTACCTGATAGCAACAGAACCAGGTGGAAGGCAAAGTGTCACTCAATCTGATAGACATACAGTGCCACGTGACAAAAATGAGATCATGTCTCAGGAAGTGGTGGCCAATGGAGAAAGTAGGGCTGATCTTTCCCCTACCACTACTCTTGGATATACTTTTCATGTCCAGCAACATCAGAGATGAACATGGGAATGAATGTGGAAATCCTTTCTAAACTGGAAACAGAGGTCTGTATAGTCAAATCATGGAGGTAAGAAGGACATGGGATGTGTCCTTCAGTACAGCAAGACTGGCTGTACTAAAGATGTCCTTCTGGTGACCTTCTCCTTTCTAGCCTTTGGCACTGTTGTAGTTTCTCAGCTGGCAGCTAAGCCATGGGTTGAAATAAAGATGAGCGAACAGTTGGACTTGATGATCTTAAAGGTCTTTTCCAACCTTGTAATTCTGTGATTCTGTAATAGGTAAAACAAAAGCCATGAACTCAAGCAAAGCAAGACAAGAAATTCATTCCCCACGTCCCCTTGGAAGGCAGGTGTTCAGCCATCCCCAGGAAAGCAGGGCTCCATCAAGTGTAATGGTGACTTGTGAAGATAAACGTCATCACCCTGAATGTCCTCCCTCTCTTCCTGCTTCATCCCTCAGATTTATATACTAAGCATGATGTCATATGATATGGAATATCCCTTTGGTCAGATGGGGTCAGCTGTCCCAGCTGCGCCCCCTCTCAATTCCTTGTGCACCTCCAGTCCACTCACTGGTGGGGTGGTGTGAGGAGCCTTGACTGTGTAAGCACTGCTCAGCAATAACATCTCTATATTATCAACACTGTTGTCAGCATAAATCCAAACCACAGCCCCATCGTAACTACTATGAAGAAAATTAACTCTATCATAGACAAAACCAGCACAGTCACTAACTCCACCTCTCCTGATCTTAATGGGACAGATCCTAAGAACTTGCTGCTCTTCACAAGAGCCACCACAAAATGCCATGTTGATGCTCTCATTGGGAGATGTCTTTCACAGATGGATAAACACAGAGGCTTTCTCCAAAGAAATGGAGGACCAAAGAGACTATACTCAGTTTTATTCAAAAAATAGTATGAGAACAACAAACTGCATATCCCTACTACCAAGAATGTACCACACCCATCTCATTGCATCACTCCCAAACGTAACTAGACCTACAAAGAGAAATGTATAAATCTGTGTAAGGTTAGGCCACATACAGTGTGCTGCCTTTTGAGAATTACAAGCCAGCAGTGTGCCCTGGTGGCTAAGAGAGCCAATGGGATCCTGGGGGACATCAAAAGGAACTTGGCCAACAGGTCAAAGGAGGGGATCCTCCCCCTCTGCTCTGCACTGGTCAGGCCCTACCTGGAGTATTGTGTCCAGTTCTGGGTTCCCTGCTATAAAACAGACAGGGATCTCCTGGAGAGAGTCCAGCAGAGGCTACGGAGATGACTAAAGGACTGGAATATCTCTCCTATGAGGAAAGGCTGAAAGAACTCTGGCTGTTCAGCCTGGAGAAAAGAAGACTGAGAGGGGATCTTACTAATGTTTATCAATATCTCAAGTGTGGGACACAAGGGAAAATGCCCAGCCTCTTTTCTATAGTCTGTGGGGACAGGACAAGTGTCAATGGCCTCAAATTGGAGCACAGGGAGTTCCACACCAAGATGCGGAAGAACTTTTACCCAGTGAGGGTGAGGCAGCCCTGGGACAGGCTGCCCAGGAGGGTGTGGAGTCTCCTTCTCTGGAGATACTCCAGACCCATTGGGACGCCAACCTGTGCGCCCTGTCCTAGGGACCCTGCTTTGGCAGGAGGGTTGGACCCGATGATCTCTTGAGGTCCCTTCCAACCCCTGTGATTCTGTGATTCTGTGATTCACATTCACAAGACCAAGTAATCATATGAAGGTTTTATCTGGCAATATTTTTTCTCTATCAAAGCTAAACATTGTTTTCTCAGTGTTTTGACCTGAAGAGGAAACATAGTATAAATAGTGCTTCAAATTCACACGTGCTTTAAAAAAGTACTTTAATTTAAAAACATTAAAAAAGGGGGAAAAAAATCAAAGCCAACCAGACATTATTCAGATAGAATCAGAGAAAACTCAACAAAATATTTTGATTTAACTGGCAATAGCAGCAAAAACAAATGTCCATAAGATTGTACTTGTTTTCTTGGATATGTTTCTATGGTATGAAGTAAAATTATCACTAACTGCCAATTGGCTGCCAAAGTTACTTCCAGAAGTTCAAGTTTCTCAGTGGCTCTACTGTAACATTAAAGTGTGAAGTTTGCCCAAAGAGCCTCATCAGAGGAAGAGGGAGTGGGCTGGGTCTTAAATTACTGCACTTATAAGGTCTTAAGGAGGAAAATTATATATGAGGAGGTGGTGGAAAGTGTTGAAAAATTAGCCCAGGGAGAGTGCACTGATGACATCCAGGATTGGGATTAACAATGGGGCCCTGTTGTAATTTGGAAATAATGTACTCTGAGCAGCAGTGAAACTAAGGAAGTCTGACTTACAGTGGTTCTTTCCTGTGCAGATCCTCTGATGCCTATAAAAGGTAGAGTTATCCTTCTTTACATTAGAGGAATTATTAATAAGACTTCTCTCCACTTTTTGGGGAGGTTTTGCTACAAAATCTCCAGGGAATTCTGTACCTTTCAGACTGCATCTATCAAATTCTGTTGACACTAATTGCTGTTTTTAAAACAGGTTGTTGAGGTGAAGGATGTAAAGGCAAGATGAAGAGACATGCAAACAGATAAACAGAAACAACCAGACAGTGCTATTTGGTGCATTTTCTTAAGAAGCCAGAAAAAGTTAACATACTGTGACAGGTAGTGTTCATTCTGTGTTTTGTGTGAACAGGTAGATAAAATATATGAGTGGTGTACAGAGTCCTCTGTACAGAGACACTACTGCAAGCAATGAATAAGGCACTTGATACCTCAGCAAGTTTGCCAACACCAAGCTGTGTGGTGTGGTGGGAAGGGATGTGAAGCTGGAGGGAAGGGATGCAGTGCTGGAGGGAAGAGATGCCATCCAGCAGGACCTAGACAGGTTGGAGAGGTAAGACCATGAGAATTACATGAAGTTCAATGAGGCCAACATGGGATGGGTTGGGGAAATCTCAAGCATGACTACAGACTGGGTGAAGAATAGAGTGGAAGCAACCCTGGGGAGAAGTCCCAGGGGCTCCAGAAAAGCTGGAGAGTGGCTGGTGCCAAGGACAGGGAGGGACAGGACAAGGGGAATGGTCTTCAGTTGAAGGAGAAGAGATCTAGATTAGTTAATAGGAAGAAATCCTTCCCTGTGAGGGTGGTAAGGCACTGGAACAGGTTTCCCAGAGAAGCTGTGGATATCCCCATCCCTGGTAGTCTTCAAGGCCAGGTTGGATGGGGCTTTGGGCAGCCTGGGCTAGTGGAGGGTGTCCCTGCCCATGGCAGGGGGGTTGGAGCTAGATGGTCTTCAAGGTCCCTTCTAACCCAAACCATTCTGTAATGCTATGATTCTAAGTATAACCTGTTTCTAGACAAAAAATGCCTTGTGCACTGGATAAGAAAGGGTCATCTGATGTGCTCCCCACTGTCCCACCACAAGGAGTACGTGTCACTTGCCCAGGACATGGTGCAATGTTTTTCAGGTTTTGATTCCCTCCAAAAGCTCTGAGAACAACAGGACTTTGTAGTGTGAAATTTGAAGCAAGGGGCTGAGGAAATCTGGCATTTCCCCTGTTTGTAACTGTAGGGATCTGATTCCCCTCCAAACCATGAAATTATGAATGTGATGACTGCTGCTTGTTCCTATTTTAGGGAAGGCACAGAATCACAGAATCGTAGAGGTTGGAAGGTATCTCCAGACATCATCGAGTCCAACCCCCCTGCCAAAGCAGGGTCCATAGGACAGGGCACACAGGTCAGTGTCCAGATGGGGCTGGAATGTCTCCAGAGAAGGAGACTCCACCACCCCCCTGGGCAGCCTGTCTCAGGGCTTCCTCATCCTCACTGTGTAAAAGTTCTTCTGCATGTTGGTGTGGAACTTCCTATGTTCCAACTTGCAGCCATTACCCCTCATCCTGTCACCACAGACCATTGAAAAGAGGCTGGCCATTTCCCCCTGGGTCCCACCCTTCAGATATTGATAACCATTGATCAGATCCCCTCTCAGGCTTCTTTTCTCTAGGCTGAACAGCCCCATCTCACTCAGCCTTTCCTCACAGGGGAGATGCTCCAGGCCCTTCAGCAACTCCATAGCCTCCACTGGACTCTTTCCAGGGGATCCCTGGCTTTTTTATATCAGGGAGCCTAAAACTGGATACAAGTCAATCTACCTTTTCGGTCTTTGGAGGTGAAAGTAAGAGCTGCATGGCTGAGACCTGCAGGATAAAACATCTCTCTACTTGTCAGTATGGGAACCATGCCATCCAGACACAAAACCAACACAGAAGCCATAAAGAATTGCTATTAAGATACTTTGTCATGTAACTTAAACACTGAGACTTCATATCCTAGTATGTACTACTAAGAATGGAACAACCCAGTGCCAGTTGGCCAGACTCAGAGAGACTCATGTATGCTACATGTTACAAACACCACAACTCCCATGTTATGGGCTGAAAGTACCTGAAAGGTACAGAAAGCCCAGAAGGTGCTTTCATACTGGTTAAACGAACAAACCTGGTTCTGTCTCACATCTTAGAAGGGACAGAAATGTCACAACAAAAGTCTATTGCACATTTCTGGTTTTGGATTCCAGTTTTATTCCATTGAGAATGATGGGAGTCAACAGGGCAGGGTAGAGTCATGGCATAGCCCTCAACCTCATATTTATCCTCACTAAAATCTTTCATAAAATCAACATATTGTAACTCAGAAACACCTCCCTCTTAGGCTGTAATTTTCTCAATGGTAATTAGAAAGATGGGGGGTGATGTTAGTTCCCAACATCCTACCAGTAGTGTGAGGATGGGAATACAGGAGTGGCTTGATGACTTGATGGAAGAACTTTATCCTGTTGCTAACAATGGCAGCGAGGTGATAGAAGGAGGATGGTGTCTGTGGGTGTCTATGTTTCTACAGGGTGAAACTATGAACTAAGGATGAAGAAAGGTTTTACAGTTAGCTTCAGAGAAAGACTTGCAGCTTCCTCAGAGAAGGGTATTATAAAAACTTATCAAATGAAGGTCTGACCTGCACATACCAGCTAAGCCTGACACCTTCTGCATTCAAACACAAGCCTCAGCCACTCTAAGGATCACTGAATAACAGACATAGCAGGCTGTTATTTTTGGGCTCATAACCTACATTTTAAGAGCCTAATACATTCACGTGTGCCAGCAGGAAGGTTGCTGGGTTGGTCTGCCAGTCCTATTTTGGGGTGCAAAATCCCCTTCACTGGAGGAAAACAATTTCAAATGCTTCAAAAGAGATTTTTTTTTTTCAATCTAAAAGGGAAAAAGCCTCACTAAGAGATTGGATCAGATTCCTCACTCAGCAAAGGAAAAACAAGATGACATCCAAACCTCTTAAGTCTTTTCACACATGGAAAGCTAGGCAGCCAAAATTCTCCTTCATCATTTCCACATTCAGCTTTCCACACACTGAGAGTTACAGAATCACACTTTTTACATAAAAAACCCTTCACAAGAAAGGAAAAAAAAATAGTAGTAGAAAATCACATACATATCATACATCTGCCTGTCTTTTCAAGAATTCCTGTTGGTTTCTTTTTTCACTTCCTATAAAAAGATGTTGTCTATGAATATGGGAAGTAGCATTGCCTGCTGCTCTGCAGTTACCTGACCTTACCCCACGTTTGCTGAGGTCAGTGGTGAACTTCTCACTACCTATATGGAGAACAAAATTTCACTCTTTTCAGTTATTTCATATATACTGGTTACCAAGTTTCAGAGTTCTGGGTATGTCAGTATTATCCCAGATAATGTAATGTTTGTGTTTTTGCCATTCAAAGCCTACTCATTCTTCCACATTAACATTTTTGCTGCGTTCTTCATTCTAAATGATTAGCAGAAGTTGGTGGGATGGGGAAAAGCTGTATTTATACATTCATTTGTTATTCATATAATCAAATTATTTTCTATGGGATTGCTACTTCTTTCTTGTGCTGTGACAGCCTGATCAGAACTGCCATCGTGTGTCATGGTGATGGAGTGAGCAGAGAAG
Source organism: Zapornia atra (assembly GCA_013400835.1). Taxonomy (NCBI): domain Eukaryota; kingdom Metazoa; phylum Chordata; class Aves; order Gruiformes; family Rallidae; genus Zapornia; species Zapornia atra. Next base: position 176,333 of record VZTU01027155.1, on the reverse strand, counting down.
GCTTTCCACACAAGCATCTTATGGCAAGGAAGTTGGGTCTTGTCAAAATCAGCAGTAATCCAACAGGGGTTTATAAAACTTGACATTCCTGAATTTCCACACAATGAAAAATCTTCAATCCACCAGAAAATGGGGAAAATTTGGATCAGTATGAACAGAATATTGAACTGTGACGCTAAGGCTTTACTTATAGGATGGATGATGTCCCAATTCCCATGATATAGATGGGATACAGCATTGGAACACACTCATACAGCTGTTTGTAAGCATACACATTCACATCTATCAGCAGTGAAGCACCTGAAAAAAATCAACAGCTAATTTCCAAGTTAATGGCATTTTAAAGGTAAAAACATATTCATGATATTGGCAGGGTTTTGTAAAGCAACTTAAATTGATATTTAAATCTAAGAAAATTCTGGAAAATCTGGCAGTGCTAGTAAACTGGGATTTCTTGTACTTTCTGGTTGTTTTGGATTAGGGGTTTGGGTTTTTTTCAGCATAGAAATCAATCACCTTTTCGTGTTCTTTCCATGGATCAAAATCTCTGCTCCTTTCTAAACTCAAAGAGATTGGTAAGCTTTGAAAAATTCAGGGGCCCCACTCAGGTCCACACCAGCACATTTGGAAAACTTTACAACCCGTTTTGGTTCTGAGAAATCATCCTGATAAGCAGAAAGCACGGATTTGGCAGGGCAAGATTATATTTAAGGCATAAAACATCTAGCAGGTGTCAGTCGGTTTTTTTGCTGCTTTTTTCCAGTTTGCATAGTGCTGTGGTGGGGTTATCTGGGCACTTCTTGCAATTTTGCTAACTGCTATGAGCTCCTTGAGAGCAGCCCTGCTGAGAAGGACTTGGGTGTTATGGTAGATGAGAGACTGAACATGAGGCAGCAGTGTGCTCTTGCAGCTTGGAAGGGCGAGGGGATCCTGGGCTCCATCAGCAGAGGGGTGGCAGCAGGGACAGGGAGGGGCTTGTCCCTCTCTACTCTGCCATCTTGAGGCCCCATGTGGAGTCCTGTGTCCAGAGCTGGGGCCCCAACACAAGAAAGATGTGGGGCTGTTGGAGAGGGGTCAGAGGAGCCACGGAGATGATCAGAGGGCTGGAGCACCTGCCCTACAAAGAGAGGCTGAGGGAGCTGGGCTGGTTCAGCCTGGAGAAGTGAAGGCTGTGGGGGGACCTCATTGCAGACTTCCAGTGCCTGAAGGGACCCAAGGAACAGGAGGGGAATCAGCTCGTGGGAAGGGCAGAGACTGGCAGGACAAGGGGGTTGGAATAAAGCTAAAGGAAGGAAGGTTTAAATTTGATATTAGGGGGAAGTTTTTTACAGAGAGAGTGGTGAGGGGCTGGAACAGGCTGCCCAGAGAGGGGGTGGGTGCCTCATCCCTGGTGGTGTTCAAGGCCAGGTTGGCTGGGGCCCTGGGCAACCTTGTGTAGCTCCAGGCCTGGAGGTTGGTGGCCCTGCCTGTGGCAAAGGGGTTGGAACTTTATGATCCGTGAGGTCCCTTCCAACTCAGGCCATTCCATGATTCTATGATTCTATGTTTCTATGAGTCTTGGCCGTGAACTGCTACATGGGAATACTCAGATAGTGCCTGGAATAGAAACAGAAGTTAACTGTCATTTCCAGATTTGCTGTGCTACATCAAAATTAGCTCTATGCAGAAATTTATCTGCAGGAAATCAAAGTAACTTAATTGGAGTGCTAATGACTCTGAAATCACCGGCTTAAATACCAGAGGAGCTTCTGGGGAACATTTCCCAGAAGTTGGAGACCTGACTGCAAAAGCATCAAAAAATAGGTTGCACAAAGTAACTCCAAGGACATTTCTGATGGTAAAAGGTTCCCTTTGTATGCAGGGTTCAGTTTTACATTGACGGAAATGCTAAGTGTAGATCCCCCAGACACAGTCTTCCTGTGTCTGGGGGATCTGTGCTCCAACTACAGCCAGCACAGATCCAGGCAATACCAGGAGCAGACCCCAAAGTGACTGAGGTCATTTACCAGGGGGTATTGATCCCCCCACAGTTTCATGCCCATAGGCATTTGGCAACATCAGAGATTCACCAGGATTTTTGAGATGTCCTGTTGGGTCTGTAGACACAACACCATCTGAGGATGGAAGGTGGAAGCCACATGAAACATCCAAGGGTAGCAAGTGGCACTAGGCATTGATATTTAAGCAGATTAATCCTGACTTAAATGATGTTGCATCCATTAGTTCCACCATCTGACACCCAGATTGGGAAATCTATCCAAGAATCCTTCCCAGTGTTAACCTGCCAGTTTTCACACGCCGACGAGAGAGCAGGGACCTGTGCCATGTGGAGAGCCAGCTGGAAGTCCTGCAGGTGTCTTAAAACCTTTCAAACAGCTCAAGACACCTTCCTTTAGTCAAATATATTGCCCCAACCCTGCCTGTGACATTGCAAGAGGCATCTTCCCTTTTGTTCGGATGAGCTGTGCCATTCTGTTCACTTACACTCAGCAGCAGTCCTGTGTCTATTAGTGTATTATGCTGAAAATTTGCTGTAATGGATGATGGATTTCAATGGAGCACTATTTCTGTCAAGTGAAACCTCAGTGTCAGCTGAGCAGTTTCCAGCCTCTGACTTCTAATAATAAGCACTTTTCACCAGCTTAATTCATTAGATGGGGAACGAGGATCAAAGACACAAAAGAAGTTGCAGCTTAAAAAAATAATAAATATAAAAGCCATGGCTTCCTATTTTTCTTTTCATTTGAGCCATCACATTTTCTGTCACTGGGTTTTCTGCATGAGCCTTGAAAGATGGTACAAACTTCTAAAAATGTGAACACCCAAAGAGCACCAGCCCTGAGTGAGCGCAAGCATGTAGGAGGGAAGGGAGTCTGAACATGCAATTAAGGAACAGTGCCCAACTTTGTGCTGTCTCCTTCTGGAAGCTCCAGATTGACAGGTCAAAAGGCTTTCTTATAGACTGCATTGCAAAAAATAGCCTGATCTTTGTGAAAGGAGTGACTTCACAGAGTGAGGTCTCTTGCCTTGCAGGGGGAAGAGTGCAGCAGTGAGAAAATGTTCAAAATTATCCCAAAGAGGAGGATAAATCCATCTCTTGCTAGCATGACAAGTATCTACCTAATTATTTCTATCTTGGTTTTCAGGTGCCTGACTCCTGTTGTTTGTAATGAACATGGGAAGGCAGGCATTGCTCACAATGAGAGCAGAACAGAAAATATGTTCTCATATCTCTCGAAATACTACGTTTATGTCTATCAATCTTGTTTTTCCAACTTGTCCAGAGAGGTGTCACTGTAAAGCAAAAGTGAAGATGATCTCTGAGGTCCTGAAATAGCTTGAAGAGCTATTAGGAGGATCCATACATGAAAATCTAAGCAACAGCACTTTGTTTCTCACCCTTTGAGTGTATTTCTATAAAGCACAACATTACCTTGGCAGTGAACATTCAAAATTGTTCAGTCTTGCCTTTTATGATTAAGTCTAAACCCCTGCCTTCTGGACTCAAGTGCCTGAACAAGCAGTTCAGACTCAAGTTTTCAATTCAATGAAATGAGCAGGACCAAATGAACACCTGGGCTTCTAACTCCCTCTTTATTCAGGAGACTAAATGCCTTCTTGGATCTTAACTTAGGTGTAATTGTTGCAGAGAATTGCCTGACAATATGACTTTCCTGAAACTCAAAACCCAGAAGCCAAAATAATGGGGAGCAGCACTAATAAAAGCAACAAAACCCCTACTCATTTTTGATTTATTTTTACAGATAAATTCCTGATTTCCCAATACTGATGGATGATGGTGATACTATTGTAAGAATTTAAGATAATAAGTCTCTGTTATAAAGTGGGACAGTTAAAAGCTCCAGTGCTATTGCTATTAAAAATAATAACTTTGAAAGCCACAAGCAATGGAAATGACTGCATGACATTTAAAAAACTCCAAGGTAAACAGATTTTGCACTTGGATCCATTAACCTTCTCAGTTTAAACTACACAGAGCTGTACTTCAACCTGACAACCACAACAACGAAACCAAGAAGAAGTGAGCTCCAAAACAGATGGGAAACTGAAAAATGTAGCCTTCATCTGGGACCCATGCTCTGAGCAAATGTAGTGTTGCAAAAGCTGAATGCTCTGAAAAAAACAGATCACAGACATTTCACCCCTCTAAATCCTGGGATGTTCTGGACATGATGCAGTCTCCATGTATCCAACAACATTTAATAACACACCCTCTTCTAAGAGTCACTTTGTGAAAATCATCCAGTTAATGTTAATGAGGTATTGTAGATATTGAGAGACCAGTGTTCCCTTTGAAGCTGTGGAAAGAAACAAAGCCAATTAATTGGTCTGGTCTGTTTTGAGGTACAGCTTCTTGAGAGGGAGTGAGCCAACATCACTGCTCACTATTTCCAGATGGGTAAGGTACGCTTCACTCCTTCCACCCACTCCCATCACCCACCCACACTGCTGGCCACACAGTTGTGCCTCTTACCTTGAGCCAACTTTGCATTCACCAGATTCCTCCATGAGACAGGTTAATACTGAAACATCAGGAAATGAAACTAGGGTGGAGGAAAAGGAGGTAATTATTGTGCTGTTTTAGTGAGTTAAATCAGCTCTGCAGAGAGTTGAAGGAAGCAGAAAGGATGGGGAGGACTAGCCTGGAGAAGAGGAGGCTGAGGGGAAACCTTATCACCACCTACAACTACCTGAAAGGAGGTTGTAGAGAGGTGGGTGATGGCCCCTTCAGCCAAGTAACAGGAGATAGGACGAAGGGAAATGGAACACAGTTATGCCAAGGCAGGTTCAGATTAGATGTTAGGAAAAAATTTTTTACTAAAAGTGTTGTCAGGGCCTGGAACAGGCTGTCCAGGGAGGTGGTATACTCACCATCCTTGGATATGTTTAAAAAAAGAGTGGATCAGGTACTTAGGGATATAGTTTAGCATAGGATGGGAACGGTTGGACTCGATGATCATAAAGGTCTTTTCCAAGCTTGTGACTCTGTGATTCTGTAACTACCTGGCTGACAGTAGGACAAAGCAGGAGCTGAGGTAGTGGTACACAACCCAGTGTTTGGTTTTATGATATTGGCTGAGACATTCCTTCTACAGGCTACAAGGATCAGCCAACGTCAGTGACTGATGTTGGGCAAATCCATACGTACAATTTTGGCTGGGTCCCAAAAAACTTTGGGACCTTGTGGTTAAAAAGGCAATATCAATGGGAGAAGATTTGCTCTTGTATTTCCTGATTTGCAACAGTTTGATGTCTCAGTTACACGAACATGGCAATATGGTCACAAATCAGGCACCTGTTACTAAAAACAAAGATTGGCTTCTTAGTGTTCTCAGCTTTCATTGCAGGTACTTAAAAAACTTGTCTCCTTGTCACTTGCTATTGAAGTACACTCTTTCTGCAGACTAAATTGATAGGGCCCTTGCAGCTCCTATTAAATCCTTAGAAGCAATTGCTAGGGCAAGAAAAAAATTGCATCAAATGGCAATGACAGGAAGGTTAAGGAGCAAGAAAAATTTGGAATTCAACCAGAAAATGGAAATAATCACTCAGTATCTGAAAAAAAAATGCTGGGCAACCACTGAAAACCATGAATAAGCAAGGACAGGAAGGAATATTTTGCATGTCACCAGAAAAGCAGCCAGGCTACAGGGCTGCATTGTACATGTTTTCATACCCTGAACATGAGAATGTGCTGCACAAATCTTGTTCTCTGGAAGCTGGTGTGATTTGCACCCACTGGTTCTCAGGAAGGATACGTCCTGGTATTGGCAGAGTAACGGGATCAAGTAAGGTCCCTGGTATGTCAGCCCCACCTGTTGGACTGACCATCAATAAGAGCTGCCAAAGCCTTACCAGAAGGGTGACTAATCTATGCTGGAAATGTCAGAGAACGTTCCAGGCCTTGTTGTTTTGAAGTTGCAGAAATTTGTTGGTATTGTATATATTTTCTAGTTGAAATCAAGCTTCTTGGAGACCTTAATAAAGCACGTTACATGTCATCACATCAGCTTAAAGTTGTCTCTGATTTTTTCCCACGGAATTAGAGCATAACAACCACCTACCTCTCTTGTGTCATGTCTTCAACAACACCAGAGAGTGTTGTGTCAGGCTGGACAGCAGGGAGGTGTGCAGGACAAGCCAAAAATCATTACAGAGGAGTCCTTTTGTGAGGATCCCAGCAGGGAGCATGCCATGCAGGTGTCTACTGCAAGTTGAAGACCAAGTTTTGGAGACGAACAAGAAGCGAATAGTGCAAGGCTTAAGAAAGCTGTCCTCCAACAGGTCCTCCTAGTAAAGAAATGATTCTGGGATGGGTGATGCAATACAAGTTTAGGCAATGAATGAAACATCCTAGGGGGCCCTTTTCCCACTTCTGCCACTGATGTAAAGATGCGACTTCAGTGAAGCTCGTTAGACCTATTGTGCTTCTGATCCTTGTTTGATAACCCTTCTGTATCTTGAGGTATGGATGAAAAGATAGAAATTATGCCACACTGAGACATGATGAGGGGAAGGCTCAGAGGCTGTCAGGAAAATATCTGACAAGTACACTGGGAACAAGAAAGCCTCTTCATCTGGGAGGGAGGTGGTTGAGTCACCTTCCCTGGATGTGTTCAAAAAACGAGTAGATGAGGTACTTTATTTAGGGATATGTTTAGGATGAGAATGGTTGGACTTGATGATCTTCAAAGGTCTTTTCCAACCTTGTGATTCTGTGATTCTGTGGTCTGGATTAAACTGGCACAGGCCAGCTAAATCCAAACAGTCCAAGTTCTTGCAAGGGAGTACCTTAAATAACATGAAGACTTTAATAACCAGAGAAATGACGATATCATGTGCTGTCAGAGCGGACATGCTCTTCTCTTGATATTTCCTGTAGCTTTGTGCCCATGAGCATCTCCGTGGTTGGCCTGTCATTGCAACACATGTTCAGAGAAAGTTGTCAAAGAGGCCATGAATAATCCAGGGGAAAGTCAAACTAGACAGAGATAAAAATCAATGTAAATTCTTCCAAATGAAACCCATCTTTCATTACTTATTTTAGAGTTGCATTCCTGCTCTCATCTCTCATAATGCCCATAAAGTCACAAAAAATCTCGACTTTGTAGTTCTGCCCTATCTTAGACATTCCAAAAACTCAGCTTCCTGCAGATCATTTTGGTAACCATGATTTATTCACTCCTTGCTGTCTTTGGACAAGTTTTCCCCATCATGAACCATTTTGATGCCACAGCATACCAGGTTATCAAGCGTTAGCTAAGCCCTAGAAAATGGGTTGTTCACATCTTCCTCATCTGCTGCAGGCATAAAGCAAGGTCCATTATTTTAAATGCTTTGCATTTGGACTCCATATACTAAAGCTTTAGAGAACATGCCAGCAAATTGTTACTCATGAGATAATGTACAGGCTGGGGGATGACCTGCTGGAGAGGAGCTCTGTGGAGAAGGACCTGGCGGTCCTGGTAGATGACAGGTTGGCCATGAGCCAGCAGTGTGCCCTGGGGGCTGAGAGAGACAATGGGATCCTGGGGTGCATCAGGAGGAGTGTGGCCAGCAGGTCAAAGGAGGGGATCCTCCCCCTCTACTCTGCCCTGGTCAGGCCCCACCTGGAGTGTTGTGTCCAGTTCGGGTCGCCCTGCTATAAAAAAGACAGGCATCTCCTAGAGAGAGTCCAGAGAAGGGCTACAAAGATGATTAAGGGGCTGGAACATCTCCTGTATGAGGACAGGCTGAGAGAGCTGGGACTGTTCAGCCTGGAGAAAAGAAGACTAAGGAGGGATCTTATTAATATTTATAAATATCTTAGGCATGGGATGCAGGGGGAAATGGCCAGCCCCTTTTCAGTGGTCTGTGGGGACAGGACAAGGGGCAATGGCTGCAAGTTAGAGCATAGGAAGTTCCACACCAACATGGGGAAGAACTTTTCCCCGGTGAGGGAGCCCTGGGACAGGCTGCCCAGGGGGGTGTGGAGTCTCCTTCTCTGGAGACATTCAAGACCCATCTGGACAGCTGTGCAATATGAGCTAGGGAGCTGCTTTGGCAGGGGGGGCGGACCCGAAAATCTCTCAAGGTCCCTTCCAACCCCTATGATTCTGTGATTCTGTGATTCTCACTCATATGTAACCATGTGAACGTGCATCATTGTTTATATGAAGGATGTGGGCAGAAATTATAAAAAATAAAAGAAAGTAGTTTGTGATTTCAATCTGGGTATTTAATGAATCTGGGAAGGAAACACTGAGCTGATGAAAGCACTTGCATACTCCAGTAAATAAAGATTTGTCTAAGAGTCCGGAGATGTGAGCCGTAGTTATTGCTCCATCAATTACAATTTATATAGTTTGAGTGAGTCTCTTAATCCCTTTACCCTTGATGGTTTTCACCCATAAAATAAGGACAATGGTAGTCATTCATTCATTGTTGTGAAACATTGAAAGACCTCTGAGCTGAAATAATTGGGTTACTGTCTCAGGGAGACCACATACGCAACTGTCTCCTCCTAACCCAGAGAGAAAGACACAGTGCTTACACATCCACTAACGAATAAAACAGGCATAGCCTGGACATAAGCACAGCCATGGTTTTCTGAACTTGTGAAGATCCCTTCCTCAAGAGGTAGCAGGAGCCAGGGACAAATCCCAAAAAGCAGTTTGGATGTGGCCCTTTTCTTTTCTGGAGGGAAGGGAGAGAAAGAGTTTCTGTGTGTGGGCATGAGTCATGATGTGTAACTTGGCCTCAAGGCCAGAAAGCAGGACCTGAAGTGTTTTATTTACCGTATAATGAAGTGGGAAAGGGATAGAGAGAGACGCATGGGAACTAAATACCACGGCCTCGAGTTAAAATGTCGGTACAATTGCATACCGCTAAGTTTCACTGGCCTTTCCTATGACCTTGGGCAGCACCTTGTGCCTCTCCTTCTGCACTTGGTCTATCCTGCCTCTCAGATGCCTTGGAAAAGGTCCTGAAGCTCAGCAACTGAGTCCAAGAGCCTTCTGTCTCTGAAGCCATCCGGTAATACCACTGCTTTCCTTCTCTACCAGGATGACTTGCAGTGGTGCAGATGAAGGGAGGAGACAATGGCACTCCACACTGTTACCCGACCAGTTCTCTGCTTGACCCTCCAAGATACTCCCTCTCCTCTCACCATTTGCACTGACACCTCTGCCACACTGTAAGGTATCACCCTGCTCCCTCCACCCTCCAAGAACTTATTTACCACGTTGGTTGTCATTTGCTTTTGATACAAACACCCTACTTCTTCTGTTTCCCACTTGCTTCTCTCATCACCTCCCCTATAAAGAGAAGGAATCCAGATATTGGGGAATACACCGTACATGTGTAGACTTGTAGCAAGAAAAGTCTCCTTTGCCCCTGTTTCTGGGCTCTGCCACCTTGAACACCTCCTCAGGCCTCCTCCCATTCTGCCTTGCTCCTCTCCTCCCTTATCTTTGTCTGACAATCTCCATCCCCTCTTTCCAGGCACACATAGACACGGCAGCAGCAGTAGCATCTGGCAGAGCAGAAAACTATCTCCTCCCGCCCAGGACCCTCTTTTTCTCCCATCTTCCTCTCCTTTCATGCAACTCTTGGCATGTTCCTAGGTTTTTAGCTTCCAGCAAGAATAAACTCTGCATCCATTCAGTCGGAGCGGATATGGAGTCAGTTCCTAAGGGTTCTCCAGTTTCTATTTATAAATCAGCCAGGGTATTATTATTATTTCTGGGGTTGAAAAAACAGAAGAAAGTATGCCCTATTTGTGTAGATTTGCTGTCCTGGAACATTTTGGGTGTCTTTTGTAAATCCGCTCACAACCAGCAGACCAGGCCTGCTGTGGCTGCAGCAGAAAGAAGAGGCAAACTCAATTAGAAGTCGAGTCATGATAAATTTTCTGTTGCCATTGGCTAGCAGACTTGGATAGGAGAGCCAGCCATCTCTGGTGCCAAGAGGAAATCTGACACAGATGACAGTCTGACTTCCAGCACCTAGAAAAAGAGGGCCAGCCAGCCCTGTGTGTGCATATGCTTTTTTCTTCATGAACTTTCATATGTTTTAAGAGGGGAATCCAAGCCTCAATACACTCTCACTTCTGTGCATAGGAACAAAAACACTCCTGGAAGGGGTCAAGGAGAAACACTTCAGATGTCCTGCTGTATCCAGGATCCCTTTGTCCACCTTCCCAGCCTCCCTTTATTTTTTCACATGAAGTGACCTGAGAGGAACTTGCCTGCTGATGCTATTTTCCCCTCCCTGAGCTCGTGGCAGATTGACAGTGGTTCAAATTAGACTGGGACACAGTGTCTGGTGAATATTGCCAGCTGTTCTGCTCTCCTACACACACGGCCACAGGTGGACATTGTATTCCAGTAGCTGTCCAGTGCATCAGGCCACGAGTCTTTTCCTGTCATCAAACGGCATTAGCTTCCAAAGTTTTCAAAGCTGATTCAAACCTCAGACTCAAGATTCCAAGCCCCAGAATATGGGGCTGAATTTCAATCCCTTTTCTTGCCTAAGTAATCTCATTCCTGGTGCAAAGGCAAGTTCATTGAATAAGAAGCAACTTGTTGGCTGTAAAGGGGAAAGAGTTTGACTTTTTAAGTGTTCGGGCATTATTTGACTGAGGTGTTTATGACTACCATTCAAAATTGTGATCCCCCTGTGCAGTACGAATGCATAGGTATAATTCCTATAGTACTGTACTTAATATTTAAAAATGTATATATGTATGTAAACCAAACTGTATGGAAACATAGTGCCTATAGACTATTACATTTCCCACACTGATAGTTTTTCCTGGGACCTGAAAGGTCTGAAATGGATAGGGAAAGTTAGGGGTTTTTTTTCCAGCTAAATGTTTTCTGGACAGAAAATGCAGTCCTGTAAAACTGAAATGTCCTGAAGAAGACAGTAAATGTACTGATCAGAGTCTGCTTGGTAAATTATATTGGAATATTTTTGTTTTCCTGGTGTAAGCTACTTCATTTCCCATCAGTTCAATAGTATTGTCCTATTAATGCATTGCTTTATGGGAATTATAGTTCAAAATCTCATTCACTCTTGCAGAAATAATGCACTAGAAGACTTTGCTTACCATGTGCTTACTATAAGGCATGCATTCTTTTGACAAAGCTTTACTTTGTGCATGTCAAGAGATGTAATCTAACCAGAAAGCCTTTCTCCTACAAAAAGAAGAAGATTCAAACCATTTTGGACACTCTAGCTCTGACATACCACATCAGAAGAACACAGTTTAATGATGAAAAAGTCCCATACAAAGGTTCATTTCAACAAGTCAAAATTAGAGCATTTCATTTTCAGGAAGGTTAAAATGTTTCTCTTCAAATGAATTATTGGGAAAACAGGGTGATATTTTTCATTGAAATTTCTCATACTTTCTGACCCAGCCAAAAAAATGACAAAAGCTCCAATTCTTTTGCTAATAATGGCTCAAAAGCAAAGAGTGGCTGGAAATTTCCAAATCTCTATTTGAGAATTCACTAGATGGGAATACTAATTTAATGCAAGATGATTCATGTACTTGGATGGCTTCACCACTGGGGATTCACACCATTAACACCAAACAATGGAAGTACCATTTTTGTTGCCTATTTAAACAGAAAAGATGCTGTCTCCCTCTGCAAAGATTATCACCATCAAATACTCTATGAAATTATTGTAAACCATGCTTTTAAAACTGGGAATAGTATCAGATATATTTTTTCCCCATAAATGGTGGTAGTACAAACATAGCTACTATCATTATTACCATTATTATTATTATTATTATTATTAAACAAAATAGAGGTAGAAAGGACAGCATGCTAAAACTGAAACTTAATCCTTTTTTTGTTTCCTTATGCTTTTAGTGTTCATTGATTACCTACATCAAGCTGGAGTGTCTACTGCTCTGTGGAGTTTTAGACACGGGAAAATCTTTAATAAACAAACAAGTCTGGAGCTTAGGTTGTGTAGAAAAATGTTCTTGTCCTTTTTAAAGATGTTCTTCCACTTTGAAGCGTGTTGCAATTACATTTCAGGGAAAAAAAAAGAAAGAAGATAGCAAAGAAGAAATTAATCCTCAAAATTGCCATTTTTTCTTTTTGAAGAGCTAAAAGTTTAGGATCCTCTCTGAGATGAATGAGAGCAATCAGTCTGTTGTATATTTTGAAAGAGAGGTAAAAGTATGATCTCAGTCAGGGTTATTCATCCAGCCTGATAAGAAATGACTTGGCAAAGAACAGGATCTGCCTACCTAAAGAACATTTATAGGCCATTTCAGAGATTAGGCTGTGGATATTGTCTAATTGCCATAAACTAATTTCCCTGTTTCCATTAAGTATTGGGGGCTGTATGACACTGCACTCTAATCATTTCCTAGAAATCTGATAGAGCCTGATAAGTGGACCTGGCCTCTCAGATTGAATGACAGGTGCAGTGTGACTTGCAAGCTTTATTTAGACCTGTCTTTTTCTAGCCCAGCTCCTAAAACCCCCCTGAGGTGCCACAGCAGCTCTGTGCAGATGGGAGGGCCACCTTCCCACCAGTCTTACTTTACAAATGACAGAGTCACATTTCACAAATAATGAGACAAAGACCAGCATCCGAAATTTAGTTGGATCTCCCTCCCAGTCTCCCTTAATTCACAGGGGATTGGTCTCTAAAAGGTGTTTACAAGTGTGAGTAGATGAGTAGATGTTTAAAGCAGATCACGGACTGAAAATTTACAGACGTCCATCCCACATCATCAGCCACAGCATGCTTCCTACTGCCACTGGAAAAATCTTAGAGGTCTCATCCTTTTCTATTTCCTTTTTTAATACTAAGCCCATCATAAAGCCCCCTTTGATGCAGAAAGAGGCCTTCCCTTGATGCAGGAAGAGACGTACAGAATTGCAAGCCTTAGTGGTGTTGAACGTCGGGAACATAGTCCAAAGATCCAGACTACATCTCAGAAGATGATGGAAGAAGGCAAAGGAATTAAAACAAACTAACAAAAAAAAACCCCAATCAAAAAACTAACAAACAAACAAACAACAACAACAACCCCAAAAAACAACCCCACAAACATTGACTTTTTACTGACAATCTGATCTGGTGAGAAAATACCTTCCTGACTTCAGATTTCTTATTGGCATGATGAGGAATGTGTCAGCAAGGAGCACTCATCAGGCAACTGCAAGATGTTCATACCAGCAAGTGTACCCAGTGTTTATCTGTAGCAGTTCTTAGATGCTTACCAAGAAGAAAAAAAGAGGTTCTTCTCCCTTCAAACCAAGATACCCGTGAAGAGAATACAAGTCCTTTTCTGACTCCTGAAGGGAACCTGTGGAAAGTCAGGGCAGTGAGTTCAATATGATAATCTATGTGATAAACAAATGTGATTAGCAAATAGCAATGATATCGCTCTTCAAAGTCTTCACTCAGTCAGATGCCTAATCACTCATATCACAAATATCAAATACCAAGTTCATTCAGTGCCTTCCATAGACTTTTCACAGTCCTTTTTAAAACATGTAGACACCTTGTCCCTATAAATCCCCAGAACTTCACACTACTAATGGCTGGAAACCTAATTTCCAGTCTCAGCTTGTTCACAGTCAAGTCTGTTCCCTCCTATATCCTGCCTGCTGGCTTAACACCTGGGTCAGTGGGTCCAATGTCGTCATTTCATCTGGGAATCACGAGTGTTTTAAAAACAGAACTCAATGATCTGATGGTGGAGCTGAATTCTGATGGAGAAAGAAAGTCCCTTCATCAATATTCACTTTGTTTCTAGACAGACAGGCACCTGGGCAAATTGTCACGTCTCACATCACCTGCTTGGGTGATGGTATGAACCTGATGGAGAACCACACGCTCCACTGAACCAGCGCTGAAGGGGTCATTGCTTCTGGCACCATTGGGGGGGCCAAGATCACACATTTTTGTGCAATTGTAGATGCTTAGGTGAACACCAACACTGATTAATTATACATGGAAAGAGCCACACACCCCCCCTTCTCCAGCTTGTAAAGTCATGGGTACATTTGGTATTGAGTGGTTGATGAGGAGGAAAGGGAGCACAGTTTGTCCTTTTTGCTTGTTAGGATCAAACCAGCACATGTTCCACAGCACTTAACCTCAACCACAGCAGAGAGGTCAACGCTGTGACTGTCATAAAGATCAAACTACCTTTCTGCAAGGGAATAGATGGCCTTCATGCTAATCTGCTTGGGATGGAGCCATGCTTTCTGAACAGAGCTGAATCAAGATGGATTTCAGCTGGATCATAGAATCATAGATTGTGTTAGGTTGGAATGGACCTTTAAAGGCCATCTAGTCAAATCCCCTTGCAGTAAGCAGGGACATATTTACTAGATCAGGTTGCTCAGAGCCACATCCAGCCTGACCTTGAATATATCCAGGGATGGGGTCTCCACTACCTTTCTGGGAACCCTGTGCCAGTGATCTACCACTCTCATATTGAAGATGCCCTGGATCCAGTTAGGAAGGAAGAATATAGAGAAAATGAAAGGAAAGAGGGTTTTTTCTTGCTAATTATTTTAGGTTTCAATTACCAAAAAGAAGGGAGGAAGGGGTTCAAAATTTTATTTTGTAGGAATATCCTAAATCTGTATGGGTTCTTTTTTTTTTCAGATCAGCTGCCAAGTGCAGAGATCTCTTCCTTTCATAATGTTGGTTAGGGTTATTTTTCTCCATTCTCTAAATGTGAGTGATGGAACCCAGTTTATTTAGCCAGCTGAAGAGCTGTGCTGCTCTCTGGTTTCTCTCATGGGAGCTTAGACACCAAGCTCCTGTGATGATGCTGGTATGAAGATGCATACATTTAGTCTATATACCAATCATAGAATCATAGAATGGCATGGGTTGGAAGGGACCCCAAGGATCATAGAGCTCCAACCCCCCTGCCACAGGCAGGGACACAAACCTCCAGGCCTGGATCTACACAAGGTTGCCCAGGGCCCCAGCCAACCTGGCCTTGAACACTTCCAGACACGGGGCACCCACTACTTCTCTGGGCAGCCTGTTCCAGAACCTTACCATTCTTTCTGTAAAAAACTTCCCCCTAATATCCAATTTAAACCTTCTTTCCTTCAGCTTTAATCCATTCCCCCTTGTCCTGCCATTGTCTATCCTTTTAAAAAGTTGAATCCCCTCCTGCTTATAAGCTCCCTTCAGGTACTGGAAGGCTGCAATGAGGTCCCCCCACAGCCTTCTCTTCTCCAGGCTGAACCAGCCCAGCTCCCTCAACCTCTCTTTGTAGGGCAGGTGCTCCAGCCCTCTAATCATCTTCATGGCCCTCCTCTGAACCCTCTCCAACAGTTCCACATCTTTCCTGTATTGGGGGCCCCAGCTCTGGACACAGGACTCCAGATGGGGCCTCAGGATGGCAGAGTAGAGACGGACAATCACCTCCCTGTCCCTGCTGGCCACTCCTCAATCCTGAGTGATTTTTTTCTCTTTTTTTCCAAGATGAACCTCTGTATACTGAAGACACATCAAGCTCATCTGTATGAGGTTGCCATGTAAGTGTGTGTGACAGCAACTCTGGGCAAGAAGTGCTTTTGCTTAGTCTAGACCCTGTGCCAACAGGCTCTGTAGCATACATCTTTATCTATATTAGTCATGCTCCATCTTAACAGTATTCAGATTTCCTGCCCATACAACATGGGATCTCACTTGGGCACACGACTTATTTCCACGTAAGCAACCGTTACAGCAGCTGCACCTGTGGTTTTAGCATTTGGGCTTTCCTCATCAGCACATGAACATGGCCTCTTACAAGCAAAATGGACTTTGCCAGGCAGAAAATCAAGTTGTCCTCATTACACAAGCAAAAATGAAAACCAAAACCTAAGCTTGTCAAATTGATTCTCGTGAATCAATGTGCCAGAACCATTGCAGTTTATTTTCAGATAATACTTCCTTAAAAAAAGTCCTGAAGCAAAGCAAAACAGTGAATATAAAAATATCCACAAAGCCAAACAGTCCCAGGTTCACATACACTTAAGATATACTGGATTTTCAGGGTGTGAAGACTCGCAGGTGCTGTTGAAATAAGGTTACCACCATTTACATGACCATAAGACGGTCTACTCAAATCCTGGCTAGGAACAAAATAAGTCAGTATGAAAGTAAAAGAAATCCAATCTGTCTGGAGAACTACCTTGTGAAAGGGACCATCTTCTTCCTATCAGCACTACTCATTTTCTCATTTCATGGCAGCTTGGTGAATCGTGAGGGTTTTGTTTTGGGTTTTTTTTTTCAGGGATAAAGCTTCAGCTGGATCTGCTTCCTCCTGTGGATCATGATCTAATAGTTTCATAAGGTTGGCTTGAAACAGGTGTTGAAATTGAGAGGTTGCAGAAGGTGAGGTGTACTTTGGGGGGACCCCTTTCAGAAAATGAGAGATTTGCATGAGATTATGAGTAACACTTTGGAGTGACTTTTGCCAAAGACAGTACCATGAAACCAGCACTTCCTGCCCTGAGGAACACTTGTTTTTCCCCACAGGGAGCAATATTTGGATGGCCAGTCCATTTGGTTGAGCCACAGTGGCTGCTGGACAGTCCTCCAATCTCCACTTCTCCAGAAGCCTTGAATTTACCTGCAGATGGCAAGAAAGCACCATAACACTATCCTATTCTCAAAAAACAATTGTCAGTGGCTTCATAGTCCTGTAGCCAGAATCTAGTTCATTTCAGGCATGATTTCTTTTCTATCTAAACCACTTTGCAATGTATATCAATATAGGGCTGTTAATTGAAGAGAGATTTGCTGACATTAAAGGTACAAAGAGTTGTCCAGGGCATGGAACAGGCTGCCCAGGGAGGGGGTTGAGTTACTTTCCCTGGGTGTGTTCAAAAAAAGGGTAGATGAGGTACTTAGGGAGATAATTTAACTTAGGATGGGATTGGTTGGACTTGATGATCTTCAAAGGTCTTTTCCAATCTTGTGATTCTGTGATTCTGTGTACAGCTTAGGGTGTTCTTGTTGGGAACACATCAAGGCTATGCTTGCTATTTTTTGGACCACAGCTGCTCTCAAATAACCTTTGTAATCAAATTGAGATTGGAGGGTGGGCGTGTGTCTACAAGGCTGTGTCAGCTGAACTACAAAACTCTTGCTATCCAGCCACTAATGAGTCCTCATGCTGCAATCCAGCCTGAGATATTGACATACAGAACTCTTTCAGTGATTCCCAGCATCCAAGTTCTCCTTAATGATGTTGCTATGCTTCGAACCCTTCCCAGTTGCTCAGTGGTGTTTTGGCTCCAGCATCCACAAAGATCAGCTACAGATGGATCATAGTCCCCTCTCCCTGTAGTGTGAGGATGACCTGATGAACACAGACCAAATTGCCTTCATAAATTGTTCAATAAGACTTATCCAAGAGAATAATGATGATAATAATAATGATGATGGTAATAATAATAGTAGCAACAGTAAATCTAAATTAGATCTACTGGGCTTTGGCAGGGATGAAGTATATTTCAGAAAGAAGAACAATGCTTATTGGGGTTATGCGAAGCAGGCGGATAATTTAATACACATGCTCTGGGTTTCTGCCCTCTGGTCAGTGGTTTCTGGGACAGAGACACAACAAGGAACACATTCTCAGAACTGGCAGGGCAATGGTCTCCCAGTACTGGCTATTCAATTTATTTAATGAACTGGATGGCATAAATAACATCCTGAGGGAAGAGAAAAACAACTACGTCACCAGGTTCAGATCAATAGCAGCTGATGAAGTAGCAATGGTTCTAAAAATGATGCTGTCATGGAGTTTTTCCAGGTATTGGTTTATGGTACAGGTTTGAAAAAGTTTTAAACAGCTGACTAGTTTAAAAGGGCAGGAGGGGTCTAAATTACAGCACAAGTGAAGCCAAACTATGTACTGGCTAGTCTAGAATAAAAGTTGATGAAGCCTAAGTAGACATAAATCTTTGGATATTTTTTGGAGACCTCTTTTATGCAGTAATAATGTTAGCACTTGTTATTAATACCTGGCTTTTCTTCAGTAGAAGTAAAAACACTTTACAAGGGAGTTCAGTTTCATTATGCTGTCTTTATAAACGGGGATTTTGAAATAACAGGAATAAGAAGTTACTGCTCAGAAAGCCAGAGGGAGAGGGGGGAAGAGGACTATGTATCCTGAGTTCCCATCCAACACAGAACTTGCTGTTTGTGTAAAGACAGGGATCAAATTCTGAGGACAATCTTTATTTAATTACCAGTTATAGAACCAAGACATGAAACTGCCTCACTCCACCCTTTAGCCTGGCCCTCTCTTCACCCAGGAGACCAGAGTAAGATGCAGTTCTCAATGCAGTTATGTGAGCATTCAAAACAGTCATACATCTGTACAAGGTTGGCTCTCCCTCAGCTGATTTCACAAGACAGAGGCAAGCAAGAACTGTTTTGACTCTTTAAATAACAGTGGAAAAGTTGTGTCTTTTTGCAAAGTTTCCCCCAGATTCTACTTTGGAGGGGGGTGAAGCACATTAGATCAAGGATGCAGCTCACATCATAGCCCAAAATCCCTGGTCATCTATGCTGCCTAACTGTTGACTTATCCCCTGACTCTGGTCTAGGGAACAAAGCTGGCTTTCCAGGGTGCAAAACTCAGGCAGAAGAAGCCTGGTTTGCACTCAAGCTGGTTGGTCCCTCCAAGCAGAATCACAGAATCGTAGGGGTTGGAGGGGACTTCAAGAGATCATTGAGTCCAACCCTCTTGCCAAAGCACGTTCCTTAGGACAGATCACACAGATAGGCATGCAGATGGGTCTGGAATATCTCCAGAGAAGGAGACCCCACACCCCCCTGGGCAGCCCATTCCAGGGCTCTGTCTCCCTTACTGTGAAAAAGTTCTTCTACATATTGGTGTGGAACTTCCTATGCTCCAACTTGAAGCCTTCACCCCTTGTCCTGTCCCCACAAACTATTGAAAAGAGGCTTGCCATTTCCCCCTGAGTCCCACACTTCAGATATTTATAACCATTGATCAGATCAATGGTTATAAACCATGGTTATGACCCCTCTCAGTCATCTTTTTGCAAGGCTGAACAATCTCAGCTCACTCAGCCTTTCTTCGCAGGGGAGATGCTCCAGGCCTTTAACCACCTTCCTACCCCTCCGCAAATGAGCAATGAGGGTGTAAGTGGCAGTCACCACTTAGATGTGGGAATTTGCCTCAAAATGATCTGAGACACTGACATAATATTCATGTAACCTCTGTTGTTGTGTCTGAGATGTTCTTTCCTGCACTCCCCCCAAGGCTTGACATGTAGCAAAGAAGGCACCAGTACACAGTCTACAGCCTAGAGGTTTTGAATTCCACAAAAATTGAGAAGTTTAAATCTCTTTGACCAGAGGGTGTGCTTGTACCTCAGAGTCCCACTTTCTGTCTGTGTGTGCTGTAAACACCATCACTCTTGAAACCTGCCCCATTGTCCAATTAATGAAGGTATGTACAGCTTTTGCGCTGGACTGATTGCTGCTGAGTTAACTTGAGGTTGTTCCAACTCCACCAGCTATACAGATTTCTGGGAACATAGAATTATAGAATGGTTTGGGTTGGAAGGAACCTCAAAGCCCATCTAGTTCCACACCCCTGCCATGGGCAGGGACACCCCCACCAGCCCAGGGTGCTCTAAACCCCATCCAACCTGGTCTTGAACCCTGTCAGGGATCCCAGAGGCAGCCTCAGCTTCTCTGGGCACCCTGTGTCAGAGCTTCCCCACCCTCATGGGGAAGAATTTCTTCCTAATGTAGGCACCTCTTCCTTGTCTGCCTGTTTATGGTATGGAGGAGGGAAACAACTAGGATTTTAGCCATCACAACCAAGGAAAATAGAAAGGACTGAGGAAAGATTCATGCTACAAATGGCAGAACTGAATTGAGGTCAGGGATGGCTGAGGATGGGAAGGCTGGCATGTATGTAGAAACTGACAACTAAAAACTACCTGAGTTCATATTTCAAGCTTTTTAACTCAGCAGAAGACCCTGTATCTGAAAGCTGCATGGTCAAACTCTGGATTTGGCCTTGGAAAATCTTTTCACACTCTTCACCATGATAGACAAGTTATTTTTCTTGTGACATCTGCTGACTTAACTCTGGTTTATGAGACCAAAGGTTGACATTCGAAGTGTCTGGGTACAGATAGTGCCTGCAAGTAACAAGTAAAGGATATGCTGCAATTGCCAAGATCCTTTTGTAACAGACAGCACCATGTAGTTGTCTCAAGAACTGTGGCTGGCTTTACCTCCCAGGGTTTTTCATATTTTCTAGACAGCTCAGCTTGAAAGGAATGTGCATCCTGGCCTGATATCAGCCCTCTGGCCTCCAGCAGGCAAATGGAAAAGATCAGGTTGTACATGGTGTCCATATTGATATTGCACACTTTGCAGTGATACAGGGATATGGAAATGCTTATTTGCAAATACATCTGTGCTCAAAGATGAATGGACTCAGAGAAAGCAATTATGCAGATAATCACTTTAAAAAAACTGCATGGCTAATTGTCTGAGTGAGATACATATCAATGTTTTCTCCAAAGGCCATCTGAAACAAAAAGATTAAGAATGATAATTTACTTCTGTTACCCTCACTCATGAAGTAACTGGGATATATATTCCTCAGGAGAATGGGAAAAGATCCCTTTGTTTAGTGCAGCAGAGGAAGGCTGAGGCAGGATGTACCTACTCCCTGTATATGGATCAAAGAAAAAAACCCAATACTGCACTAGGAGGAGAGCTTTGTAAACTGAGAGATACTATTGCCACAACAGAGGTAGGTATACCCTGGAATTTCTTACCCACAGGCTGGAATTAGATAGATGATGACCACTAAAATGATGTTTTGGGACAGGTTGTGCCCTGGAAATATTTATGCAATAGACTTTTATTCAAGATAGAGCTAGATATGGTTATGCACAGGAGGAAATGACAATACCAGTTCTGACACAAGCTTGTAGATTGGAGGGGTTGGACCTGCATTTAGTCACAAGATATGGGCTATCATAGTCAAAAAAACCCCCCTATTATACCCTAACCACTAACCTAACCTTCAGCCAATTGAATTCTCTCTTGGTTTTATTTATTTGACTATTTAACTTCTTCCCAATCCCAATCCCAGGTGACAGAAGAGGATAGAGAGCTGACCTGCTAAATCTTTGTTTAGACATTTTTGGGCTGAAAATATCCATAAGCTCCTGAAAACAAAGTTCCAAATAGCATCATATTTCAGAATGTCGATTTGCATTCTATTTGAAAGAGCAGAAATCTGGTGAATCTACTCCAGATGAACCCTAGGTAGAAAAAAGTGCATGTAATGTTACTGAGTTCTGCTGCTAAATGCAGAAATTTAAGTGAATACTACACAACTTTTGGAGATCCCTTCTTATGATTATAATCTTATATTTGTTCTCCCATGATTTCCTATAAAAATTCATCCAGGAGAAAAACCTGGAAGATTTTTCTAATCTTAATAAGAGAATGTTTACTTTTTCTGGCTAATCTTCTGGACTAAGTTGGCCAAAATTGCAGATTAATGCCTAATGAGTAGGAATGCAGTTTTGGAGGAGGGTAAAGAAAGCTCATTCTAGCCTGAAATGAAAACCACTTGGCTGATAATTGGTTGACAGTAAATGGCAGAAGGTGTAGAAGAAACAGCTATAAATAGTAAGACATTTAGGATTAGACTGTCCAGGCAACAGTGTACATAACTTTCTGGTACATTCAAGGAAGTTCAAGAACTGATGGTTTGATGTTGGTCAAGGTACAACTTATGCAGTCCTTAAATAGTAGGTTAAGTCATTCTTTAAAAACAGACTACAACCCAAATCTCAGGAGGACAGGAATAAAATAATCACAGAAAATTTGGGGCTGGAAGAGACCTTCTAAAATAATCTCATCCAGTTCTATCCTCTGAGGCAGGATAATTGACTTCTAACAGATGTGTCTCTGACCAGTCGTCAAACACTAGCAGAGAAGGGGATTCCAGGACATAACTGAACACAGCATCCTTTTAAATCCGTTTAAAATCACAAACCAAATCTCTTGATCTTCTCTCAGGAAACAAAAGAATTGATCTACCTTACTTTCACATGTCTGCTGATGGGAAGACTTACTGGGTCTTTTTATACTCAAGAGATCTCACAAGCTTACAACATCTACTCTGGCTTTTTATATGTCCTGGATATAACACCTGAAAATGACAACAGTACTTGAAAAGAGAATTGCCCTGAGGGTTACTGTTCTTCCTGATAATGAACTCAAACTATCATCAACTATTATTGATTCCAACTTGGTCATATCCAGTCTCAGACTTGTGTGGTTCTCTCCAGAATGACTTGTTGCTTTCAATGCAATATAAGGTCCTGATCAAGGGGTACATCCTAAACTCAAGGTTTCTTCTGAATTTGAGACAATAATATCTTTTTCATTTGAACAAGCAGGCCTACTGCCAACTAGAACCTCAAAACAAAATGAAAAAAACCCTAAAAAAAACCCAAAACCAAATAACAAAACCTTTTGTTTACAGGGAATATAATCTGGGAACCAGAAGTCATTTTAGAGATTCCAGGACATCAGCAAATTGTAATTTTATGACATGACATCATGCTTCACTGGGCCAGAATAAATGTAAATTGTTTTAGTGTTTTTGTAATGAGGTACAAGCAGAAAATTACAGTCTTTAAAAAAAAGAAATTAAAAAATTCTTCACTCATGAGCATCCTGTGAGAAAGTTTTTCTAGTTGTTGATTTTATGTAGACATGATTTTTTTTTTTCATTTGAAGAATCCCTTATTATTTCTCAATGATAACTTAGAAATACTATATGTGGTTGCTAGGAATATTTTGGGGGATGACCTGCTGGAGAAGAGCTCTGTGGAGAAGGACCTGGGGGTCCTGGTTGATGACAGGTTGGCTATGAGCCAGCAGTGTGCACTGGTGGCTAAGAGAGCCAATGGGATCCTGGGATGCATCAGGAAGAGTGTGTCCAGCAGGTCAAAGGAGGTGATCCTCCCCCTCTGCTCTGCCTTGGTAAGGCCCCACCTGGAGTACTGTGTCCCTGGGATAAAAAAGACAGGGATCTCCTAGAGAGAGTCCAGAGAAGGGCTACGAAGATGATTAGGGGCCTGGAGCATCACCCCTATGAGGACAGGTTGAGTGAGCTGGGGCTGTTCAGCATAGAGAAAAGAAGACTTAGGGGGGACCTAATTAGTGTTTATAAATATCTTAGGCATGGGATGCAGGGAGAATTGGCCAGCCCCTTTTCAGTGGTCTGTGGGGACAGGACAAGGGGCAATGGCTGCAAGTTGGAGCACAGGAAGTTCCACACCAACATGGGGAAGACCTTTTTCACAGTGAGGGTGACAGAGCACTGGAATAGGCTGCCCAGGGAGGTGGTGGAGTCTGCTTCTCTGGAGATATTCAAGACTCCTCTGGATGCCTATCTGTGTAATATGAGCTAGGGAGGCTGCTTTGGCAGGGGGGTTGAACCCAATGATCTCTTGAGGTCCCTTCCAACCCCTATGATTCTGTGATTCTGTGATTATTTTAGCACATTTGTTTGCTGTTCTGTGTCGTTTCAAGAAATACAGAGATGGCTGGAAGAAAAAGATCAGAGATCTAGTAAGGATGTGGAGTCAATGCTAAACTTTTCACAATTGCTCCTGAGGCCAGATTCAGCTCCAGATTCTGACATCTAAACTAAACTAAATTAAATTAAATTAATTAACAACAAAAAGTAGCCCAAATGTCTGCATCTCCACATGAGTTAAGAGAAGGGTTTGGTTACTTAAACAGAGGTTCCTGGTACTATTTAAGACGGTTCAGGGTATCCTACCTTGACTGCAGCTGCTCGCCCAAAAGAGTTGAGGTCTTCTGTAGGGCTTGTGTCATATATTTGAGATGCAGACAACTCACATATTCTACATGTTGCATCATCATTAGGTGCCTTGCCATAGGCAGGTAGAGAAAGGGAGAGATACATCCCTCTGTAACGCAGGGAAGAGTGCATGATTGACATCTATTGCTCAAAAATCATTTCCTACTAAGCTTATACATAAGTACTCTAAAAAAGTACACTGAGTGTTAGGGGCCTCTTTAACCTAGCAAGAAATGTTCTATTAAATCCTGGTGTTTGGAATGTGGAGCTAAATTAATTCAGCTGTGAAATGGAGCACCTTTAAGAGATGATGGTGATTTACTACTGGAATCATCTGTTAAGGGAGAAGGCAGCTCCCCTGCTTCAGGACAGAATGACTTTCTGGAAGAAGTTCCTAAGGCAAACACCTGTTATTGGAGAAGGAGAATTATTTTTATTTCTAGCCCATACTTTCCATATCGAATTTAAGACCTTTCTGGTCTGAAAACTCTTATAAGCCAGGTACACACTCTAACCTCCTGAGTACTGGTTGGTTGATTTAGGTTCAGGCCATGCTGACTTTGACATTTCACCCAGAAAGTCTGCTCTGAGGTCACAGCTAAAGTGCAATGTCTCTACTTACCGTGCTTATTATAATTTAACCTGTCTCTTGCTTTTGTCATTATGTTTTATAACATATAAACTCAGAAATCCAGCCCCAGACTCTTTCCACCCATCATTCTGCTGAACTTAATTTTCAGAGGTTACTTGATCCCACAGATCCTTCAAGTATACTAAGAAGTTTTCAAGACATATTCTGTTTCAAAATCAGAGGCATTATGCAGCCTGCTTCAGCACCTGAGGGAATAGGTAGGAGAATTTGCATTAAATCAGGTAAATAACCACCTTTCATAGCTGGCTTCATGATTCAGACTTGAGCCTAGTGTAACTCAGAGGAGTAAGAAACATCCAGGAGAAGCTGAAGCCAAAAGCACCAGCATTGCCATAGTGTTCTACAAAGGGGGGAATGTCGCCAGCCCAGAGCAGGTCCCCAGCAGAGTTAATGAGTGTGTCTGATCAGGCACAATGATCAGCCTGTCATTTGACAGCCACATAATGCCTCCACATTTGACTTCCTAGGTAAGTTTTTTGAGAAAAATGCATCAAATAATAAATATTAATTACTCAAGAGGTAAAAAGGACTTTGTTACTTGATAGTAACATTCAGACAGGCTTCTTCTCTGCTCTACCAAACATGTCCTTTGTATCCATAGGCAATGCCCATTCCAGAGGAGTGGAGAGATTCTTGCTTGGAGATTCCTTTACACAATGTGCTCAGCATTCAACTCACAGAAGAAAGTTCAAATCCTTGTTTAATCTCTGTTAATACATGAGGGATTTGCACTGGGACTTCCTGTGCAAATCCAGATGATCAGAGGGCTGGAGCAGCTCCCCTGCAGAGAGAGGCTGAGGAAGCTGGGCTGGTTCAGCCTGGAGAAGAGAAGGCTGTGGGGGGACCCCATTGCAGCCTTCCAGTGCCTGAAGGGACCCCAGGAACAGGAGGGGAATCAGTTCTTGGAAAGGCCAGACAGTGGCAGAACAAGGGGGATGGAGTGAAGCTAAAGGAGGAAAGGTTTAGATGAGATACTGGGGGAAAGTTCTTTGCAGAGAGGGTGGTGAGGGGCTGGAAGGGGCTGCCCAGAGAGGGGGTGGGTGCCCCGTGTCTGGGGATGTTCAAGGCCAAGTTGGCTGGGGCCCTGGGCAACCTTGTGTAGCTCCAGGCCTGGAGGTTGGTGGCCCTGCCTGTGGCAGGGGGATTGGAGCTCTGTGATTCTTGGGGTCCCTACCAACCCAGACCATTCTTTGATTCTATGATCTGTCTTAGGCACAGCAGTGAGCAGAGAGACATCAGATAGTTGGAAGTGTGCAAAAAATAGATAGCAAGCTGGGGATGGGAATCCAGGACCTGCAGTCTCTCTTACTTCTCCATCCAGCAGATTTGCAAAGGCTGTAGGCCAAACCTCTTGGAATTTCTAGGATGCCCACAAGCTTGGGTATCAGGGGAACATCCACATGACAGAGCCACATATTACGTGGTGGCTTAGTAAAAAGACCTTGTTGTGTCATTGCAGTTACTCAGCTATGTCAATAATCAAACCAAAGGCTTAATGAGCTGATTTAATTAGGCTCTACATTGTTCAGACACAGGACCTCATGTAACAAGTGAAGCAGAGTTCGGGGGTGACTGTGTGCAGCCACTAAAAGCTGCTCTGCAAGCAATCAAGTGTGGAAAAAAAGAAGCCTGAGGACATATTTTATTCAGCTCAAGCATAGCTCAGCAGGAGGACTAGAGCCTGGATGCATGAATGACTGTAAATTCCACCAATATATTTCCAGGATTGTTTCCTGAGGATCTCATTTAAAGAAGGAAATGAGTCAGGCTACTTCCACAATTTCTCATGCCCTGGGAATAGAAGTCAATGTTTCAAGTGGCCCCAGAGGTGGTGATGTGAAGTCTCAATATATATTCAGGTGCAGGGTTACTTTGCTATAGATTTGAGTCTGTAATATGCAATAGAAAAACTACAAATTTGAAGGGTCCCCAGCACATTTGCTGTGACTCACCTGTTCCAAAGTAGGCATCTCCACTAGAACTAGTTGTTCAAGTTTCCTTTCAGATGGAAAAAGACAGAAAGGTAATTTCAGTGTGTGGCTTCATCCTAAAAAAACAGAAGAATCCTAATAGAGTGAAATCAATCTTTCAGTGAACTGTAAAAATGGCCTCTTTTTTCACAAAGAAAACTCCAAAAGAAAGTTAACTGATCATATATTGTGTGTCAAGTTAAGTCAACTGAGCTTGGCATCATAAATAAAACGGGCTATCTAGATTTAGATAGAGGATCTTTGGTTGTTCTCAAAGCTAGCTCAGATTTTTTTAGTGTTAAATGTAACCTCACAAAGATGATAATCAAGGGTTGCAACTTATAAGAGTCAGATGCAGTTTTCTGCACCAGCACAGGGTCTTTATGCAGCTTTGAGGTAACACAGCTGCCTACACACAGGTCATACATGCCTTAGGGTGTCTTGTGTGGTCCCCAGGTGCTACTCTGGGAGGGTGCAAGTATTCCATGACACATTGGAATTGTCTCTAAGGCATCTCCAATGACAAGGGATCCCTATATATGCATAACTTAGTAGAGTCATGTCCCTATTTGCAAAAATAACCTTTATTTTTCAACTGCCTTACAGGTTGGTAAGGAACAGAGGTAACATGGTGAGGGTACGTTGTGGGGCTAAAGGCTGTGACTAGAAGGCACCCAGGTATGTGAAGGATTGCAAGGTGAGACCTCTTGTCTGCTTCCCTATTCCTTCATCCAGCTATAGGCTATGATAATATGGGGGCAAAGCAGAGTTCAAGTCCAGTGGTGTTCAGAAAGGACACTCAACAGGTATTCCAGATATGAGCTATGACACACTGTGATATCTCTCATTCAGACAATCAGAGAATATAAAGACCCCAGGAAAAAGCTCCACATGTGATTCTGTGTATCAGGTGCCAAGGAAAGTGTGGGAAGAACAAGGAGGCAGTGACATTGCTCTGAAACACTAGTTCCTTACCCCAGGAGGTGATAATCTGCAGCTGGCCTGCAGAGATGAGTTTTGGTGGAACACCTGCAATGACTTGGGCCTGGACTTCACCCACATTGACTGTAAAAAAAGCAATCAAAACCAGAAATCAAATGAAAAAGCAGTATCTCTGCTGCACTGCACCAGTTTGCCTGATGAACCTGGAGCTCCAGATAACAATTCCACTTGAAATAGGTAATGATGGTTAACAAACAGCAGCCCAGTTATTCAAGACAATGCTGAGGGCAGCACACGACTGAAGAAAACAGCCTGATCATGTTTCTCCTCTAACTTTTCCAGACCAGCTGCTGCCAAAAAAGAGAGGAAAAAAAAAGAACAAGAGGAGAAAAAAAGTGGAGAGGAGAAATTAAAAAGCAGGAGCTCTAAAATTGTTGCACACTGGAGAGTTGGAGGAAAACAATGTTTTCCCACATGGACAAAGGTCTCTGCTCCTGTACCCAATGGGTCAAATCCAAGTCTTGCTGGAGTCAATGGACAGACTCCCTTTGACTTAGTAGGCTCTGGATCAGACCCAAGACTCTCATAATTATGCCTGACCTGCCTACTGGGATGCCTTTAGGCTTGACAAAGCCAACAAAAACCTTGTCGTTTCAAGAGCATTTTTGTTTTCATGAGGTTAGGCTAAAGTTAGCTGCTGGAACCAACACAGCTTCCTCACATCTGGACCTATGTCCTTGCAGCCACAAGATGCTTTGCCATGTGACAACCCCATCAGAGATTATTTCTGGACATTGGGATGTATACCATTATTTCAGCATTAGGTGCCACAGCAACACAACTGCATGTGTAGCACAACAAGAGCTGCCCAGGCATCTCTAGTGTAGGTGGTCTTATCAAATCCTCTTTCCCTAAAGCACACTGGTAGCAAAAAAAAAGCATCTGGGATGTAATGAGGCACATTTATGTGGGTTAGTGCCCCAAAGCATGTCGCTGTCTCCAGTTACCACCTCAGCAGTGTCCACTATTCCCATCATTTTAGCTGCCAAGTTGTGGGCTGCTGTGCTCTGATCTGGCTCGCTAGTTCCCCCAAATCATGGTGTCCAGATATCTTGATGTCCAGCTGTTTCCCAAGCACACTGTGGATCCACAAACTGCATCATCAAGCCATGTGCTGTTGCTTCAGCTAAAAATTAGAAGGAAGAAGACCTAGACCCTTATATCACTACTTGACTAAATCACTGTTTTCCTTCACTATTGCTCACCAAGGTAAAGCATTCTTCCCCACCTCCCAGCAATCATCTATCAGCCTGACTGGATGACCAAGGCTACTATTCATCTGGTCAAAGCTGGAAATATGTCTGATTTTATAGATTTTTTATAATATTTATTAAAATGTTTGGTAGAGAAGACAGCAAATAAGACAATCTGTGCAGGGTATCATTGAATGGTAGAATAGTCTGGGTTGGAAGGGACCCCAAGGATCACAGAGGTCCAACCCCCCTGCCACAGGCAGGGCCACCGACCTCCAGGCCTGGAGCTACACAAGGTTGCCCAGGGTGCCATCCTGCCTGGCCTGGTAGCATTACTCCACTGAAATAGATTCCTATGTGATGTGAATAAACTTAACTGAAGTGCAATCACTGACTATCTAGGGTCCAAGAATTTGACCCCAGATAGACTCCAGAGCCCACTGAGATCAATCAAGAACTTGCTATTTGGCCACAGACTTTGGTTCAGACATTTACTTGAGCTAGAAAAAGAGGCTATACCTGGAAAAGTCAGTGTTTTCAAATATTCACAATGATTTTAGTCTTCTTTGTACAAAAATAAACATCTTCCACTGTGTTTTTAGCCATGAGATCCATCCTAGGAACAGTTTTGAACGTCCTACCAAGGTTTAAGCCTTCAGGCCTTTAAAGT
This sequence comes from Zapornia atra, assembly GCA_013400835.1. Classification (NCBI taxonomy): domain Eukaryota; kingdom Metazoa; phylum Chordata; class Aves; order Gruiformes; family Rallidae; genus Zapornia; species Zapornia atra. Next base: position 146,929 of record VZTU01027155.1, on the reverse strand, counting down.
TCACTTTCACATGAATTTTCTCCTGCTGGAAAAAGAAAAGGAGGCTGTTACAGAGCCATGTCACTCAGCTGAGAAATGGGAAACTTGCAAGAATAATTGGGAATAAAAACTTCAGTGCAACTCTTCAGTGTTTTTATGACTGACATTTCAATGACATTCATGAGCTTTCCAAAGGAAGTCAATTTTAAGACTGATTCTGGAGGATACAGCCAAGTACATGAGACACAGGTCAGCAAGAGATCAAGTGCAACTAGTTCTCGGATGTTTTGTTCAGCTCAGGAAGAAAGCTTTCAAAATGCATCCCTCTCCTCCCCAGCACTCCCAAAGTGACTTTTTTATCCAGTCCATTCACAGTGGAAGCTGGTGGTCCCAGACACCCAGGTTATGAGCACTTTGTCATCTCCAAAGCCCTGTTTCTGCCAGAGGTTACAAAAAAGTCACTGCAGCAATGGAAGCATTTGGTAGCTTGAAAACAAGGTGGGATGCTACCTGCAGCAAGCTAAAGTTCAGATGGCAGGATCCACTTATGCAATGTTTTCAAGTCAAACAAAAGATCACAACCCCTGGTGATGTTGTTAGAGCTCCACAAAGCAAGTAACTGGAATCAGAGGGCTACGAAGATGATGAAGGGCCTGGAGCATCTCCTGTATGAGGAAAGGCTGAGTGAGCTGGGACTGTTCAGCCTGGAGAAAAGAAGACTAAGGGGGGACCTTATTAATGTTTATAAATATTTTAAGTATGGGATGCAGGGGGAAATGGCCAGCCCCTTTTCAGTGGTCTGTGGAGACAGGACAAGGGGCGATGGCTGCAAGTTGGAGCATAGGAAGTTCCGCACCAACATGGGGAAGAACTTTTACACAGTGAGGGTGAGGGAGCCCTGGGACAGGCTGCCCGGGGGGGTGTGGAGTCTCCTTCTCTGGAGAGATTCAAGACCCATCTGGACACCGACCTGTGCAATATGACCTGGGTACCCTGCTTTGGCAGGGGGGTTGGACCCGATGATCTCATGAGGTTCCTTCCAAACCCTATGATTCAATGATATGTTTCACTTGATGTTCAAAGCTTCTCTTGATGGGGTCCTCATTTCAGCTGTTCTAATGTGACCATTAATAACATAAAACTGCATTACAAGCTTTGGCTTGAGTTTGGAAAAAAAAACCCAAGGACAAACCTGAAGCAAAACACTACCTGCCAAATTTGTGTGCTATTGTGTGGTTTGGGGAGGAAGGGGAGTCTTATTACTATTACATTTTTTTCTGAAGCAAGAATACCTAGCTAAGATTATCCAGAAAATTTAAATGAATGCAAACAATGGAAATGGCTGGAGAAGGCATTGCTGTCAGTTTTTGTAGGGGAAGACAAACCAAAAATGCTCACTTGGCATACACGTGTGGTTTGAGGGCATTCTTTCTTGGCTCGTCCTAGGAAGAACATTTAGCTGAGTCAAATGTCTGAAGGACAGTCACCAGCCAGCTGAGCTAGCATGGCAAAGGCACATGAAATGTCATGCAAGGCAACGATGGGGCTGGCATCTGAGCCAGCTACCTCTGATCCCTCGTAACATATGATTACCTGTCACTGAGCCTGCGGCAGTCATGCCCTACAGAACAATCACATCCTTCAGAACAATTCTTGAGCCAAGCTGGAAGCTTACAGATGAACAATTGCTTTTCCTACCACCCTTCTCTTGTCTACCTACAATTTCACCCTGTTTTCTGCAGGACAATAGCAGGCTGAGGTGTTGACAGCCTTCTTGCATTTCTGTGCAGCTGATATTCTGAAACATCAGCTTCCCAACACAGAAGGAACCTCTAAAGCTCCCAAGAATGCTAACAGCTTGTCAGAAGTATCTCTTTTAAATAGAAGTTCTATTCTACCCAGACATTTCAATGGCAGCTTCCTGGTGCTAGGATTTATTCTCATTCAATGAGCACAATGCTAGAAAAAAACCCCACATAAATAAGAGGAAAAAAATTCTATGCCAAGTTTTGTACTGAAAAGGTCAAGTGCACAAAGGTGTGAAAGCTCCTGAAGGAGCCAAGGTGTTATTGGGCCACAGCAGCTCAGTGAGACAATCTGAAAACTAGCACTCAGACTTGACGTCACCCATTGACACTTGGTATTTTGGAGGGACAGGATGAGCTAAAGAAATTAGTCCTGGTTATTTCCCAACCTGTAATTTATTAGGCTGCATCATCACCATTCTGTACAGAGCTCCTTCTTTCAGAAAGAGAGTTGGAAAGTTGGTGGCTATCTGGATGCTTAGATTAAGAATAGGGAATTAATGCTACAGCTGAGCAATATTTCACTCTAAAAAATGTTTCTGGGGGAAACTGAAGGCTAGGAAGAGAGAAGATGCCTCCTGAAGATTACAGATCAGAGTTTCCTAAACTGGTGTTCCCTTAGTTAATTATTTCTTGGGGGTAGGAAGGACTTTCTGAGCAAAAATTCTAAAAAATTAAAAATATTTCTCTTTCTTTGGAGGTGGTTTTTTTAATTCCAAATTACATGATACTTAGTGATGATTAATGAAAAAAATCAAGTTCAAAAAAGTTCACAAATAACCCACAATGTTTTGCTTTGCCAAAGGCTGCCCTCTTATCCCTGTCCTCTTATCCTCACAAAATTGTTTGAAAACTGTCAGTAAGTAGAAAAAAAAACCCAAAAGATTTCCAAGAACTGTTCTGATCTTTGTTCTCCAGATTCCTGGTACAAACCTGTCTGAATCCCCCAGATCAATCAATGCAGGCTGCATTCCCCAGTGATGCTTTCGTAACATGGGGTGGAGTTCTGGCCAAAATCTCCAGGTATTTTGCTCTGGTCCCAGGGAAATCAATTCACTTCATGTCCTGGATGCATGATGAAGGCCAACCTCACTCCTCCCAACTGGCCTAACGGCAAGTGGGTTGTGTAGGCTGGAATGTCAAAGGGTAAGCAGATGGTCTATCCACATACACAGATCATATTTACCTGGCTGTACATCAGCAGTAAGCCCTGGGAAGTCACCCCTCTAATTCTGATTTGGCATGCATCTACGTGATGTGGGCTTAATTGCAAAAGCTCTTTTGCAATTGTGGCTTAGCTCAGCGTATATTGTACTAAAACCTGCTTCTGCAGAGGACTCTCACATTTCCATCTTGGATAGCTAACCTTAAATCAAAATAAATAATTCGGTTCCACTAAATCACATTCTTTTTCATGGTTTGCTATGTTTTATCTTTGTCTAGCTATACGCAGAACACAATACTAAAATATAGCAGGTTTTACAGTTTCTTAACAGCTTGTCATGTTTCCAAATCAGTTCTCTTTCTGTGATTATTCCTTGCAATTAGCTATTCAATATAAAGTGAATGAAGGGCCTATAAATCCAGATTTCAGATGTTTGGTTGACCTGCATAGCCCTATCTGCATTGACATCACCAAAAGCATGAAATACATAGTTTACTGCACAATTGAACACTCTACATACAGTTTCACTTGTTTCCACTGATGGAATAAGGTAAGGAGTGGTTGGGTTTGATATCACAGAATTGTAGGGGTTGGAAGGGACCTCCAGAGATCATTGAGTCCAATTCCCTGCCAAAACAGGGTCCCTAGACAGGGCACACAGGTCAACTTCCAGATGGGTTTGGAATATCTCCAGAGAAGGAAACTCAAAGGTTTGATTTTGGTTAGGTATAGTTTGATAAAACAGAAGAAATAGGAAAAAAAGGTTAGGACTGCTGTTGCCTGACATTAAAGTGCCTAAAGAGGCATCTAGAGCTATTTGAGATGTTCTGGAGCAGCTGAGGCATCATTTGAAATACCCACTGAAACTATATTCCCAGTGTTTCTTAATTCTCTGTCCTGTGGCCAGTGAGTTCACTATGCAGATGGGTTTCATAGAATCAGAGAATCACACGAGGTTGGAAAAGACCTTTAAGATCATCAAGTCCAACCTTTCCCCTCCTATGCTAAACCATATCCCTAAGTACCTCATCTACCCTTTATTTAAACACATCCAGGGAAGGTGACTCAATCACCTTGATAGTGGTTTTGCACAGTTCACATTTTAGGAAAACTGATTTGGTTTTGGGGAACAGAAAAATTCATTAAAAACTAATTTTTCAGCTCTCTGTCCCCCATAACCAAATCAGTTTTCCTTGCAACTTGGAGAAAAACCTTGTAACCTGTCAGAAAAGTTAGTTAAGGTCAAAAAACACATTTATTTTTTTCTGCACCCATTTAATTTCATTGTAAAGGAAATAATTTCTTCATCCCTTTACCAAAAAGACCAGGAACAATTTTTCAGATCAGTGCACACAAATGTGTACAGGGAGAACCACGTAGAGATATCTTGGAGACTTGCACAGCATTATTCTCTCTGTGGCTGAGTAGCTAAACACTGACAGCCACAGAGGGATAGGTACTCCTCTTTAAGATGCTCTGTCTTTGAAACTTAGAATAAGCTGTGAGTAGTTAAATACCTACCTGTGTCACTTCAGGTGGCTCTCTTAACATCACTGGTGCAATGCTGATTTGCACTGACTGGAAAACCTAGGTCTAGTACACGAACTGCTATATGAAAAGAATATCTCCAGCATCTCCCATGCCATTATTCAGGGTAAATTATTAAAACATGACATCCAGCATGCTTCCAAATAAGTTTCAGCAGAACACTGTCAGGGAACCATGACAGTTCAAAAGGGCCACCCATAGGAAATAGGCTCATGGACATGAGGTGAGTAGTTTAAAAGAGCTTTATTTCAGAGCGGTTTCTTAAATCTTAGCACTGCACCTTGGCATATACTCATTTGCAAACTGGAGATTGAAGACCAAAAGAAAGTGAGAGATCTAAATCCTGCAAGTCAAGATCAGGTATGGAAGGAGTTTGTCTATGTGTTGGAGCCTGCATTCCAGAAGTGGTCTCTCTGCATAGCCAATGGGAATCTCTTCTTTGTCAGCAATTCATTCTAAGGGAAAAAAATCTATTTTACTATTAAAAAAATAACTATTTTAATCCCTGAAAGACTTGCAGGGATGATACTTTTTTCAGTGACAGCTAGCATTGCTAGCAGATAGAAAGTATCTTACTCCTTTTTTCACACCTTACAATTCTCACCCACATTGCTTTTACTTTTATTGTCTTTCTTGTTAATGTAAACAACACAGCTATAAACAGCAGCATGCTGAAGGCAAGGTGAGCAGTCAGAATATCTAAGCAGAAGAGAGAAGTCTTAAGATACTTTGCTCCTCTTCCACTTTCCCCACCACCATGCCCTTTTCGGGACCCTGTGTTTATTCCTATCAGCCTGCCCCATGCATTTGCATTGTGCAACTTTAGATGTTATTACATACCATGGAGGTGGTGGTGATGGTGATGGGGGCTCCTGTGGACCCATCTCAGGGGTGTTCTTGCCCTGTCACTTGTTTTTAGGTTTTTCCATTTGGTAGGAGGTGTGGGCATGGGCATATATACACATGCTTAGTTTTCTGTCATCATCCCTGGATGTGATTAAAAAAAGGGTTTATCAGGTACTTAGGGATATGGTTTAGCTTAAGACAGGAATAGTTGGACTTGATGATCTTAAAAGTCTTTTCCAACCTTGTCATTCTGTCATTCTCCACAGTGACTCCAGTTTGTCTAATTCTGCTCTGATAAAGGCTGAAAGTTTTGATCTTAACCCCATTTGGGACAACCCATAATACTCCATGGCTATGCTAGTAAATAATGGTCAGGTAGAGCCTGTTCTCAGACCCTGAATGATGCAAATAAATTGCCTACCTTCTACACACCCTAAAATCAGTAGCTATGGGCAGTCTTCCCATTGGGAATGAGCTCATCTGTGCTCCCCCCCAGCTGTGCTCAAGCATTGTCTCAGCATCTGCTCTTGGACATCAGTCAAAGCTATGCCAGGGGCTGTGCTAACAGCATAGTGGTGTGGGCAGCTGTTTGACCCTGCTCAGATCCATGGCTCAGATCTCTTTAATTTACTAGTGTAGAAACTGTGATTTCAGCAAAAATAAAATCTAGCTCCACAAGAATAATCGAGGTTACTGAATCAGCTACTCTACAGCTGTCAGCCAAGCAGGAGTCCTGGAAGATTCATCCCTTTTCCTGATTCCATTGGGGTATTTTTCATACTTAAAAGTATTTACACACCCTTTGTAAGGGACTTGAGTGAAAAACAGCTCATAGAATTCAGGTTTTCTGCACGCCTTTTGTGCTGTCCGATCACTAACGCTCTTAAATCTTCTGTCACACTCCTGATGTATTTAAAGGATTTATTCCTTCAGGAGCTTCTGGTGTGCCTGAAAATGTTTGAAAAGCTTTCGTGTGGTAAGCTGTGGTTCCTATTACAGTTGGTACAATGCAGTGATTTGTTGCCATTACGTAACTGCCACTTCAGCTTCCAGCATCGCATTGCACCTTGCAAGGTCCCAACCCACAGAGCACTTGCTCAGATTTAAGTAGAGATTATCCTGCTGGCTTTAATGAGCTTTGGCTGAATCTGAGGCATAGCGACAGTACGACTTTGATACAGAAAGATCTACAAGGGCCCAGATCTCACAGAACAGGAATGTACCACATTCCCTCTTGGTCCTAGTGATGCAAAAACCTCTGAAGTTTAGTGAGCTTCTACATATTGTTGGGTCTGAACATCACGTTTCTCTTATAGGGAAACTGCTCCAAAAGAAGATGAGTAGAGCTTGCTTGCTGAGCTTCAAGTTAAGCGCATCAGAAATATTGAGGGACGGTTCTGAGTCCTAAAAAGGGTGGAAAATCATGTTTTAGACTGGTGGGAAAATCTTCTGTATCAGATTTGCATGTAGAAACCATCTCCTGAATTTAGATTCCTAACCCAATCAAGCTGCATTAAGATAAAACACAGACTCGGTCCTGGGACATTCTGCCCTTGTCCCTCACTTAGATATTTTGTTGAGACCAATAAATTGAATCACAGAATCACAGAATATAGGATGTTTTCATGCCTAAAGGTTTTGCAGTCACAGAATCACAGAATCTCAGAATCACAGGGTTTGGAAGGGACCTCAAGAGATCATCAAGTCCAACTCCCCTGCCAAAGCAGGGTCCCTAGGACAGGGAGCACAGGTTGGTGTCCAGATGGGTCTGGAATATCTCCAGAGAAGGAGACTCCACACCCCCCTTGGCAGCCTGTCCCAGGGCTCCCTCACCCTCACTGTGAAAGAGTTCTTCCACACACTGGTGCAGAACTTCCTATGCTCCAACTTGAAGCCATTAACTCTTGTCCTGTCCCCACATACCATAGAAAAGAGGCTGGCCCCTTCCCCCTGTGTTCCACACTTAAGATATTTATGAACATTAATAGATCCCCTCTCAGTCTTCTTTTCTCAAGGCTGAAATTTATGGATTGTACTCACTCTGAAGAAAATAACTTCCAGTAACTTGCATTTGCTGCTAAATATATTTCAAAAACAAAAGGAGGGACAGTGATAATCATCAATATCCAAGAAGCAACACCAAAAACTTTCAGCTGCTCTCCCAAGTTTGCTCTAATACAGAGAAAAATTGGAAGATCAGAGAGTAAAACATCTTGTCGGTGAGAGGCAGCTGAGTAAGATAAGCTGGAGAGGGATCCTTTTCTCCATCAGGTGTGAGGTCTCTCAGGTTAATCATAGGTCTTTCCAGAAATCATTCTCAGGTTTAAAGAAACCTAAAGTTTGGTATGAGAACTGATGAATGATGGTCTCTAAGGCTTTCTTTCTTTCCTTCTTTCTTTCTTTGGGGGGTGGTGGGGTTTTTTTGTGTTTTGCTTTTTTAAAAAATCAAAGTTCAGTGTTTATCTCAGGATTTAAAAAATGCAATGGCACTGTATTTCTCATTCCTATAGAAGTGGACTATCTGGATGTGCATACAAGAAGTATCTAGCTTTTTCTTAAATACCTCCAAAGCAGCAGTCTTGGTTTCATCCCCAAGCAATCACTTTTAGTACTTCATTATTCTTCCTTTTAGGACGTTTATCATAATATCCAACCTAAACCTCTCAAGCTGCAGTTTCAGTCCAGAACCTTTTGCTCCATCCCCAGTGGACATGGAAAAGAGATTAATCCCTGGAAAATTAGCTGACCACAGAATAAAACAGAATTGGTTCAACCCGTTGGCAAAAGCTCTGAAGTGTAGCACTGAAATTATTTTACCATATTAGTGTCTTTAAGTCCAAGTGATGAGATAATTGCTGGGAAAAAGTTTAAGGGTAAAAAAAAAAGCTCAGGTTGATAAAGGCAGGTTGTTTCTGTCTGGTGACTGTTCTAAAGCAATTAAACAAGAAGCGGGGGAGAAGACACGTACCCCAAGTAATACTTGAGGCGTGGGTTCAGGAGGATGGATCAATCTGTGTTCAGGGATGCCCAAGGACAGGACAAGAGGTGATAGGCACAAACTGGAGCAGAGGAAGTTCTGCCTAACCCTGAGGAGGAACTTCTTTCCTGGGAGGGTGGCAGAGCCCTGGGCCAGGCTGCTCAGAGAGGTTGTGGAGTCTTCATCTCTGGAGACATTCAAACCCCTGCTGAATGGTGTCCTGTGCAGTCTGCTTGAGGGGATCCTGCTCTGGCAGGGGTGATGGACTAGATGACCTCCAGCAGTCCCTTCCAAGCTGATCATTCTGTGACTCTGTAATATGCTCTCCTTCATTCTATGGTAAGGGAAAATTGTGTGCTAGTGTGGAAACTGGCAAAACTCTTTTGTCCTCAGCAGAACTGCAGTGACTGATGTCCACTACTAACCTGTTGTGAGAGGCAAAATCCTCATCGCCTTTGTTAATTACAATGAGGAGGAATGTTGCAAGAGACAGTGTGGGACAGTAAGGATCATGATGGGTGATAGTGCCCAGATCCCTGACAGATGTATGAAGTGTGAGTTGAGACTTTTCTGCTAATAGATTGTGTCTCCTGAGAAGACATATGATGTCATATTAGCAATTCATTGCAGAGAACAACCAAGACTCACCACAGAGTAACATCCCACCCTTCTGTTTTCCATGGGTTTTAAAGAGGGTGTGATAGCCATAGAATGCCTAGGTTCATCATATCAAAGAGCTTGACGATTTGGGTGGCTGAGAACAGGAGGGAACAGGAGCTTGCTGCTATTTGACACAGGGGTGTGAGTTTTGGCATCTGGTAGATGGAAATCACCAGTAATGGTGGAGAAATGGGGAAGGACAGTGTGCCAGGTAGGGAAAGGAATGGCCAGGTAATGGCAGAGCACAAGAGGTAAAAGGTTTTCTGAATTAAGACAAGGAAGTCACAGGGTTTACAGGGGAGATGGAACTTGATGATCTTTGAGGTCCCTTCCAACCCAAAGTGTTCTATGATTCTATGTACACTGCTGCATTCTTCCTTTGTGCTTTTAGGACAATCATCATGTTAAAAATCAACATAAGAAAGGTTGAATTAGGGAAAGCCAGATTTCAAAGTATAAGTGCTTACAGCTCAAACTATGGCTTCTTTCTTAAGATTAAATAAAGAAGTGCATTAGGACCATCTGCCTTGAACTGAACATGGGTTATCCACGAGTTTATCTGAAGTGTCCAAACTTCTACAGGGCTTTGGTCAATATACTAATTGTTGTGGGGTACTTAGACTTGGAAACACATGACAGGATGCACACCTCAGCCTCAAACTTTTCCAGATTTCCCAGGGAGGGGGTTGAGTCACCATCCTTGGATGTGTTTAAAAAAAAGGTAGATGAGGTACTTAGGGATATGGTTTAACATAGGACAGGAACAGTTGGACCTGATGATCTTAAAGGTCTTTTCCAACCTTGTGATTCTGTAATTCCACTGCAAATTATGACAAAATATTCAACGCTATTCTGACATTGCACCAGTAGCATTGACACCCAGTGATGCACTGACAAAGGCAGCAGAAAGCTACACACAATCTTCCAAGAATCTTTTGTTTGTTTTATTGGCTGGATATTTTTTTAAGGCAATGATTTTCCTAACAGTCCATCTTCTGCCTATTAAAGAAACATATAAAACCTTTTATTGAAAGTAATAAAATTTCTTAATACTCTGAAAATACTTTTTTTAAAATGTCTGTAGATTTCTCAGTTTGTCTGTTCCCAGCTTCTGCTGCCACTTGTTCCTTTTGCTATCACTGGTAACATTCAGAGGATAAAAAATGAACCAAGAAAAAAAATGGGGAAGAAAAACTACATAAAAACTACATTTTTGCCTGAAATCAACAGAATAAAGAAAAAATCCCTTTCCCTTTTGAAAGAATAACATTTTCATTTTTTAAGTTGTTTGCAAGGAGTAAAAAAGCATATTAACTTTGGTGAGTGATAAAAACAGTAGGTTAAAATCCTCAGACTGCTCAGGAAATCATAAATCCACAGTCTCTCAATCACTCCTGAACAATAGCATTAATCTTCCCTGGGATGATACGCAGTTTGCAACCTGCTCCCTTCCACCTCCTGCTTTGATGGTCTATTTTGGACCTTGACAAGCTGTCTAGTCAATTTGCTCTTAAATTTCTCCATCCAGCACCTGTTCTGCATTAAAACATGAGACTCTACAAACAAGCATTCCCGGACCAGACATGAGGAAAACTCGGAACTGAAATGAACGTTCTGCTCCATTAACTTTTGTAACTGGATAATGTCCTTTGTTTTTGAACATTACTTTTAAAGGCCCCTGTTAAAGATGAAACAACTTTGCATTGAGCTGTTACTGGATCACCCTGTAATTTGTACCTATAAAAAAAAAAAAAGACATAAAAAGCCATGCCTTTTTTTTTTCCTGCTCTCTAGCTGCAAACTCAAGGCTGTCAGGTTACACCCTTGGAAACAAGAGGGGTTTTAATTGATTTTGCTTGCTTGAAAGGAACTTCTGGAGTTATTTTCCACTAGAAAAAATTAAGAAGCAAAATGTGGAAAAAAAATGCTGGTAGAGAACATAAAACTCACTCAGCTGTGAGTAGGGGCATAGGGTTTACTTCATCACATGCTTAAAAGCAGGCACTGAATTTGGGTGGTGTGGTAGCTCAGGCTTTAAATTTGCAGTAGGGGGAACCAAGTGATGCACTGAGATTCCTCAGCACATTCATATGACTGCAAGTGCTCAGGTTTTTATTCAAGTTACACTTTAGCAGCATACACTTTGTCACTGAACCATGGTAAAAGGCATGCATGCTCTTAGCCTGTCCCAGCTCCAAAGCAAAATGTCACCTGAGACATTATACTAGTGTCTGTATTAGTGCCATGAAATTGCTTAAGTGAAGGCAATTTACCCAAATCCAGGGAGGTATGGTGTAAAAGTCTGATACTGCAGAACTTCTGAGGAACATTAACCACATACACCAAGGAACTGGGTTATGCAGAACTCAGGGTAGCTTCAGCTTGCAGATGCAAGCTCAAGTTTTATGTGAAAAAATACACAAGGGTTTGCATGTGAAATTGTTTCATAAGATATTAAATCAATCAGTGGAAAAAACAGTCAACATACTCAGTGAAATTTAGAGCACAGATCATCTGAGAAGCTAGTAGGGATGCAGTTCAGTTGCTTAATTCTAGCCAATTGCTGCCACCTGAGATGCCTTTCAGTATCCAAGACGTCCACACAAGGGTGGTAAACGTAGCACAGAGCCTGGCAGACACCCACCCAGCACAGACACACCAGATGGGATCCTGTTGAGCATCTCATGAGTGTTCTGTACATTGATGACAAACAGGCTCATGATTTCCACAGACTCTGATGGGAGTTCCTACACTTCGCCCACTGATTTCTCTCTATATGGGGGTGTTACAAGTGTACAATTTTAAGCCGAAATCTTGCCTGAAGGAGTAATTCAATTCCCTAAATATATGGCATTTACTGCAGCTGAAAATGCCTTAGGTTGTCTTGCCTGACCTCCAGCTGCAGTTCGAGAAAGACACAGCCCTCCTGTAGGTCTTGCATCATATCTGCCAATCCAGCTTGGATGCCTGAGAAACACCAAAACATTGGAAACAAATTAACTAAAAACTAGTGTTAAAGCACTGAGTTAAATCTGCAATATCCATTAAACCTGCCACCTTCCAAATTCAGTGAGATTTATCTCCCTTTCTGAGATCGTTGCCCAACATCACTTACAGGAGCTTTTTGAGCTGCAGTTAAAATCCTTCATAGCCAGTTATTCAAACAAAGGGCATTAACCAAAAGGAGTTGCACAGTACAGCATCTGTGACAAGAGAAAAATAAAGAGCTGGAGTCTCAGTGGAACAGCAACAAAATAAGATGGACTTTTGTATGAAAATGTCATTTGAGCATCCCTGAGGTATTCAAAGTGTAGACAACCAAGGATGTTCCACCAATGCATGAGTAGAAAGAACCACATCTAAAGCCCTGCACTGTGCTGATGGGATATTCATACTTTCCTTGATATCTCACTAAAAGAGCTTCTACTAATTTCCCCAGAAGAAATTCCATAACATAGAATCATAGAATGGTCTGAGTTGGAAGGGACGCCAAGGATCACAGAGTTCCAACCCCCCTGCCACAGGCAGGGCCACCAACCTCCAGGCCTGGAGCTACACAAGGTTGCCCAGGGCCCCAGCCAACCTGGCCTTGAACACCCCCAGGGACGTGGCATCCCCCACCTCTCTGGGCAGCCTGTTCCAGCTCCTCCCCACTCTCTCTGGAAAAACCTTTCCCCTAATAGCCAATTTAAACCTTCCCTCCTTTAGCTTTAATCCATCCCCCTTATCCTGCCATTGTCTACTCTTTAAAAAAGTTTATTCCCCTCCTGTTTGTATGCTCCTTTCAGGAGCATCATTAAGTATTTTGCACCACTGCCTACTCAAAGCTCAGTATTCAATACCAAAGCCTTCTTTTACTGTAAGAAAGCAAATAAACTCTTCCTTTTTTTTTTTCTTCTCCTTTACTCAGTGGACTCAGAGTACAGTTGATTCCTGAAACTTTTATAACAACCTATTGATTATATCTCAGAAACTCAGTATATTCTTGTCCATACTTATTTACCATTTTAACCTTCCCCCAAGACCCAAATGAGCAGCATATGCTTCTTTGTGATGACTTTCTCAAGAGACTCTAAGTTCAAGACCCACTGTATGTTGTACACATTTATTTAATAACAGGCACGAGTAGAACAATTTGGGTATCTAAAAATCACTGTCTAGGGCCATCTGAGGCACTTTTAGATACCCAAGACATCTGCACATGGCTGATAGACCTGTCAGAAGGCCAGTGGGAAACGCAGGACTTTGAAACTTGAGACCTAGTGGAATAACTTCAGCCATCAAAAATGCAATGAGATTTCTGAGACTAGATGGATGAGTCACTCCTGTGTAGATGAAGCAATTTTTGTAGCCTGTGTTTTGCAGATGGAGAGGAAAGGCCAAGGGAAACGCTACATCCAGCATCCAAAATGAATTTTCTGGTGAAGTCAGGTGTCAAGTGTAGAGCACTGGAGTCTCTCAGTTGTGGTTTGGCCAAGGTTTTGAAGCTGAATTGCACACCCCAAGAATTTTATTCAGGTCATTATTGACAATAAATTCTCATTCCTAGTCAGAAAAGGGTCACATTCAATAGAGTTTTGCAAGTGTCTTATATCTCACCATGGTTTTCCACAGTTGCTTATGCAGGGATCAGAGTCAGGGAGAGGCATCTTGAAATGAAAACCTGAAACTTAATTCAGAATCTAAGATACTGTGACAGTGCCAAAAAGTACCTTGAGTATCATGCTGAGTGGTCTGAATGGGGATTACTGCTCACAGCTTGACTAATATGTCCCACATAAATGCTGATTATCTCCTTTATGGACAAGTTCATGTGGTTCTCTACAATTTTGGGGTTAGCAATTAACCTTCCTCATGATAATTAGTATCAACTACAGGTTTAGCCTCAGGAATATCTGGGAAACTGTGTGGCCAGGGTAATTGCAAAGGCATTTGTAGAGGCTTTAATAGAGACCACTGTATAAAACTTTCCTCTGTTGCTGATTTTGGCATGGTGACCTATATTTTCTCAAGTCCTTTATAAGGAAAGGTGTTCTAAATGGATTATTTGCTGCCTTATTTTTTTCCTTTCCATTTCCTGACCTCTTATTAAAAAAAGCATAGCCAAGGGTCAGCTATTAAAAGCTGAATTGATTTGTCTGCTCAAATTTAGTAAGGTGCTTGCATTAAGGATAAGTTAAGACATTAACCACCCAGCCAAACATTCCCTACAGGATGCTGTTATAACTTATCTTGTATTTAGCATCTGTGGTTTTAATACATGTAAGAACCGAAGAGATATGATGCCATAGAAAAGATGACAAATTGTACTTAAAATGTGTGTATTCCAACTATGCATCATCACTGAAGTCTCAAACTGAGCTGCTCTCCAAAAATGTCAGTTGTCATCATGTAAACACACCATTCCTTCTCTTCTTCCATCCACCTTAAGCTTGCTCTAGGACAACAGTGCTGACTTCCCAGCTACAACACAGGACATCTTATCAGCTGCATAGAAAACCTTCTGATTTGCAGTGGAGTTCAATATGGGGAGAGAGAGTTTTCGTCTTAATAAAGGCTGATGTCTCCACTGCAGATTATAGTGAACATGGACAGAGTCAGTACAGGTCAAGGAAATCTACTTTAAAAAATGAGGTGCAATCCAGAGTTTCTTGATAAATTCCTATTTTTATGACATTCAGGCCTCTTAGTGTAGGAATAATTCTGAGATAATGTAACTGTAGTGTGTTGAGATGCAGATTAGTACCTCCTCAGAGCTCTTCACTGTACCAAGGTTCTTGTTTGAGAGTCACCTCAGGAATGGCTTTACACTAATGACTGATAATCCATCAGTGTTCAGTGAAAGCATTAAGGAGACCCAAGATCATTCTGCTTCATTGTGTTCCCTGGCGAATCATGGTTTGAATCACCAATAGACAGCCAAACAGGTTTTCTTCCTTCTCATTTTTAGGGCAACAGTTGATATTCTGGGGGAAGCCTGGGATCTTGACAGGTCCAGGTAGGTATCAACACTACCTAACTCTAAGGGTGGAATTCACCTTGCAGATTCAGACAGCTGAATTCAAGTCCCTATATGCAATGTGTTCATATGAATGAAGTATCTTAGATCTCATTAAAGTTTATGTAGATCTGGGGCTAATAGAATTTGCAAAACAGACTCCTGGTGCCATCTCAGGCACCTGGAGTTACCTGAAATTTTCCCTTGGCTTTTGTCATTGGTCCCATGGGATGCAGGATACTTGGCCTACAGGATCTTAAGTAATACCACATATCTATGCTGAGGAAGTCAGACTGAGTCTTGGCTCTCTTTTGATTGTGATGGGAGGTAGGACACCCAGGTCACGTTCACAAGTAGACACCTAAATGTGGGTCTCTAGATGTGGATCTGCCTCTGAGACAGGTACCTCCATTAGGAAGCTAATCTTTCTGATCCCTTTCTATAATTGAGAAGGATTCCCTTGAGAGGGCAATTCAGAACAATGAACTGGATGGTTCCTCTAAATTACTCTCTGAAAGAGCCTGTCTCTCCCCATGAGCCACAGGGAAATATTGGAGCACCCAGCCTCATAGTACTAGCCCTAATTTAGATATCTGACTGTTTTGGGATCACTGCTACAGTGGCATATATCCCAAGTGATGTACATGTGCTTAGGAAAATCTTTACCAGCTTCTTTCCCTGGAGAATGGAAAGTTCTGTTGTTATTTTAGTTTCACTCCCACCCACTGCAAGGATGGGCTATAAAACTAAGTACATGTTTGGCTCTAACCTTTGTGCTGTCCAAGACCAATTCAAACCTCATCAATCTCTAAGGCAGATTTGCCCTGACTGGGGTGGCCCTTGAATCAGGCCTTCAAGATCAAAGATAAAAGGGAAGGGAGCCAAAGACAGATTTAGAAATATAATCAGCTAGCCATAGCTACATTCTTAATTAAATTGCTACAGGCCAACAGCTGCTCTTTAGGGAGCCTCTAAACTCTAACACATGCCCCTATATTACAGTAGTAAAACCAAGGAATGATTTTGCCTGACAATAGCTTTCCTGTGTGCATTGAAATGGCCTAATATACTTTCATGCCTGAATTTAGTGGTTTGAGGGTAAATATATAACTGGGGGGTTTTTTGGGGTTTTTTTCCTTTTCCTGATCCCCCAACCATGATGTCAAAGTAAGGGAAAATATTTTGTGAAAAACCAAATTAACAAACCACAAGAAATCCATAAGGCATTTCCCCTCATCCTCCCCACTGTCTAATTCCTACAGCTGTGAAATCCAAAGTATACCTTTTCTCCACATATACACCCTTCTGTAGATGACAGTACCACTGACCTTAAACCAAAGCTGATGGCAGAGACACAGAAGGCAGCAATGACTTCTTTTAGAAGGAGGCATCTATAAAAAGGCTTGAGCATCCCATCCATTCAAAGGGTGAGACCACAGCAAAGGGAAGTCAGGGAGGAAGATGCAAAGGAAAGGGTTCAGCATAACCCAGAAGAGTTATATCCTGTTGAGAAGGCTAATGTGGCTTGGTGGGCACCTGGTGACCCGCCACGGTCAATGCACCACACCTGTGCAAAGCCTGACTCTACCTTCTTGACAAGGTACTCATAGGTACCATCAGGCTTCTATTCAATCCTCACAAAGCCCTGATTTCTTCAGGCTGCACAAATCCAGTTCCCTCTGCCTCTCCTCACAGGAAAAGCTTTCCAGCTCCCAACCATCTTGGTGGCTCTCTACTGAACTTGCTCCACTTTGTCAATTTTTTTTCTGTAACTGTGGCCTAAAACCAGGGTGCAGTATTCTAGCTGTGCCCTAAATTTTTATCTGAAGGAACAGCCAGTCATTTCTTCTTCTTTCTCTTGATAGACACGTCCCACACACTGCATTCTTTTTCTTAGTAAAATGCAAGAAAACCTAGGCCTGTCTTTATAAAGAAATAGACTCCTAGTTAAAAAGTCTTCCTTCATGCACCTTTCTATGCTACAGGTATCAACCCTCCAGCTCCCTGAATGGAGGATGGATATCTATTAGGATAAGCTGAATCACGTTTAGGCAGATGGTTTTTAGCAGGTTAAAAGGTACTAATTACAAATCTCTCACAGTATCCTAGCCATCTATAATCACTTGGGAACAAACATTGAGCTACGAAGATGATGAAGGGCCTGGAGCATCTCCCCTGTGAGGAAAGGCTGAGTGAGCTGGGGCTGTTCAGCCTGGAGAAAAGAAGATTAAGGGGGGACCTTATTAATGTTTATAAATAGCTTAAGTATGGGATGCAGGGGGAAATGGCCAGCCCCTTTTCAGTGGTCTGTGGGGACAGGACAAGGGGCAATGGCTGCAAGTTAGAGCATAGGAAGTTCTGCACCAACATGGGGAAGAACTTTTCCCCAGTGAGGGTGAGGGAGCCCTGGGACAGGCTGCCCAGGGGGTGTGGAGTCTCCATCACTGGAGATATTCCAGACCCGTCTGGACACCGACCTGTGCAATATGAGCTGGGGAGCTGCTTTGGCAGGGGGGTTGGACCTGATGATCTCCTGAGGTCCCTTCCAACCCCTACGATTCTGTGATTCTGTTATTTCTGTGCATTGCTGCAACAAAAGTTTTGTCCTCCTTTAGATGCTATGAAAATGTCTACAGATAATGCCATCCTGCAACTTCATGGCAAACTGAAAAGTCTGGGGATTTGCATGTAATTGCATGACAGCTTCAAACGGACTCTCAAGTAAGCACTCAAATACATGCCTGCCAACCTCTTCCCCTGACATGCTTTCCCATGCAATGCCTTCCATCAAATGCAGAAAACATCAATGAAGAAAGAAGATGAACTTCACCAAAGCAGCACACAGTCCATGTGATTTCTCCTGCATGATTCAGCTGGTTATTTCGTTCAGAGTTAAATAATAGAAGATTTCACAGAATCACAAGGTTGGAAAAGACCTTGAAGATGATCAAGGCCAACCAATCCCATCCTATGCTAAACTATACCCCTAAGTACCTCATCTACCCTGTTTTTAAACACATCCAGGGAAGGTGACTCAACCCCCTCCCTGGGCAGCCTGTGCCACAGCCCCACAACTCTTTCAGTAAATTTTTTTTTCTAATATCTAATCTAAACCTGCCCTGGCACAGCTTGAGCCCATTTCCCCTTGTCCCTTCTCCTGTCCCCTGGCTGAGGAGACCATCCCCCACCTCTCTACAACCTCCCTTCAGGTAGATGTAGGTGGCGATAAGGTCTCCCCTCAGCCTCCTCTTCTCCAGACTACACATCCCCAGCTCCCTAGCTGCTCTTCATAGGATTTGCTCTCCAGCCCCTTCCCCAGCCTGGTTGCCCTTCTCTGGACTCGTTGCAGGACCTCCATGTCCTTCTTATGGTGTGGAGCCCAGAACTGGACCCAGCACTCGAGGTGCAGCCTCACCAGTGCCCAGTACAGGGGCACAATCACTTCCCTAGACCTACTGGCCACACTATTTTTGATACAAGCCAGGATGCCATTGGCTTACAGATTTTCAGATTTATACATCTCCTTCTCTCCCATCTCAAATGGCTTCCTTCCTACAGACAAATTTGCCTCTTTGTAGCTCAGATTTAAAATATAGGTGTGATGTGTGTATGAAATAATTTGGGGCTATGGTTAGTGCTTAAATAAAGCAGAGTAAAATAGGAGAGTTATTTCTGGAGAGAAGCCAAAAGAGACTGAGAAAGTACTGGCATGCTCAGAGGTTTTTCAGAGGTCAAGTAGTTAAGTGCTGGTCAAGGGCTGTGCAAAGGTCTCAGCAGCTAGGGGAGGTCCAGGAAACCAGTTCAGTGGCCAGTTAACCCACGTTGCTCTGCCTACTTCATGGAGTCAAGAGTTGCAATGAGAATGTGATGCAATGACAGTGAGACGGAGTCCCATGCCCTTGTTACCTCCATCATCTCAGGTCATACCATAGGGACGTGGCCAGGTGAGCAGCACCCCCAAAAGCTGAGGGGAAAGCAATCTAAGAAGTCAGCATGAGCTAGCTCTAAATGACTTCTGGCTGCTAGCTGTGACTTTCTGCAAGAGAGATCTGCACAGGCTGCCAAACCTACCTGGCTTTTTTGGGAAAAATATGCCCACATTAAGCTCTTAAATAGCTGCAGATGGTGAATGTAGCCCTGGTGTCTGCAGTGTCAACACGTAGAGCTGAGTTAGTCACCCTTCTACCTCCTGACAGTCAGCAGAGGGGGAATGGGGATTTTAAGGAATAATTCATCTGAGTTACCTTCAACACAAACTTTAGGACCAGAAGAACCACCACAGTCCAGTTTATTAAACATATTGAACACATCCCTGATGACAATAAAAAAAGAATTCAGAGTATCTAGCTCGGGTGGAAATGTTGATTCTTAGTCACATAAATCCCCCAGCAAATATTTCATGGCAGCTATTATGTACTGCTGTCCTAGAGGAGTCTGTCCAAGGACATTTATTCTGTGCTTTACCATCCCTTAGCAGATGTGAGAAATGAATTCTGCAGAGCATTAAAGGATATTATTCTCAGAAATTGCCACCTTTGTGTGAGAGGAGATTCATTCCTGTGCCTGTGCCAGGCAGAGCGGTTCCTCAGCAGTCCTCATTACATCTCTGTGGTTCAGCCAGTTGTTTACCCAATGCTGATTACAATCACTGTCCACATCTTTCATTGTACAGGGGCAGATAATCAGGAATCACCTAAAAATTATTAAGCCCCCTCAATCAACTCACAGCCTACAGAAACTCAGAATACATCTGAAAAGAACATGGCAAGGGAGGACAGGAATACAAACTGGCTTTCAGCAACACGAAGGTGTACCAGTTTCCCTCAGACTTTTGTCAATATGTGCCCTTCAAGAAAGCCTGTAAGAAATCACCAGTTTCAACAGTGCCAATTTACACTCACAGCTAAGTCAATAATTGTGTATATTTGGAGTTTTATTTATATCAGTGAGATGAAACCTTCAGAAGGCTTCATAGGTAGAAGGAACTCTTATGGTGACTGATTCCTGACCCTGCTCCAGATAACTACTTGATTCATGCTTAATTCAAACGAATCTTTAATACAAACACTCCCTCTGTCCACATGCTGAAGTCAGAAAATATCCTTCTTGACCAAATGCCCATGTCAAATTCAGGATCCCTACAACATCAAATCAAGAGCCTTAAAAAGAAAATCTGCCATAAGAAGAAAATAGGAGGAAGCCTGGATATTGATGCTGTCAGAATTCCCTGGATGGAGGGAAGAAAATAATCATAGAATCATAGAATGGTCTGGGTTGGAAGTGACCCCAAGGATCACAGAGTTCCAACACCCTGACACAGGCAGGGTCACCAGCCTCCAGGCCTGGAGCTACACAACATTGCCCAGGGCCCCAGCCAACCTGGCCTTCAACCCCCCCAGACACAGGGCACCCACCCCCGCTCTGGGCAGCCTGTTCTAGCACCTTACCACTCTCTCTGCAAAGAACTTCCTCCCCATTCTCTCATCTAAACCTTCCCTCCTCCAGCTTCACTCCATTCCGCTTGTTCTGCCAGTCTCTGCCCTTCCCAAGAGCTGATTCCCCTCCTGTTCCTGGGGTCCCTTCAGGGACAGGAAGGCTGCAATGAGGTCCCCCCACAGCCTTCTCTTCTCTAGGCTGAACCAGCCCAGCTCCCTCAGCCTCTCTTTGCAGGGGAGGTGCCCCAGCCCTCTGATCTTCTTCGTGGCTCCTCTGACCCCTCTCCAACAGTTCTACATACAGTGGGAAATTTTCTCCTGAGTTGAACCATTGTCAGTTCAGTAGCACGAATTTCCATTTTTGTCCCTGTATTTGGATCAGACTGAAGCACACAAAATACCCTGGTCTCAATCTACCTTTCATTTAACTGAGGTAAGAGGTCCTACTTGCCATCCCCAAGTGAAAAACTGGGGTGTCATGACTTGGTGTTATGCCCAAGGCAAGATCCTCTCTGTGCTCCACAGACCCCTCAGGTATCTTCTCCCTTGATGCATAAGACAGCCTGGAGGAAAAGATGCCCCAGTTTTGAGTCCCATACTGGAGCTCAGTCTGAAAGAAGGGCTCTGGGCAGATAGTGCCCACCAGCTTCTTTGAAGCCCTCGAACTCCACCAGCCCAACCAGCTGCAACTACTGCTTGGAAACAGTGGAGATGGAGAGAGTGCCACAAAGGTTTAAAAATCTGGCCATGGGAAAGGTGAGAGATGAGTCTGCCATGGGCATTTTGGGTGCTGTGGATGTGACTGGACAAGCCTGTACAATTACTTGGCAATCTAGGAGAAAAGTCTTGTCTGTAAGAGGTAAAACATAAATTTATCTGTGTCTGTTTATGCCACTGGAGCCCTACACAGTAGCTTCAGAGGGTTTTGTGGCTGGAGAATATTTCCTGGGTAAAAAGGCGGCCAGAGGTGAGGCTGGGATTGCAAGAAGTTTCTCCAAATCTCAAACATTTGCCCATCCTTGGGGAAAGTTTGTCCTTGCTGGTCTGGTCATATCCCCACATCCTCTCCTTTTCATTTTAAAAATCTTTTTCTGTTTGTTTGTTGATTTTTCTCTTCTAGGGGATTGTGAGAGAGGTCACATGCTGGGGAGGGGAGGGGAGGGAGAAGAAGGTCTGCCTCTTGGTTATTCAGTGCTAGGGAGAGGTGGAGCATCCCACCATCTGCAAAAAACCCCAGACAAAATAGAGCCAACATATCTTTAATGGTGGCATTGGGGAGGCATTGATGGAGCATTTTTGTATGTCTCTAAGAGCTGTTGTCTTTGGCTATGCTGCCCTGTCTCTAGACACTTCCTGTCTTTCTGAGGTTTTGTTAGTTTATAGAATATCTATGTTCCACTTGAGGTTCACCCAGGAAATTGGTTCTTGCTGTAGTCAGCAAAAGTGAAGAGAATGGAGAAAAAAATGTTCTCAGGTTCCCTGTCCAGGTACCTACCTCCCTGTGACACCTCCAGAGCACTATCTGGAACAGATCTGATCTCATGGACTACAGGCAAGGTATTTCTAACACTTTCTTTTAAAGATTTTTCCAACTCTAAGCATGCAGTCATCCCCAATATCTAGCTCATCTTTTTCACTGCATACCTCCTTTTTTGGCAGAAGGTAGGACTGAATTTTCCCTTTTACATTGGAGGCAGCATTGCATCCTTCATTAGAGCTCAACCAGCACGGGACCACACCAAGTGACTGTGAAATGGGGAAGGAGATCTCTGCTAAACATCACAGCTATGCTGGATGGTTCCTACAGCCTCATCTGCCACAATGTGCTTTAGACATCATGTCTTGCTCAGGATGGGTGCTGGGCATTATATACCTGCACTGGCTCTTCCATCTCTCAGCAACCTTACCCTGTAAGCCTGACTATACTTTGACTGTCCGAACTCAGGTAATGACATAGAAATGCTCAGAGATAGATGTACCTGCCTGTCACATCCCCTCCCTTCCCAAATGCATTTCACCCATGGATGGGAACCAGACAGAGGCATGCTTTGACAGACACATGCAAAATTGGTTACAAAGCCATATCCAGACACATGCAAGCATCTATCTCAGGTAAGTGCAGGATGAGCATTTCAGTACTGGGATCCATCATAGATGTTTCTGAAGCATTTCAGCTTACTGACAGTGACTAAAACGACATTACCTAGAAAAGGGAAGGATATATCCAAAGAGATACGTCTGGTACTTGTGTCCTAGCTGTGGTTAGCAACTGATCCCCCAAAACTGTCCCATTTCCTTTTCTGCCATCACAAGGTGGCAGGCAGTAAATGCAGCCAGCTAGTGAAGTCCTCCATAAATTAATGTGTGGGAAGTGTCTGACATGGAGCAACAGGTACCTGGTACAATCCCTCCCTCCCCACAGGGGACTGCAGCAGTGTAATCTCCATTTCCTTCTGACACTATTCGCAAGAGCAGAGCACCCTCTGATTTTGTTTCCCTTCTTTATCCTGCATATTTTTCCCTTCAGGTCTCATGAGCAGGAGCAGCTCATTAGACCTCTGAGGTGATCCAAGTCAAAGCTGCTCTATACAAAACCCTGTGGCTCAAATTATTCTGGTGTGTTCCCATAAATGGTGGCTGTATTTTCAATCTGGGAGAACTTTATTTAGCTTTCTAGATGGCTGCTGTATTTTAAGCTCTGTCCAGGAACAGTGTGAAACTGCCAATGCAGCTTAGGGCACACACACTTTGCCACCCACAAATCTGTATGTCGTAAACTGAGTCTAACCTTGAAACCTCTTATAACAGTATTTTTGACTTCTGCTAGAAAAATAAACCAAGTCCTCTGTGGTACATATTTTCAGTCATACTCTGGGGGTTTCAAATCTTTGTGTCTATGGCAAACTGGGCATTGGAGTTAGAATTTGGCATCTTGATGCCTGTATTATTTATTAATGTGTATCTGCTTGGGTTTTTTGCAGTGCTTGTGTACATGGAAACAAGGTCTGCTCAGTAGTCAGTATTTCTTAATTATTTACACTGGCTCTGAAACAGACTCCAGCTTTGACCTTGGGTACAATGACTTTAATCCATCACCCCTGTTCTAAATAACAGCAATAAGAATTGTAGCTCCTACGTGTCAGTGCCCTATGGCAGATGCTCCTAGGCTCCCAAAAACATTTATCACAAGCACTATATTGTTAGAGACAGAGTCTCTAAACAGAAACAGTCTGTTTCTTGAGGATGAGGAGAACTTCAGTGTGGTCTCAGGTGTCCTATGACTCCCTGAGAAGTCTCAACATCCCTCTAAACTCTGAAGATGGGAGGTTAGTTATTCTCCTCCCAGAGAAAGCCCCTTTAGTGGATGAAACATGTCCAGGCTGTGACTTCATAGTATGGGTATCACACTAGTATCAGCATTTATTAATGCTGGTCCTATCTGATATCTGCATTAAGACCACAGTACTGCTGCAGAGGTGTCCTTACATACACATCACAGCCTGGCTGTGAATAAAGTCCTGGTTTTTTGCATTTGTAAAAGGAGGTAAAAGCATCCAGACGTGATGCATCATCCCCTCAGCACACATGGTCAAAGACCTTGCTATTTCCTAAATTCACAGGCTTGATAATTAATCTAGGTTTCATTCACATCTGCAATGCTCAGAATGAGCATTGAGCAAATGAAATCTCTCAGTAAAAGCGAGTTACAGTAGGGGAGCTTTGATCAGGAGCTTCACCACAGTGCATAGACTATACCAATAAAAATTAAGCAGTGTTGCCTGTGTAATTATCCTTACAGCTTCTGCTGGCAGAGCTGCATCAGGTAATACTCATATCTTTTCACAGCATCATTGAATCCCAGACTGGGCTGGCCTTCAAAGGCCATCTAGTCCAACCCCCTGCACTGAGCAGGGAAAATTTTAATTACAGCAGGTTGCTCAGAGCTTCATCAAGCCTGACCTTGATTGTCTCCAAGGATGGGGTCTCCACCACTTCTCTGGGCAACCTGTGCCAGTGTCTTGCCACTCTCAGAGGGAAGAACTTCTTCCTAAGGTCTCATCCAAATGTGCCCTGCTCTAGTTTAAAACCATCACCCCTTGTCCTGTCACTCCATGCTCTAACAAACAGTCCTCCCCAGCTTTCCTCTAGGTCCCTTCAGGGACTGGAAGGGGCTCGAAGGTCTCCCCTGACCTTTCTTTTTCCCAGGCTGAACCAGCCCAACTCCAGCCCTCAGATCATCCTTGTGGCCTCTTTTGGACCAAAGAACATGTATAAAGTGAGAAACATGAAGCATAAACACAGCTCAGTGCATTAACTCATGGTTTGAGTCCAGCCCCTTTAGTCCAGTGGTCACACTTACTCCGGAGGGCAAAATTCTCCATCACCTGCAGCAAGCATGGAAACCGATCCCACTGCTGTCTGCTGGATACTCAGAAACAACAGGCTCTGGTCCCTAAGAGAGAGCATCCCCTCAGGGATGGCATCAGAGAGCTTGGAAAAAAGGCAGTTGTCTTCTGGGCATGACTCTAAGCAGGGACTTCAAGCCCGTAGTTGGAGACAATGCAGTTTCCAGCCTTTTGTGGCAACATTTCTTTGGGTGATGAAATGACCCCACAGCCAACATGCCCACACTCTGCTGAGCAGGAGGTGACAATGTGTCAGCTGTAACATGAATGGAGGAGAGGTGCAAAGAAAAGTGTCAGAAAGCAAAACTCCAGCTTACAGGGGTGTTAATAACTTCTCCCAGACTGGAATTCTCCAAAACACAAATCTGAAATGACTCTGACATTTTTCATTTACATTTTGGTCCCAGAAAGTCATGGAAATTTGGGTTTTACTTTGAAGATTGGTTTTTTTTCCTCTGTCATTTTTCATCTGGTTTCTGAGCACCTTAATCTTGGTTGAAATAGCATTTTTATGTCAGTTGCTCACTTTTCTGTTTGATGGTATCATGACTCACTAGGCAAACACCATAAATATGCATTTTGATGAAAACAATGGTTTTAAAAAAAACTCCACTGTACACAGCCCAGTGAAGGAATTGTCTTTTTGTTCTGCTTTAATCTAGCATCAAGCACAGCATGATCCCAGTCAATGGCTGCAATCCACAGCAAGAACAATTATTAGGATTTTATAAATTAACAGCAATTAATGATGATAAGTAGTTACTAATAGTGCCTCTCTTCATTCTGGGCTGTGATACTGGAATGTATTAATGAAACATTTTGTGTTTTCTAGCTGTCTCCCACATCACCCATCATCTTTCTCTTTCCACTTCCTTTTCTTCATGAGAATCCTCTTGCTGGACAGTCAAAGAGGGTCCCTCTTGGGGCAGTTTTCCAATGCCAAACTAGAGAAAAGAAAATAATCTTTTAAGAGGACTTGATGGTGGCAGAGATTTCTGCAGTTCTCATGTCCTTCCACTCCAATCTGCTGCCTCTGGTGTCTCTGTCAGCATGTGCATCCCAAATAACACAACCTGAAGAAAAGTTTTGGGACCTCCATAGTCCAGCACTATGATTGCTTTGGTGAGACAAGGACATGTGGACATGTTTACTTGGAGATGGTTTATTAATATCGTATTATTCCTGCTGACACTTCAGAAATACCTGGAAACAATGGATAGAATTCAATCCCATTGGATTGTCCCAACGCTACTTAGATTGTCCCAATACTACTCAGCTACCCAAGATCCATTTCTGTGAAAGAATCACATAACTATTGTACAATTTGCCTCTAAAATTAGGTCCATGTGCCCACCTCAAAGTCAACTTTCCCACTCAACTGTAAATGCCACACACCAGATCCATCCCCACCACATCAAGCAAACATGTACTCTATCTACAAAGCCAAAAATTCATCAGAGCATCTTAGGAACCTCCAGAAGGGATTTGATTTTTTGGGTCTGGGGTTTTTTTGTTTGTTTGCCCTTTGTTTGTTGGTTGGTTTTGTAGGAATTTAGGTGTTATATCTCTGGGATTTTGGAGACACCTTTGTAAAATTTACTCAGGATCTGAACCTGGGCAGAGGTTTGTTTTGGATTGTTTTGCTATGGAGGGAATAAATTAACTGTACAAACTAAATATGGATTTTTGTTTCCAGATGTAGTACTTGGAGGTTTTCTCAGTCCATTTCCACTCATCACATTACAATGCAGGAGATGTGTAAATCAGAGCACTAATCCCAAGCAGCTCCAGACATGAATTGAAGCTTCTGGAGTTCTCCTCTGCAAAGGAACAGTATTAAAAATAAAACACAGTGAACACATACCATGTTTTCAAGGGCCTGTCCTTTCAGATTGAGGTAGCCAGAGTGAAAACCCACCTAAACATGGGCATCTAGAAAAGAGTTGTCCAACCATTGGTAGCAGAGATATAGATGACAGGCTCAGTAGAGTTCTCAGCATGAGGTATTATATTTGGTATATATATTATATTTGGGGGTTGGACCTGATGATCTCTTGAGGACCCTTCCAACCCCTATGATTCTGTGATTCTATCTGATGTCTAGAAAGAAGAGCTGAATCATGACACAGGATTGAAATTTTTCCTTGCTGACTGCGATTGGGTGATCCAATATATCTATCTATATGAGTCTGAGATGCATAAGGTCATTTCCATCTCATTTGCAGACTGGTGCTGTGACTGTCTTTATGGGATTCAGCATCCAAAGCTGTTAATATGCTTTACAGAATCACAGAATCACAAGGATGGAAAAGACCTCTAAGATCATCAAGTCCTACTGTTCCCATCCTATATGAAACCCTAAGTACCTCGTCTACCCTTTTATTAAACACATCCAAGGATGGTGACTCAACCCCCTCCCTGCGCAGCCTGTTCCAGGCCCTGACAACTCTTTCAGGGAAAAATTTTTTCCTAACATCTGCTCTGACCCTGCCCTGGTGCAGCTTGAGCCCATTTCCCCTTGTCCTATCTCCTGTCACCTGGCTAAAGAGACCATCACCCACCTCTCCACAACCTCCCTTCAGGTAGCTGTAGGTGGGGATAAGGTCTCCCCTCAGCCTCCTCTTCTCCAGACTAAACCCCCCCAGCTCCCTCAGCCGCTCCTCATAGGATTTGCTCTCCAGCCCTTTCCCCAGCCTGGTTGTCCTTCTCTGGACTCGCTCCAGGACCTCGATGTCCTTCTTATGGTGAGGAGCCCAACATTTAGAAACACACCTTTACCTACTTCCTTGGGGGAAGAGGGTGAACTGACCCCACTGCTATTAAAATAAGCAGTGACATTTCAGACTTGGATACCCTGGGAGAATAAATAAATCCCACTAACAGAGAGACATGAGAAGGACCGCAGCGATTGAAAAGATAACTATATTGTTTTCTGAACACCATAAACACTTCAAAACCTTTTTCCTTCAAGAAATACTTGATTCTCAAAGATAAGCTGTTGTTTATGATTTCTTGAAACATCCTGGTACATTCCAAATAGTTCAGTTCCCTTCTTTTTTAGAGGTTGCTGGAGGATGATATGCTAAAATGCAGAGAGTATGACAGGAGGAAGACAGGACTAACCATCACCAGACAGCGTGCTCCTCAAAACTGAAATCATCATCACTCTCTAAGCTTTCAGGTTCCTCAGCTCAGATGAGGTGAAACCTAATCTCTAGGACAGCTGTGGTTTTTCACGCTCTGGTGGGAATGGGGATGGATTTAGGATGCCACTGCCTAGATGAGGACAAGAATCCCCAAGGCTGGGTTTTTTTTCCTTTCACTCAGAAAAGCACTGCATGACAGACTTATCTCCTCTTTTCCTGGCCCTAAACTACATCTTTTTCACCTGTTCTACAATGGAAACCTTTTTTGCTCCTGCCTTGTGCTCCTGATCTACCACCATTAAGACACAGTTTGGTCTGTCCTGTGGTCAAGTGCATCTGCATGCAAGTAGAAGGCTTGAAATGCAGGGCAGATGTGAAGAGGTATGTCATATAGGCAAAAGGTGCCTTCTAGAATGGCAGTTGCTGAAGGATTTTCAAGAAGTGTCTCTGTTTTTATATGTACCTGAAAGGGCTCACAGACAAACTTACAGGCACAGATATTCACCCAGACCAAGCCTCAGTGTGCAGCTGTGCTACTGTCACTCTGCTTGGTGTGAAGGATAGAATCATAGGATGGCATGCGTTGGAAGGGACCCCAAGGATCACAGAGCTCCAAGCCCCCTGCCACAGGCAGGGCCACTAACTTCCAGGCCTGGAGCTACACAAGTTTGTCCAGGGACCCATCCAACCTGGCCTTCAACACCCCCAGGGATGGGGCAGCCACGCCCTCTCTGTGGAGCCCATTCCAGCACCTCATCACTCTCTCTGTAAAGAATTTCCCCCAATATGTAATCTAAACCTTCCCTCCTTTAACTTTATTCATTCCCCTTGTCCTGACAGTGTCTACCCTTTTAAAAAGTTTATTCCCCTCCTGTTTCTCTGCTCCCTTCAGGGACTGGAAAGCTTCAATGAGTTCACCCTGCAATCTTCTCTTCTCCAGGCTGAACCAGCCTAGTTCCACCAGCCTGTCTTCATAGGGGAGGTGCTCCAGCCCTTTGATCATCTTCGTGGCTCCTCTGACCCCTCTCCAACAGTTCTACATCTTTCTTGTATCGGGGCCCCAGCTCTGGACACAGGACTCCAGCTGGGGCCTCCTGAGGGCAGAGTAGAGAGGGACAATCCCCTCCCTGTCCCTGCTGGCCACCCCTTTTCTGGTGGAGCCCAGGATACCATTGGCACAGGATATGTGCCTGAGTTTCTATTTCATATCTGCTTTACATAAGCTACAGAAAGATGCTAATGATGTTTTATTTCTGGCAAGCCACCATGATGTTACAGTGACAGACAAAGGTGATGCCCATAGGTCTACCTAAACCAAAGGAAGTTCTCTGGAATTTTGAGCTGGTCTGAAGATACACAGTGAGTTTACACTGAGAGAAGTGCTTTGGTGTTGCATGACCATGGGTTTTGGGTTTGGTTTTTTCATTTAGTTTTGTGGTGTTTTGGTATTTTTAAAATCTGTTACTAGGCTTCCAAAAGTCTAATGTCATCAGACTAGAAACTTCATTCTAGAAATGTCAAAGCACATCTTGAGTGATTCTGTGTGAGTCTGTTTTATTTCTTTGTGTGCTTATTCTCTGCACCCACTGATTCTTCCTGGTGGGAACAGAAGCACAGCTTCAAGTGCTGCTGCTGTCCCAAATGACATACAGTTGCTTCGATTCAGTCTAGGTCTACCTACACAGGTACATAACTTTTCTTTCTTCATTTCTCCTGTCATTTATCTTTGGCATGCATCATAACTCTCCCGTGGCACTTTTATTACAGGAAAGTGAAGGAATTCACTGAACAGCTAGTTCAGAAACACAGGCACTTTTGGATTTATCAATGAAAACATTCATTTTGCTGTTCTGCTGGGCTTTTGACATATTTCAACAACTTCACCCGAAAAATGGAGAAGGATAGATGGACACAGGCTACTTTAGGGAATCCAAAGAATTTTCTATGTTAAATAAAACTAGGAAAAAAACTAGCTATCCTGTATCACAAGGTGTTTGGTGTGTTCATAGCTCACATTGTCTACATTGTGCAGTGTGGTTACATGTCAGTGTAAACAAATCAGAATCACAGACTGGTTGAGGTTGGAAGGGACCCCAAGGATCACAGAGCTCCAACCCCCTGTCACAGGCAGGGCCACCAACCTCCAGACCTGCAGCTACACAAGTTTGCCCAGGGCCCCAGCCAACCTGGCCTTCAACACGCCCGGACGGGGCACCCACCCCCTCTTTAGGCAGCCTGTTCCAGCCCCTCCCCACTCTCTCTGTAAAGAACTTCCCCCTAATATCTAATCTAACCCTTCCCTCCTTTAGCTTTAAATCTTATGTATATGTATATGTAATAAGATCAGTATCACAAAATCACATATTACTCCTACCAGTAAACACGAATTCACAGGTACTTTCACATCATGACTCCTCCAAATCTACTGCAAGCAAATAAAGAAATCTACTTTAACTTGCTGGGTGGGGGCTTTATCTTGATGGGACAAGGAGTGGGTGACGTGGTATGTAGGCAAGGTCTATGCAGTGACAGAATCATAGAATCACAGAGTAGTAGGGATTGGAAGGGACCTCCAGAGATCATCGGGTCCAACCGCCCTGCCAAAGCAGGGTCCCTAGGACAGGGCACACAGGCTGGTGTCCAGATGGGTCTGGAATCTCTCCAGAGAAGGAGACTCCACACTCCACTGGGCAGCCTGTCCCAGGGCTCCCTCACCCTCACTGGGAAGAAATTCTTCCCCACATTGGGGCAGAACTCCCTGGGCTCCAACTTGGGGCCATCACTCCTTTTCCTGTCTCCACAGACCATTGAAAAGAGGCTGCCCATGGCCCCCTGGGTCCCACACTTGAGATATTTATAAACATTAATAAGATCCCCTCTCAGTCTTCTTTTCTCAAGGCTGAAAAGCCCCAGTTCTTTCAGCCTATCCCCATCTGGGGAGATGCTCCACTCCTTTAATCATCTCTGTAGCCCTTTGCTGGACTCTCTCCAGGAGATCCCGGTCCCTTTTATCCCAGGTAGTCCAGAACTGGATACAATATTCCAGGTGGGGCCTGACCAGGGCAGAGCAGAGGGGGAGGATCACCAGTGTGACAGCCTCTGTAAGGAAATTGGTCAAGCTTATGAGTTGAATAGGATGAACCTCATCCATAAAAGCTCAAAACAGGACTTGTAGGACGTATTAATATTTCTGAGCAAAATGAGGCAATCTTCTAGGGCATTGCAAATGACAAGAAGTTTTAGAGCACAGAAGACTAAGGGGGGACCTTATTAATGTCTATAAATATCTTAAGTATGGGATGCAGGGGGAAATGGCGAGCCCCTTTTCAGTGTCTGTGGGGACAGGACAAGGGGCAATGGCTGCAAGTTAGAGCATAGGAAGTTCCACACCAACATATGGAAGAACTTTTACACAGTGAGGGTGAGGGAGCACTGGGACAGGCTGCCCAGGGGGTGTGGAGTCTCCTTCTCTGGAGAGATTCAAGACCCAGCTGGATGCCGACCTGTGCAATATGAGCTGGGGAGCTGCTTTGGCAGGGGGTTGGACCTGATGATCTCTCGAGGTCCCTTCCAACCCCTGTGATTCTATGAGCAAGTTCAAAAAGCCTGTTCCTGAAGCAGTTGTTTAGGGTTGGTTTATTCTCAGTGGAGGGAAAAAAATCAGTGTTTGTAATGGCCAATTAATCTCATCATAAGAGCAAAAGCTATGAAAAATCCAATGGGTCAGCTGAGAAAAATTAACCCTAAAACCAGTTCTGGGAAAAAGCTACAGATTCTCTGGGGAATGGCATTATGGAGGAAATTCCTGCTTAAAATCAGGTGTAATTTTGACAATAGGTTAAGCTGAAAAAAATAGAGGAAACAGCAGAGAGTGTTGAAAATGTGAAAGTGTTTTGCTTCAAAATTATGCAGATGGATGCACTTTGATTTTTTTCACAGCAAAACAGTAATTAATTAGTTGAGGTTAAAAAATAGCTTTTAGAGTGATGAAGAAGTAAAAATAATGAACTGGAACATCTAACTAGGGGGCAAAGTATTTTTAATTGATACACACACACACAACCCGATTAAATTATTGATGCATTTATTTTCTTGTGGACATCATTGAAAAAATATTACAGTATTCACTTTCCCTTTGGCTTCTGGATCAAAAAAAAATCCACACTTCACCCCCTGCTCTAATCCAGGCTTGGGTGGATTTAAGGAGAGGGTAATGAAATGCCAGCCAATATCCTTACTCCTTCTGAAACCCCTACTGCATGACTGGGTGTCGCAATGCGAGTTACTGCTGGAATGTACTATGTAATTCTGGCAAGAAGTCAATAGGCTCAAACTCCTCAAATAACCAAAGCATGGTACTAAGAAATCACTGGAGCAGGCAGCAGCCCAGACAGCCAGTCCATTAGCAGCTTAACCACAGCAGATGTAAAGTCACCAACAAAACTCCCTACGGAGTCTCCCAAAGAGCCAGATGCTACTGCTATAAAAAGATCTTCTAGAAACTTGGCATGTCTCCTGCCCACATTTTTTTTTAAAGGAACATTCTCTAGATAGGAGGTTATTTTGTTTTATTTTATTTTGTTTTGTTTTGTTTTATTTTGTTTTGCTTGATTTTATTTTAAATTGGGGTTAAGGATAAGGGAGAGAGGGAAGGGAAGGGAAGGGAAGGGAAGGGAAGGGAAGGGGTTATTGGTTATTTGTTCCATTTTGCTTGTGAGTGAATCTTGTGGTCACAAAAACAAAATTCAGCAATATCCTGTCCTGGGATGTGGAAGGCAACAGGCACAATTCAAGTCTTCTCCCACACACAGCTTGGTTTCTGCACCTTGTACTGACCTGTGGATCCTTCCTCAAAGAGCTCTGCCAACACACTTGGGATGAAACAGGAGCTGTTATTTCATTCTGTCCTGCTTCACAGGGCCAGTGGTGAGACCAGCTTGCTCCATGAGCTGCACTTTGCCAGTCCTCTTGCCTTGGACTCTTGGCTGGTGCATATCAACTCACATGGTTGCGCTTGGCCTGTTGGTCTCTTTGCTTCTTATGTTGCTCCATCAAAGGACTTGCTTGCTCACTTGCAGCACTACCAGCTCTTCAGGTCTTCCTGAAATAGCTTCAAGGCATCACCTAAGTCCCAGCTGCTGGGTTTATGTGATGATGGTGTTTCAACTGTGATTTTAGTAAGAGTTAACAGAAAAACCCAGTAACAAAGCCAGTAATACCCTGTTATCCTCGTGATACAGATACCATCCCTGCTAATAAAATAAGCACTAAAGCCTAGGACAGATGGAGATACCAACTCTACAGATACCTGCACTTAGATGGGTGAATGCCACCCATATGCCCATATGAAAGGCTGCCCTGCATCTATAAATGAGGACAGATGTTGCTTGGGAAACGTGGTAAAATATTCAGCAAGATTTAGACAGAATACCTCAAGGTGACCCCTTTCCAGGAGTCTGAGTAGCAGCAGGTTGGTGGGTTTGTGTTTAGCAGTTGAGGAAGAAAGCAGCTAATGGCCCACTGGAGAGAGTAGGGTTTCTCCTCTACCTAAGCTGCAATGGTTGTGGTAACTAAATCTCTCTGAAAAGAACTCAGAACAACCATGCTTTGATTTTGATGGAAATTTTGACAGGTCAGACCCTGGACAAGGCCATATAGGCATTGTGTGAAGGCAACACCCCGATTTAGAGATGAGTTTGGGTAACAGAGCCACAGGGGATGGAGGACAAAGAGTCAGATGATACCTGCTAGCAGAGTGTTTTTGTATTGAGCTCTCACAGTGTTCCTCAGCTGTATGAGTCCTGGAGCTCAAGGAGCCTTTAAACTAGAGAGATACTTGTAAAAGTATCACAGAAGGCAGGAGACATTCCCAAGGGATTCATTCCACCAATAGGAAAGGGAGAAAGAATTGCAGTTTCCAACTACTGTACACCTTTGATTCAAAACAATATTAAGCTATCATTAGGGTCTAAAGATGTGTTTAGAAGATGGTGAAGGCAAGATGCCTGTGAAATGGTGTTTTCCCCAGGACAAACTCAGTCCTAGAAAATCACAGGAACCAACCCTGAGAATAGAAGTGGATGCTCACAAAGGGAGCCTTGAAGAGGAGATGGACCACTGGTGGTGATGGTCTCTGGACTCTATCTCTGGCACGCTAGAGCAGATCTCTCATGGCCTTATCAATAGCCTGTTCAACATATGGCTCTGCTCAGGTCTGATGCTTCAGCAAGTGGTTTCTTCCAAACCAGTGATTCATGGTGCCAGCTTTTTTTTTTGGCATCTCACTTGCACCTTTGTGTACAGTTAACCCAGGCTGACTAGAAGACATTCCTGGTATTATTAGCATCTTTCTACCCCTCCCTCTGGATTAGCCTTTTGTATTTCCTTTAGCATTTTTTTATTACTGCCATCAGCTTGATACTCCCTTTAGTTCTTTAACTGCTGATTCTCTATTATGGTTTTTCAATGGTACATTTTGTTACAGCTCATAAATTCATGTTATTTGATTGTTTGTGTTCTCTCCTTCATAGCAATTCTTCTCTGTGGGGATGACCTATACAGTCATTGCTACGCAATTCAGGTCCTGGTACTACTACAATGTTCCACTGACTATTTTCCCTCCACTAAGTTTCCAAGCTGCTGGTTTTAACAATACCTCTTGCTTAAATGGAGTGTCACATATTTAGAATTCTTTGGTATTTCCTGACAAACTGTCCCAGCCTCTTGCTTCTCATTTTTCCACCCCAAAAGGATATAGATTATTTTTTTTAAAAGTTTTTAAACTATTATTCTCTAGAAAATAAGCCAACTTAATCCATGGCCTTTTTCATGCTTCTCAGCTTTCCTTTGCCTCTACAGAGTTGTTGTTTTTTTTTCCCAATAGCATTTATTTCCCATTTCCCCTTCCCTCACACAGAGACAGAAGCAATGATGAAGACAGGTGACAAAGAATCCCAAGTTTTACTGCAAAAAGCTACAAGACCAAGATATTTATGTGAGAACAATTTCCAGTTGGCAGTAGGAAAGACATTTTACTTGTTTCACAAGCTCAGACTGTTGGAATGGAAGTAATCCTGTGGAGAAGGGATGCATTTTAGCAAACATTGGGTACATTTCTGGTTTGCTTTCTTTTTCTTATATGTTAAAGGTGGTGTTCTCCAAGGCTGAAACACATATGGACAATTCTCAATAAATGCCATGCTGATTGCTGGGCATTCTGGTTTTGCTATTTTTCTTGAAAGATTAAGAGTATTCCTTGCATGTATGAGATCTAGACAAGAGATTTAGTTTCTTTTCTCCCTTACAGCTATTTTTTACAAATGCAATAAGCAGAAAGAGAAAGGTCCAGTTGTTTTGGAAGGATGGAGGGGGAGGATATTGTCTAAATGACAAATACATTTTCTGATTGATTTAGTCAAGAAAAAAATTACTCCCTTTTTCTCCCCTCTCCCTTAACAATTTTCTATTGCTGTTCAAATTACATATCAGAAAAATAAATGAAAATGCCAGGTATTCCAGGGTTTTTTTTTTGTTTCTGAGTGTATTGTATCTCCACAGAGGCCACCGACTTCCCATAAAGAAACAAGACAAAACAAACAAAAAAACATTTATCCAAATAACTTTAGGGACAGCACATTTTGTAGCTCTGTAATGGGAATCCAGGCTGAAAAATGAGAAGACATTCCATTACATTGAAATCCAAGGCCAGCATCTGGGATTCTCGGCGCCTATCTTGTCCTAAAAATAAAGTTATTTTTAAAGCATTAGAGGAAGGAAGAAGAAACAAACAACATAACCAGGAATCAGCCTCAGTTATCCTCATGCATCTGTGCTCAGCTGATGGGCAGCAAGGTCTGCAACTGAGTGTCCCTGCACTATGGAGGTGCCAATTGACATCAGAGGTCAATCGCAAAATATGACAAAGTATCCTTAGTCTGTCCCTCCCAACACAACAATCTTACAGTCATCGTGTAAATGATGGACAAAACATGAGAAGCAGTGGTCATAGAACCATCATAGAATCATAGAATGGTATGAGGTGGAAGGGACCCCAAGGATCACAGAGTTCCAACCCCCCTGACTCAGGCAGGGCCACCAACCTCCAGGCCTGGAGCTACACAAGTTTGCCCAGAGCCCCAGCCAACCTGGCCTTCAACACCTCCAGGGACGGGGCATCCACTACTTCTCTGGGCAGCCCCTTCCAGCCCCTCACCACTCTCTCTGTAAAAAACTTCCCCCTAATTTCAAATTTAAACCTTCCTTCCTTTAGCTTTAATCCATTCCCCTGGTCCTGCTATACTCTACCTTTTAAAATGTTGATTCCCCTCCTGTTTGTATGCTCCCTTCAGGCACTGGCAGGCTGCAATGAGGTCCCCCCACAGCTTTCTCTTCTCCAGGCTGAACAAGCCCAGCTCCCTCAGCCTCTCTTCATGGGGGAGGTGCTCCAGCCCTCTGATCATCTCCATGGCTCCTCTGAACCCTCTCCAACAGCCCCACATCTTTCTTGTGTTGGGGCCCAGCTCTGGACACAGGACTCCAGATGGGGCCTCATGAGGGCAGATTAGAGAGAACAATCACCTCCCTGTCCCTGCTGGCCACCCCTCTTCTGATGGAGCCCTGGATACTGATGCCTCTTCTTCTCCCATTGGCCTTCTGAGCTACAAGAGCACACAAGAGTGTGCAAGAGAGGCACTGTAGTCATGCGAGATGTAAAGCTCTGAATCCAAAGCCTCAGCGTTCCAGAAAAACAGTCCACTTTCTGAACTACTAGACAGTTTCTCCTACTTCTGTTATCCCTCAGTAGTCAGTCTCCCATCAGCAACATTCGAGCACAAGGATTTCTCTTTGTTAATATCTAGACTTCAAGCAGGATTCAGGTCTCAAATTATAAGCATGTGATGCAGTTTGAGAGCCCCAAGGCAGTTAAAACATTCCCATACAGATGGCAAGTAAGAGTCCAAGGGAGATTTGCTCTTCTCAAGTTTGCCAGCTGCATTCAGTGCATTTGTGTCTGTTCTTCAGATGAGATGGATCACTGTTCACACTCCAACTGCACCTTGTTTAGGTCAGGAAACAGATACTCTGCTTTCATGCAGGCACCTACGTGTAGGCATCTTAACATGATGGAAGCCTATAAGGGCAATGTCAGCCAGTTAAATACTGATGCCATGTTCTAGGATTTCACCTATAGTCACAAGTTCAAGTTCAAGCCACAGGGCTCAATTCACTTCCCCACACATCAGCCCCTAAAGCCACCTGAGGTATCCTGGAATACCTTGCCTGGGGGGGGGTGGGGTCAGCTGCCAGAAGGGACAAGTCTGTCATGGGCTCTGCAGCACATCTGTGAGGCCATGAATATCTGAGACACTTGGAACATCTCAAACACCAAGAACCTACATGTGGGACAATGAATTGAGCTTGTCTGTACACACTATGGATGTTCCCTCCAGCTGAATTACTCTACTACTTGAGCTTCTATGTTTAAATAGGGTGGTTTTATAACACAAGGTCTATATTAGAGAAGTAGGTATCTGAACAACTCAGACAACATCCCAAAGATGTTCTTTCCCCACATTTTGGGCTGTTTGATTTGATAAGCAACCAAGAGTTAGGCCATGAAATAAGACTGGCTCTGCTTATCACACATTCAGTTGTATGGCAGAGGAAGAGTTGTGTGCATTGCCTTCACAGGGAGTTTATGTAGACCACTGCATGCATCCCACAGCCCTGCTCCATATTACAGAGGTCATTGGACCACAAGACCACAAGGTAGTGCTTTCTACCTGGTAAGAAAACTTAAAATCTCTTCTGGCTGTGTCTTTCCTGCTAAATAGTGTGAGGAGCAGATGTGTAGCCAATCTGGGAGTGCTTTCTACAGCAACATCTACTGTGAAGAGCACTTGACCTCGCAAGGCTGCTGAAAAAAGGTAGTGGAAGAGTCACTAATCAAAGATATATGCTGTGTTATAAATAATACATAGTACCTAAGGACAAGCCAGAGGAGAGGCTATGTATAAGAAAACTCAGTACAGAGTATTCACAGCAACTCTGCTCAGAAAATAAAGGGAAAGAAAAAGACACAATTCAGCTATTATGTTGGGATACAGCTCTAGCTTTCCTCCAGCATATGGGAATGGCCAAGAAACACAAGCCACCACTTTATTTTTGGACTCAGATTCAGATTCCCACTGATTTCAAATCCAGTCTTTTGGGATTTGTTTGTTATGTGCTCTAGGGAAAAGGGCCATCACACTTTTTAAGGATAAAGAGTGCATTTGTCTTTCCCTAAACATGCCAACAGCAGCACAGCAGGGAGTGAAAGATGTCACCCCAAATGATGCCCATCATGGCTCATTGGTAAATGCTTTCCAAATCCATCAAAAGCAAAGAGATTCTTTCTGTCTTCTATGCTGCAGCTCCCAGACCTGCACCAGTCTTACATAGCACTGCTCACTTGTCTTCTTCAGTGGCTGGCATTGCTTCAGGTGACTAGAAAAGCTTTTGGCATCAGAATGGGAATTTCTCATGGCAGTGGGTTTAGGATGGGATTAAGGATTGAAAACATCTCTAAACAACAAGGCAGGATCATACTAACTGTGGGATTACCCACTATGGCTGTGGGCCCATCCAGATCTTTGGAATTGAAAACAGGGAGCCAGTGTTGGAAAACTGAATGCAAGCTCAGAGAAGATAAAAGAAGTTTCTTTAAGAAAGAAAACTAGACCTTTGCAAGAAAAAAGCAGTCATCTCTCTCAGCCAGTTTACATTTTGTTCAATTGTGTCTTGGAACAAAAGTCCCAAAGACCTAGATGTGACTCCTATTTAATTTTCTCCCTAGGGTGCCAGTGAACATAATCAAGTTACCACACAGCAGACAGGTCTCAGTGGGCTGGGATAATGTCAGCACCAAAAAGAAAAACAAAGCCAGGGCTGATCAGGACAGAGTATAAAAATAAATGAAAGCAGAAGGAAAAAAAAACACCCAACCAAACCCAAGCAAGAAACCCCAAAGAAACAAAACCCAAACCAACCAGAACAAATCTGAAGGAAGCCACTGCTTTTCCCCATCTATCAGATACTTTGCAGAATAGATGGAGAGTTGGTTAACTCTCCGGTCAGACCTTCCCCAAGAGCTGAAGAGAGATAAATAATGGTGAATGCCAGTTGAAATCAGTGGGCACCTTTTCCAGGAATACAAAAATAAGTTATGACCAGAAAATACTGGAAATGAAGTTCATCTCATTTGCAATGGTGAGACAGATACCCTTAACTGTACTGTGGTTTGGAGAACACTACTGAATAAAGCCAGAAGATGTGCTGCACAAAGCTCATGGCTTTTCCTGGAAAACCAAACCATTTGCCAGGAAACGTTGGGAGACAGATTTATGGAAGGCCAATATTTATCCTCCCAGTGTAGGTTCAGCAACATAAGCATGAGTTACCCCTTCTTTTCTACTTTCCCTTGTGTTTTTTGTCTACTTTTTTCTGGTCACCTCAGTTCTATCTCCTTGCCTCTTCTGGGAGCAGAGACTTGTTAGTAGACATAAAAAATGTAAATTCTTTAAAGTTTCCTGTCATTCATAAAGGAATGAGCACTTGTTCTTTGGAAATCAAGTCTTTTTAAGATACATTATATTGAACTTCTAAAATGAAGGCCTCCAGATTTACCAGATGATTGCAGAAAGATCACCAATTTTTCTGTGTACTCGAGAAGATGAATATAACATGTTACTCATTCTTCTCCTACTTCCTTGCACAACATGCTGAGAATATTTACTTCCTTTGATTACTCACTTAGACATTCTTCAAACCTATTTTAGATGCCAAAAGCAAAATAATAGGATAGGCAAGGAGGACAGAAGAGACTCACCTGGCAATCAGTTAGCCATGATATGCTTCACAAAAGCTGGAAAGAAGAGAAAGAAAAGGGTCATTTATCAATTCAGTTTCATGGAACTCAGTAACTCCCAAGTATCTCAGCTTGGTTGCTATTTAAATTCCCTCCTCTAGTTTCCCCTGATGTAATGAAGACCACACTGCTTTGTAAATAAGATTCCAGATACCAGGTGCTAAATGCTTTGTAAGTTCTTAAGATAATATATACACAGTGCAGTGTAACCAGCAGTCTAGGTAGCCAGTGTAAATGAACCCACACACCAATCAATCCATAGCTTGCTTAATCCCTTACCCCTGGCTGCCATATGGAAGTGGCTTTCCAAAGTACACAGCTGTGAGAAATTCTGGGTCCTCATCTTGCAAGGCTTTCAAGGCTTCAGCACATTTGTACTAAGGGGGCACTGAAGGTGCCTCTGGAGTGAACCTCCAGAATCCAGACACAGAAGGTCACCAAGTCAGGTGTAGTGACTATATTCCTGCAGTGATTTCTGGTTTGCAAACAAGCGACTTATTTCAAAGTCAAATTAAGGTTTTGCCTCAAAAATTTTTCTGGGTCCATTTTTCTTCATTTAAAAAAGGATCCATTATGTATAATTTTGAAATTCAAAAGGAAAAATACATTTTTCAGCAAGGAAATGTTTTTCTTCCCAGTAATCCCCCCATGCTATGAATCTCTCTGAATTCAGCATAAAAGTTCATGAGTCATTTGGGTTGGCTAAATCTATAGATTTCTATCAATAAACTACCTGTAGGAAATGTTTCCCTGAGCTCAAATCACTGCTGTTTACAAAGAGAGACCCCAACCCAAATATTCATAAAAACCTCAGTGAATACATCAGACCAGCTAAATCACCATAGTGATATAAGAGTCAATCACCAGTTAACCTTAAGAAGGCCATGTATGAAAGCACATGTCCCTGATCCATACCAGAATATTGTGGTTTTATTGAGCAGCCTGAAACATGAAGGCTTGCAAGATGAAGGAGAGAACCAGGAGTCCACATCCTCATGACCTAATCCTTTTATTCTGGCTTACTACAATAGCAGTGTAATAAAATGGAAGGATTTTGGTAGGTCTTGTAAAATTCTGAGGACACTAAAGATGATGCTGAGGATTTCAATTCCTTTTTCTGACATTGTGATGGAAAATGTAGTGATTTTCTGTAAAGAAGTCTCAAAAGGGGTATGTATCTCTTTGAGAGGACTGGGAACTGTGGGAACAATATCATGCAGTTATTATAGCTTTTTTAAAGACAAAAATAAGAATATAGAGCCTCTGAAAGGGTCACAGCCATTCA
This sequence comes from Zapornia atra, assembly GCA_013400835.1. Classification (NCBI taxonomy): domain Eukaryota; kingdom Metazoa; phylum Chordata; class Aves; order Gruiformes; family Rallidae; genus Zapornia; species Zapornia atra. Next base: position 105,771 of record VZTU01027155.1, on the reverse strand, counting down.
TCTACGGTAAATACAAATAAGCTCCAAAAGAGTGTATCAGGTGAATCATAGAATCTGAATTGCTCTAAAATTTGGAAAAGCCCACATCTTGATCTTTGGGAGTCAGATCTTCACAGGTTTGAACTTTCTCAGGATAATTACAACAAAACCTTCAAGCACACAACCTCTGCTCAAGCCTGAGCTGTCATACCTACCTTCATAGTTGATACAGCCATTGGCATCTTCCTGACCAGCCATTAGCTTATCAACTTCCTCTTCAGTCAGCCTCTCACCTGGATGGAAAACAAAATGCCTGTTTAATACCTGGACCTTTTTTTAAGAATTTACAAAGCACAGTTCAAAGAATCCAAGAATAAAACCAAGAGTGAGATAGAAGAGGGGAAGATTCTCTCTTTAGTTTAATTTGTGGTGCTGACTGCTAGGAAAGCTACTTTTGAACTTGCAGACTGAGAAAATTTGATCTGAAACCCAGAAAGACAGAATAAATATGGAAACCCACATGATATTATGTTCACATGCTCATTCCTCTAAGAATAAACTTTCTGTAAATGCAGCATCTTGAAGGTTTTAGTAATTTTTTAACCAGGTCCTCACCAAGTAAACTCCTAGTAGAGTCAACATCTCATTTGACTCTGAATTTGAGGTTCAGAAAGATATCAAGCTCAAATTTAGGATCAGTGATAAAAATCAGAGATCCATGCCATTTAATTATCTAAATATTAAGTGCCTATTCACCTATAAAGCTTCATTCTGATTAAACAGAGATCAATCTCATCTCCTTATTCTGATATTAGGCACTGATTTTAGAATGAGACCAATGAGTTCCAGAAATGTAAAGGAGAAATTTCAGGGGGATTTCATAGAATCCCAGGATCATTTAGGTTGGAAAAGACCTTTAAGATTATTAAGTTGAACTGTTAAACTAACACTGCCAAGTCCACCATTAAACTATGTCCCTAAGCACCACATCTATATGTCTTTTAAAGACCTCCAGGGATGGTGACTCAACCTTTTCCCTGGGCAGCCTATTCTAGTGATTGACAACCTTTTCAATGAAGACATTTTTCCTAAAATCCAATCTAAACCTGCCTTGGTGCAACCTGATGCAATTTCACCACTTGTTATGTGGGGGAAGAGAACAACCCCCACCTGACTGCAATTTCCTTTCAGGTAGTCGCAGAGTATGAGCAGGTTTCCCCTCAGCTGCCTCTTTTCTAGACCAATCCTCCCTCCCCAGTTCCTTCAGCAGATCCTCTTCAGTCTTGTACTCCAAACCCTTCACTCCAGCACCTCTACGTGCTGTGGTGAGGGGCTCAAAACTGAACACAGTATTTGAGGTGAAGCCTCACCAGTGCCCAGTACAGGGGATGATCACGGCCCTAGTCCTGCTGACCACACCATTGCTGACACAAGCCAGCATGCTATTGACCTTCTTGGCCACCTGAAATCATAGAAATGAAAAAATAAAAGGCGTGCCCTCCAACACATGCTGTTCCACTTTTCCATCATTGAAATCTGGCACAAAGGAACAAGTCCTCAGCTGATAGGAATCTGTGAAAATTTGAGCAATGTTTTGAAAATTGAACAGAAAAACAACTAATTTACAGCATATTTGGTTGTGTCTAGAATTTGACCACATTTAGAGATGCCACTCTAAACAGAAGTGTTAATTCTTCAGATTGAAGTACTTCTTATTGGTGGTTGATAATCAGACATTGCCCCATTGGAAATAGAAACGTAAGGACAAAATTATATCTTTTATACTGTGAAACTCACAAAACTTCAAACAGTTGGTTTCTTTGTCCCAGGCAAGGTTAGATAGGGCAACAATCCTGACCTTGTGGGAATTTTTTTGTCATCACTGATATTGGTTCCCAAACCAATTCTGTGGCATCAGTGATAAAAATGATTTCTTCCTTTTCTTCTTTACTATGTCATTAATAGAGATGGATGTGTCATGGAATGAAAACCCCTGGGTGTAAAAGGTTTGGATTCTTTAATAGATATCCCAGGTGAAAACTTATAATTGGAATGACAGAATCATAGAATGGCATGGGTTGGAAGGGACCCCAAGGATCACAGAGCTCCAACCCCCTGCCACAGGCAAGGCCACCAACCTCCAGGCCTGGATCTACACGAGGCTGCCCAGGGCCCCAGCCAACCTGGCCTTCAACACCTCCAGGAATGGGGCACCCACCCCCTCTCTGGGCAGCACCTTCCAGCCCCTCACCACTCTCTCTGCATAGAACTTCCCCCTAATATCTAATTTAAACCTTCCTTCCTTTAGCTTCAATCCATTCCCCCTTGTCCTGAATCCTTTGGTCTAAATGAAATCTCTTTAGTAAAGGCTCATTCTTTTTTTTTAAATAGCAGACAAACACCAGTAGAAAAGGCTGATCTTGAGAAATGCTTACTGGATTCAGGTGACAAGATATCAGTGCCTTCTAATCCAAATTGGAAACCTATCATTAAGTTACAGCCAAATTTTCCAGCCTGTATTCATTCTGTTGTCATCACTCTCTGTGAAAACTGACCTTCTGAAGTAAAAAATTTGAGAGGATGGGGAAATATTGATCCCTCCTTTAGAAACAGGGGCTTTCCATTTTAGAGAAGATTCTGCTAGATGACTGATCAAAAGTGCTTCATCTAAAAGCTTTTCTTGAAGGTACAGGATAATGGAGACAAATGTTGAAGGAATAGATGGAATTCCCAATGTTCGGATAATTTTAGGGTGATAGAAATATATTTACTGAGATATAAAGGCAGGCAGGCAGGATGGAAGAAAGGAAGAAGGGAAGGGAAGGGAAGGGAAGGG